>CM056555.1:11563895-12163895 GCA_029721515.1 Synanceia verrucosa
ATCTGTTGGGGAAGTCAAATGGTCTGCCAAAACCATTCTGTACAATCCAGCTGAAGGCTTTCCAATGTCCTCTTTCAACACGCCTGCTGACAATACAGAAGTGTCCATAGCACACATACCACACCTGATATTACAGTAGAGCTGCATTTTTTATAAATTTTATCAATCTAATGATTAATTTTTATCGATTAACCCAAAGATTATTTTTATCAATTAATCCAGAGATTATTGTTATTAATCTAACAATTATTTTTTTTTCAATTAGTCGACTAATCTATCGCGTAATTTATCAATTATTCTAGAGATAAGTTTTTACTACCTGATTAATATAACAATAAATACTATAATAATAATAATAATAATAATAATAACTTCATTTAACTGGCACACACACTGTAGGTCGTAATGCAAGTATTTTCTTCACTACTAAAAATTTCAACAATATTTGGCAGTAGCCATTCACCATTAAAGAGTAGCTGCCAGTGCCGCTGGTACCAGTGTCAGTACAGGTGGGAGAATGCGATAACACATACAAATTTCAGTGCACCGAATGTGTTGTAGCAATGCCACACAGGCGTTTGTTGTGATGACATCACCATGATCGTGATCGCCTCAAAAATTAGCTATTTGTTTTCAGTGCAATAAGCTGTCACATTTCTCTGTCTGTAATGGGAAAGGCGTTGTAACAGACACACGTCTCGTGTGTTGATAATCCTGATGCTAATGTTGAGACAAACAAACACCAGAGTAGCCACTGCCTACGTAATTATCATGCATTTTTTTGCATTGATGTATTTACGTAGTCAATTTCGCCGTTCAGAATTTGGACAGCAAACAGGACAGTCAACATACTGCACTATAAAAGAATGGAACAAAGTCAGTTTAACTGCTATGGAACTTTGCAAGGGTTTCTACTAGCAGTGGTGAGTGCAAATGAAACAAACTGTATGGGTTGGAAAAAAAAAACAATTTCCACTTCCAACACAGCACATGTGGTATATGACAGCCACGAGATACATTTCCATCCATCCATTATCTACCATTTATCCTCATAGGGTCGCGAGGGGGCTATCCCAGCTGTCTTAGGGGGGAAGGCAGGGTACACCCTGGACAAGTCGCCACCTTATCGGAGGACACATAGAGACAGACAACCACCCACACTCACATTCACACCTACGGTCAATTTAAATTAGCCAATTAACCTAATCCTAACCTAATGCATGTTTTTGGATGGTGGGAGGAAGCCGGAGTACTCGGAGAGAACCCACGCAGACACGGGGAGAACATGCACAGAAACCGGGATTCGAACCCAGTACTGTGAGGTGACAGTGCTAACCACTACACCACCGTGCCGCCCCAACCAACTTGTGTGCACACTTTATCTGTTCATATCAGAATTAGATTTTCAGGCTTACTTTTAATAATTAAATTCACACAGTGCAAAGATGAATTATTTACCACAAAAAATAATTAACGGGTTCAATCCGTCTTATGCAACCAAAGTGATGCAACTTCCTAAAGAAGTACCAAACGACAAACTCCAGGGAACCACAGCAAAAGTTTTATACTAACTATGCCTATAGGTAAATAGGAAATGAAAGAAAGTGAGACAAAACTGGAGGGAGAGCTGTAGTCCGAAGGAGTTTAGCCTTTAGCAAGTAAATTATTCATGGAAATGGCCTTGTTTATGTTCTGTGTAATAATAAGATCATCAGGTTAACCCTGGCTTTTGGGTCATTGGGGGAGAGGATGGAGGACAGCAACATGGAATGAAGACTTAAAAAGTGCACATGTGAATGAATGGATAGAGAAATAACAAGCTCATTTCTGACTATTCGGCCTCATTTAGATTAGATCTGTGCTGATCTTGCTCCCGGCCAAATATGCAGACAATCAGAATCTCGGATTATCTCTCTGCTTCTTTCCTTTTCATCCTCTTCCTCTCTGTCTTACTTTTACTCACATACAAGAGAAGAGGGAGGCAAGACCCCTGCTGGCTCACTGTCAAGAGTCCTTTGAAGATCCCAAATGGATCCGTTGTATTTCACCCAGAGATCTGCTCAGCATCTTCACAGCGGAGGCTGAGCGGTGTTATGTCACCGTCTTATTTGTCCAGGGCACTACTCCAGTAAAAACGTCAGTGTTTGTCTGCGTTGTTTTACAAAATAGGTGACACGTATAGATGGTGATGGTGAGTAAATGTATCCCAGTGGACTGTTATAGTGATGCCGTGCTTTGATTTCCATGAAGTTGTAACCTTGGACTTTCCTCTGCTGCTCCCTCAGCTCTCAGGCAGTATTCAATAATGAATACAGAAACATTGACTCTCGCTCTTCCTCTACCTCTCTTTGTCCCTGTGATTTATGAAAGTTTTAAATACTTTTTTATTATTGCAGGAGGAATAAGTGCTTGTGATGTGATGAGCTATATCAAGAATAAAAACTTCAGCCTTGAGAACTGCGAACTAAGAAGAGTGAATTGAATGAAACAACAGAATGAATAAGCTTTTTGGAATATTTTTTTGATCATGGCAGTAATTTAGTTGAGATAATTTTGCCCAGGTTTCTTGCCAATGGGTGACCTCTTGTTGGGTCTAAATGTGCTACTTGGGGGGCAGTAGCTCAGTCTGTAGTGACTTAGGCTGCGAAGTGGAGGCTTGCTGGTTCAAGTCCAGGTCGTCCCGAATCTAAAGAGTGAACTGGTAGTTAGAGAGTTGCCCTTAAGCAAGGCACCGAACCCCCAACTGCTGGGGGCGCCTGGATAAGCATGTACGTGTGTTTCATAACCTGTGTGTAATGTGCAACTGAATAAAATACTAACAGAGTGTAAACTGAAGGGATTAATAAAGGAATTCTTCTCCTTCTATGTAAAAAGTGCTTGAAAACTTATGATTTGGCACTTTAAAAAAAGAACTGAATTGAACTGAACTGAATGATGGGCATAACTGTCAAGAGAAAAAAAAATGATTCAGTGTTTTAAAGTTTAGGCTGTGAAGATTTTAATACATGGGCGCACAAAGGCGTTTGCTATGTCTTTAAAATAAGAAAGAAATGATGGACTGTTGTCTATGAAGATAAAAGCTAAATGAGTTCTTTAGCCGTTATGCCTCTATCGCTCTGAAGAGGACATCACACATAGCACACCGTACCGATTTTAAGTTTCTCAAAAACTATACTGCAGTGATGCAGCCTCAGATCTGAAGACAAAGTCTTGTTACGTGACAGCAACACACTTTTCTTCAGACAAATGAAGGGTGTTCTTTTTTTCCCGAAAAGTTGCCAATAACTTAAAAGTAACTAACTTAAAAGTGGCTACCTGACAGTCTTCTTCAAAATTCACAACCATCATTAATATTTTACAATGTTGCTATCTTATAATACATCATTTCTGTATTGCAGAAATTATATATTATGACATAAACCATGTTTACATGATGTTTTTTAAAACTGAATTAATTGTTCTGAATTAAATAGTTCAGAATTAAAATATTCTCCTTCGAGTTTACATGGAAATAATAATTCCAAATTGAGGTTTACATGGAAACACTTTAAATCACCTTTATTTAATTCCACTCAACGTCTGGCGGTCGGGAAGGGGTCTGATTGGACAGTGGGCGCACTTACGTAATTACTGTCTACTGGAAGAAAACACACTCCAGGTGGCTAGCGGCTTTTTTGTCATTTTGGTTTAACGTTACGCCATGGACACAAACATAATACACGCAGTCAAATATGCCTACTCTTTAAGCAGCAGCTCGAGAATATTATTACGCTTCACATATACCAGCTGAAGAGTAGAAGAGGAGATTGTCGGAGAAGGGATGAAGAAGACAAATGACTTCTTCAGCTACTCTACCTCAGCCCATCCCCCGTGTCCCACTCGTAAATCCAAAGAGCAGTGGATGAAAGTCCGAAGCAAGGACTGAATCTTCTGCTGCTGCTGCTTCTGCTTTTTCTTCTTATGAGCATGCGCTGAACGATCTGAATAACGTTTAAGGAAAATAAACGTTTACATGAAAGAGAATTAAAGTAATTCGGCTTTAAAAGTGGAATAAACCACCCACTTACTTTGGAATTAAGTTTAATTCTAAATAATCATTTTCATTAGGAATTAAGTGTTCACATGGTCTTTTTAAAGCGGAATTAATTTTTATTGAGAATTAAATTAGTTTTATTCGGAATTAAAGCTTTCATGTAAACACAGCAAATTACTTATTTCCATTCAATTTATTAATAATATTGAGATTTTTTTCACACGTCACACAGCAATGTGGATGTGCAAATACGTCTAGTTTACAGTGAAGGTAGGTATACAGTAGTAGTATAGTGTTGTAATGCATGCTGGCTCACAGAAATACATGAATAGCATGGAGCCATTTTTAGTATTATTCGTAAAATCTGAGCTTCAATGTGACAAGTCAAAATTATACCTGTGAGTCTTATTAATTTGACCATCTTAATATTTTTTTTTTATTTTGAAATATTTCATTTATCGCACATTTATTTATTCATTTTAAGAAGTAACACACAGATTCATGGTGCAGGTCCCTCCATGCATAACAATAATATCAAAAAGAATATAAAGTCGGAATTGTTTTTGGGCCAAGTAGGATAGTGGCTATTTGAGTTTGTGTGAAAAAATAGTGCTTCTGGGGAAACCTAGACTGATGTGGTGTATTTTCTATGGTAGAGATGCAGAGCTGCTGCTCAGAGCCCTGGGGCAAGCCATATGCTGACACAGCAAGGTGTCAGAAGATAGAGCCTGAAGACAGATGGAAGGATGTTGTCACAAGATCCAGCGCTGACCCTGAGGCACTGGCAGATGTAAAGAGAAGACAGAAGCTAACGGAGAGTATCATGCCATCCTTATCACACTACTGTGTGTATGATCACTTTTCTCTGGAGGTCATCGGTTTGAATGCACTGTGGCTGTGTGTGAAAGGAGAGTGAGGAAGATGACACAGCCTTAATATTATATGCAATGAAGGAAATCAGAATGAAGAAAGAGAGAAGCGAGGGCAATTAAGTTCTCTGAATAGGAATGACGCTGCACTGATTTTCAGCCACACGCTAACAGGAGCAGTTGAGAGTGCAAAATTGCTGTGAGGTCACTGCCAGGTTAACTGAAAAATGAATACATTCCAATAACCCTCTGATTCCCAGATCAAAATACCATTTTTTTAAAGACTGGCATTTACAAACCTTAAAAAACAATGTAAAGAAATTGCATATTTCTTTTTTTTAATGATTTATAGCTTTTGAATCTTGTTACCCTGCATGAAGACATAGTAGGGTTACATACCTACAGTCATGGTTGAAAAAAATACCAGAAACTGCTTGGATTCAGAGGGTTAATATGTGCTTCTCTTGATATACTGATATTCTAAAGGTCCTTATTTTCCAGGACAAAACACAAGTACAGAAAAAAGAAGGTTCCACAAGCAATACATTATATATAGTTACATACATTTTTGTTATAAGAGCTACACCAGCGGCACGGTGGTATAGTGGTTAGCACTGTCGCCTCAGAGCAAGAAGGTACTAGGTTCAAATCCTGGGCCCGGGGCATGTCTGTGTGGAGTATGCATGTTCTTCCTGTATCTGGTTGGGTTCTCTCTCTCCGGCTTCCTCCCACCATCCAAAATCATGTATGGGGATTAGGTTGTCTAATTTAAAATGACCGTGGGTGTGAATGTGACCTGTACATCTGGGCAAACACAAAAAGGAATCATGCAAGCACACTGTCAGTTCACTAGAGGAAATGCAGTCATGGGAACCCTAATTAATGTTTGATGTCAAACAGAAAGTAGCCTTACGACACTGTCGCCATATATATATATCATCATATATCAAGTGGTGTTAATAACCATAGGTTATAAACCATTTGCCTTGTCCAAATAACCATTAGAGCATAAACTATGACTTCTCAATTCTTAAAATCACAATAACATATACATTTACATGTCAAGTTGTTTCAAATCATTAGTTATGCATACATTCATGGTTATGAGAACTCAGTGTGAAACAAAAATACCTTAAAAGTTTCACTGTGGAGACCAACAGAAAAACAGTCTGAATACTCTCAGGGGAACAGGAGCGTGAGCCATCTGAGAGCTGAGCTAATGTCACAATATCATGAGAGCCCAACTGAGGCGATAATAAAGGAGATCAAATGTGTCACACAATCCCTTACATAATGACAGCAAAGATGTAAGACTGCAAAATCTAACTCTATTTATGTCTGCATGCAAGTTCATCACCAATAATAAGAAAGTAAGAAAGGTAAGAGGTAAGAAACTAGAGCTGGGTTAAAAAAATTGATTCAATCGATTTTAATCGATCTCCATTTAAATGGTTGATAATCAATTCATAAAATCCAAAGATTGATCTTTTATCTTGCGTATTTTTTTATTCATTGGATGTGCGGAGAAGCAGCCTGAATTATAAACCCGCCTGCCAGTCTCACGTGAGGGCATCATTCACCATATATACATCTAGTCCGCCAAAACCAAAGAAGAAGAAGTCTTGCGTGATCAGCCTTTAGTGCTGCTTTCCACCGCTTTCCAAGGAACAAGATCTCGTGAGATGTTACTGCCAGCAGTTATGGATGCATTGGATGCATTTCGCATTTAAGAAGTTGGAAGAAATTGAGTTGAACAAAAAACAAGTAGTATGCAAAATATGCAACGGGAAGACAAAATACAGCAGCAATACGATGAATCTTTGCAAGCATTTGACGAGACATCACCCGGAAACACAGTCGGCAGACTCAGCACGGCTCAAACAAACCAGCCTGGAGCAGGTATTGGCACCAAAGTTACCAGCAAACTCTCAACATGCACAAAAAATAACAGAGCATTTATTTTAACTGAAATATTCCTGACTGAATCGATATCGAATCGAATCGGATTGAATCGTGAATCGAATCGGGACCTTGAAATATTGAATCAAATCGATCTGGAAAATCTGAATCGATACCCAGCCCTAGAAACAACCCTTTAAGTGGAGTATCACATCCGATTCCATGTTGATGTTTTAATGGAGAACTGAATTCACATTTCAATGGTAAAAAACACTATTAATATCCTGCTGTTTACACTGCTGAACTTTGAACTTCATTCTAGTCTTGTCAACATGTCACTGTTTTTCCAGCTCTCCAACCTATTTCCCCTTTCCTACTTCCAGCTCAAACTGAGGATTGCTTCCTCTACCATGGCATGTGTCCGATGAGTAGCATGCCAAGAAGCAGGGGCTCCAGAGTGCCTTTGAACATCATCGCCTCTCATAGGGTTCAAAGCCTCTTAGAAACACTGTCATCAAAATTCAAACAAGGGATAGAAGAGAATACAAAAGATTTCACATCTACAAATCCAGTGAGCTTTTTCTTGTCTTTGTCAGTACTTTCCAAAATGAGGCAAAAGACAATTTACCCGAACATTCAATAGGAAATACTTTATAATCTCTGAATATTAAAAGTTGTTTCTGAGATAACCCAAAGTTATGAAACAAAATTGTAACTTTTTTTCCCAAAAAGGCGAGATGCTTCTGCTGTCAACATGCTGTCGTCATAGTCCTAAAATTAGGACTGGCTCCCAATCTTAGAGAGCGGCTGCTCTTTGGTTTCAATAAAAACTTTGAGGAGAAATATAGCATCCCTTCTCGCCTCCAAAAAGTGTCTGTTTGAGGTCCAGGCTTTCTCCTTTTCCGCTAGCTTAATGGATTATGACAGTGATGCAGCATGAAGCCTTAATCCCCTTGCCGCCGCCGTCTTCCCTCCCTTTATGTTAAGCCCCTTGACTAGAGCGTGTGTGTGTGTGTCAGGTGCCAACCAATACTGGGAGCCAATCCTTGGGCTTGGATAACATACAAAAACAAAGGTGGTTAAAGCATCCACAGCTGACAGCCAACTCTGCCCTTCAGGTGCCCTGCAAGCCCATTATCAGGCTTTGAAGTCAATAAGCCAAAAAAAATCAAAAAATAGCTGTCAACGTAATAACCAAGACAGTTATAGGATCTAGCCAAAACCATACTGCTTTGCTGTGTCCCCCAAACACAACTAATCAATGACTCATGTAAATACAGACAAGCAACACAGAAATCCAACATAACTCTTTCATTCTGAGTTCCTGTCTGCCATCAGAGCAGGACTTGTTCCTGAAGGACTTCATTATCAAGCAAGTATTCACTTAGTTTAGCCGTGTGGATGTAAAACTCAATGTATAAATACAGAGCCAGAGCTCCTGTTTGTTGATTATTACCATTTGATAGCTAATATACAGTGCATGACCAGGAGTCTTCCATCTCCGTGAATATACAGAGTTATGCTAATACATAAGAGATGACCTGAGATGAGATCAAACATTTATTAAAAGAACTTGCACTGATGAGCTTGACATGAGTACTCACCAAGAATGAATCCATGAGATAGGATAGCAAAAGCAACTAGAGGACAATAAGATGCATAAAAAAACTTAACTGGGAAAGATTTGATAGCTCTCTCTGGCCCGCAAACTGGACAGACCCTGCATCACATGGAGGCAGAATGTCAACGACCAAACATCCCCATGGTAGAAATCCCATCCATGAGGAGGAATTAGGGCGGAGAGATCAGCGGGTAAATCCACTTTGTTGTGGTACTCATATCATGTTCTAACCATGTAAGGGCTAAAAACAAATTCTGTTGGGCTTGCCAGGTATGTCAGGCTGATGAAACATAACAACAAGCAGCACGTTAAATGCAAAATGTAATGGCTAAACAACAATAATGGAACACCGAATACCAAAGCATGGCGTAACTCTCATCAGCTGAATTCAAAAAACTGAATTCACATAAGAATCTCTACAATCAATCAAATCTGTAAGCACATCACAATAACTCAATTCAAAGACCAATTTAGCTACTGCATCGGGCAGCATAATGATTAACCAACAGCCTCAAAGCAAAAAGACCTTTAACAGCAATTAGTCATTACACTTCAAATCCACACTGCACATTCCTCCTGAATAAAAGACAATTTAAAAGAAAATCAAAACACTCTTAACTGGTTGATATCAGAAAATGACACAGGATTAGTATTTGCAATCACAGTCATAGCAAGTCAGACTCATATTTGGCCAGAATTTTAATATTGGGTTTATTTAGTTTCACTGAAAGCATCAAACAGTGGCTGTTTTTCATGAAACAAAAACTGATAAGAGGAAAAAATGCAACTCCAACTGATTAGTCATTGAAGAATTCTTCTGTTTTTTTTGAAAATGGGATATTCATAGTTGTCCTTGTCAGTTGTTCCTCAAAAGGGAAAGTCCAATAAGCGCACACAACAAAAAAAGCAAAGCAAATAAACAGCGGATAAACAAAGCATTATTTGTGTGTATATAACAAGCTAAGATGAAATGGAATGTCTGAGCAAGTGGAAGCAAAGACTGAATAAACAGTCAACCCTATGAGAAGATTAAAATAGATGCCGTGTTTGAGAGAGGCAGAGGAGAAGAAAAATTGCCTTTTTTTTCCTGATGAAACAATGTTTGACGGTAGAAACGATGAAGCCTCTACACACCTTTCACCCTGACTATTTGGGTCGGAGAGTTTTTGCCTCGTTAGTAGCTCCTGCTGTGAAACCATTAAGAGAGACACGCTACATGACGACAGACTGATGTGAGTTGTGGGATCAGCAAATAGGCCTGATAGCAGCAGGACAAGTGATAAGACACATTGAATAGCAAGGCTTGTGTTTCTGTTCAGCTAATTTTCAATACACCGCAGCAGCAAAGCATTTAATTCAAAATCCCAGTGTGTAATGTGCAATGATGACCAAAGTGACACAATGGATTTATTTATATGATAATGTATCAATTTTGTTTACTAAATTGTTCCCTTTTTATTTCAGTTTTGAATAATTCAAGTAAAATATTGTATATTCTATAGAAGGACCTGTAATAAAGAGATTTTTTTCCCTTTTCCCCATTTCAGAGTTATAGATGTATTTTGACCCAAACATTTGGTGTTACATCTTGCTGTCCAGACAGAAATTAGTCCATCAACGAATCATGAAACAGCTTTATTTTATATTTTAATAAAAGGCAATATAATTCCTACAGTAAAAGTGAAACACGTTTCCTTAACTGCCATATGAAATGTGTGTATTTTAACTGTCAAAAGTTTAACTGTCAAAAGTTCAATTCAAGGTTTCAAGTTAGTACATATCGGAAGATCTCAAGAGACACAACAACACTGCTTTGCAGTATCGACTCACTGTCTGCGAGTGGAGTTTGTTAAAGCATAATTTTCATAATTTTCTGCTTTTCATAACTACATAACCCACTGGCCCACTATTCAGTGCCCCTATATTTCCATGCCCACATGCATAAAGGAAAGACTGTAAATAAAACCAGCCCAACCCTCCAGCACCTGTTTTTTTTTTTTCCCACCTGCCTCTCAAGGCTACCAACCTATAATTCTCTCCAAAAATATTGCTACCGCCTGAAGTATAAAAATGTTTACTATATCAGAGGCATGCTGCCTTCATCCAGAATGATAAAGTAAGCCCCTTGGTGTTATTAGCCATGGACTTGCCCAGTACTCCAGCAGGGGTGAGGGAAGCTCGTCATGATAAATGAGTCCGCTATCACAAGCAACGTCAGGGCGAGTCTGTTCGTCTATCCTCCTGAGGCAACCTTTTATTCCATCCAAAAACACTGAATCATCCAAATTGACAGGAAAAACAATCTGCGAATGCTTCACGCTTCCGATGCAATTGCTGTAAAGATGAACTGCCGTCTTTGGCTGCTGTGCTTTTCCCCAAAGGTGTGCAGTGAATGCATTTTGCAGCAATATCACCTTCGCAGTGTTTTACTATAATTGTGCAGAAGAGCAGACGATGAATCACTATAACTGTGACATCTATCAGTTCAGAGAGACAGCAGTCTGATGGAAGGCACGAATAAAGTAAAGGGTCATTTATTAAAAAGCAGTGAGATAAAAGATAAAATGGAAAAACATGTATCAGTTTAAATCTCAGTGGCAAGCCACTGTGAAAAAAACCTTCACACAGCATAGCCTAGTGCTGAAATGATCAGGCGGTGATTATTTCTAGACCCGTCTGACCAAAGATCTGCATCTGAGTTGTTTCTTTTTTGGCTAAATCAATATAAATTGCATTGGGAGTTCATACACTCAGAAGAATGAAGCTGCCTGAAATAAGGACAATCACTGCTGCAATATGACCTAAATGTGTTTCGATTAAACAGAAATTAAAGGAAAGACATGTCATTTTCTGCTCATCACACACAGGATTTGCTGGAAGAGCAGTCGGGCATCGCCATAGAAAGAAATTGATAATGATCTCTATGTTTCAAGAGGGGAAACTCATGAGCTTTTCGTGCTGCTAACGTGAGGCAATAAAGCTACTCGTCACTTTGATGGCCATTCATGATAACAAACAGAGATTTTGGTGTATATTTTATTTGAGTTGTTCAGATATCTGAAGCCAGTGTGTATCAAACTACGGTGATGATGCCAATAGAAAAAGGCATGTCTGGGTTTTCAGTAATGGTGGTTCATTGGAAGTTTTTATATCATCCAATAACCCAGAAAATTGTACAGGCTGGGATGATGAGACAGATGGCCAGCAATAACTCAAGCTTGGAAATCCCGTAAAATGAATGAAGAGTGAAACACATTCTGCTCTGATTAAGCCATCTCTTGGAGTGCTGTTATTGGCATTTCATGATTTGCCATGAACTTGTCTAGACATAAAATTAGCTGTTTCAGCTAAAGTCAAGCAATAATGATTAAAAAAAAGAATCAAGCAAGCAGGTCTTGTGCATTTATGGTGTCAAGGATGGATGGAAGGATCAGGATTTGCATTTAAGCATATCACACTGCTAAAAACCCATCTTTTCTCTTTGGCGTATATATATTAGTATTTGTACGATTTGTAGTACTTGTATGTATTTGCCTTTTAATATTGTGTTTATTTTATTCTGTTATCATTCTGCTGTTTTTATTTTAAGTGTATGTATGATTATATTGTACCCTGTGCAGCACTTTGGTCAACCGAGGTTGTAAGAAAGGCACTTTAGAAATAAACTTGTATGAATGTAAGCTGCCATGCTGTGCTGTTATAGTGGATTCAACAAGGGAAGCATGCCTGCACAGATCCTATTGGAAAGCTTAACGGCCCTTTCTGTGATATGGACAGCATAACACTGAAGAGATGTTATCCAAAGCTCATCATTTGCTTCTGTCACCAAACAAGAAAGCAAATTCAATAAGACATTGGAGCTTGAGTCACATAAACCCTAAACAAAATCAGCCGTGCAAATTTTACCATTTCAAGACAACTCAACAATATTAAAAAAGACTTAAACACAAAAAATATGTGATTTTATGCGGAGCCATATGACTCAGACCTACAGGGTTACCCTATCCATTCTTTACTGATGATATCCATAAAACATTATATAAGACATTATAGTTCATACGAGATATAGTCCTGTTGAGGTTTGCAACACCAGAATTTGTCTTGTTGCAGAACTTCATTTCTTATTTTGAAAGTATACATTTTATTTCCTGTGCACCTGCACAGCAGCTTTTTATATTTTCTTTTATATTTACGATGGAATAAGTTTAGAAAAGCCAAAGTTTATGAAGCATTCTTTTGTTACTTTTATCTGCTAAATGTCTAACAACTGTTAAATTTAATGTGGTGAAGAATGCCTCATGACTTGTTTAGGACTGTGGATATCTGTGAAAATCATTGACTACCTTTTGAGTCAAATGGAATGATTCTGAAATATAATATCTATATATAACATAAAAGGTTGAGAATGGGTTTTAAAACGAGTGTGTTGTTGTTGGAACAGGTAAAGCTGGCAAAACTTCGACATTCAATACAATACAATACATTCTCTATGGGACCAAGCAGTGAACAGGCTATGTTCAGAGTCTCGGTAAATCTGGCCTTTTACAAATCTAATATCCACCCTGTCAATGGGTCAGTCATGCAATGAAGCGGCTTTATGAAGACATCCTGGAGAAATGGGACAGTTTGCCGAGGATAACTTTCTGGAATAAACAGGTCGGTACAGTCCCACCTGGACTGCTGTGAGTAAGTCTGCTTGATTTATATTTTGTGATTTCAGAAAAAAGGAAAGTTGTTGTGGTCTGTTTTGTTATTCTATTACTGTCCAAACTGAGTTTATTTATTGCCCAAAGCAGCTGCCACTAAAATGAGAGTAACTGGTCCACCTTAAAGGTCGACCCACCTTAAGCCTGACCACAGTTAGTGTTAAATAAGGGGCCAAACCCCTTTTACTTTAATCAGCAGAGGTCAGGTAAGACACAGAAACATGGCCTGGGTCTTGAGGAGAGGTAACGTGTTCACCAACAGCCTAAACCGTACACAAACACACAAGTCACGCACTAATTCAGCTACACATTTGAGTTTAAGAATTCATCTACTTGCAACGCACAGGAGGCAACCCATAAAGCACAAATCTGTCAAATCTATAGGTTTAGTTTACTTCCAACATTTTTTCTTCTACATCAAATAATATCAAATAATCCAAACGAGGATTCCATAAGATTCATGACAGACTTAAATGAAAAGAAATATAATCTACAAAACCTAATAGATATCCAACCCGAGTCACACGATGAGCCAACGTGTTTGGCAAGAACTCAGTGTACTTCATCTTTTCAACAAAATTATCCAGCAAAGGTGCAACCAGAAACTACTCTATTCTGCTCTCATACTGAACTACAAGTGTCTTGGGTGTAAGTCCAGTGGCGTGTATAGATTTTTTGGGGTACCTATAGCGCTTTCTCACCACTGAAAAGGGCATTTAAGTTCAGCAAGTTTTCGAGGGCACTTTGGCATGCATTTTTACCTCCAAAGAGGGTGATTAGGTGTGCATTTTTGCCGCCCAAGAAGGCATTTTCACCATCTGTCACATTTGCATCACAGAGTTATCTTAATTACCTGTGTGACGAGGGGCTCCAGAAGCCTCTCCACAGTCAGGGTGCGGATTTCAAGACTCTTAGGGTCCCATTTCAACAGGATGGGGGAGGTGGCAGTCGTCATGGTCTCTGTTGGGAGCAAAAGCAGATAAATGGTTAGAGGAATGTTTCGCCGTGAAAAGCTTACATATGAACACTGTGACAGGTCATTTTGTACATTTTGTTGTGCAAGAGGACAGGGTGACTGGAGGTGTTCACAAAGCTGTGTAACAGCACTTTAAATATAGCTGTTTTTAAATATGCTTGCATAAATAGTCCTCAAAAGCTGACAGGTTGATAAGGAAACAGGTGGTTTGGGTTCTGAAGAATGGCAGAAGCTTTTCGAGGGCAGTGTTGTGTTAAGTCTGCTTGATCTCGTAGTGTGATTTCTGTTTACTGTATGCACAGGGTCTGTTTTCTGATTACAATTCTCTGGCAGTTTTTTGTAAAGAGGACTTTCACATGACCAAGCCATATTTGTATATATTTGTCACTTTCACTGAACCACATTACAGTTTGTATTATGTAGGTATATTTATGTAATTTTAATAAATCTACTTGGACAAACTGCCCAAAATGCGTTGCCAGAGACGTGTTAATTTTGACAGCCCTGATTACCCTAGTTCCTTGATTTGCTGCTCTTTTCCACCTTACTGTATTATTGTTTATTTACACAATTACTGCTATACAGTGTTATTTTTGTTGTCTGGGGACTGGGGGAAACGGCACTTCAATCTCACTGTATGTACTGCTCATATTGTGAAATTGGCAATAAAGTTGACTTTGATGTCATGACTTGCCAGCACATCTCTGGCAACTCATTTCACGCAGTTTGTCCAAGTAGAGTTACCGTCACACAAATTAGTGTGTTAAGAAGCTATTAGCTAGCTAATTAATTAGCTAACTTTGATAGCCCTAATTTTTGTCAATGCAACCATGCCAGGCTCTGAATCTTTTCTCTATAGACTGTTACCGTTCTTAGACATCAGTCTCATCATCACGGAGGGATCAAGAAAGGTTTATTTTGAGGTTGACAAAGATTCAACATGACATTTCCATTTAAACATTGCTCCAAATTAGTTCATGGGATGAAGATGATGAACCACTCTGTGGTTAGAAAAACAGTGCACTCTGCAGTGGCAAGAGGGCAATTAGCACCCATGTAATTTTTTTAATTTAATTAATTTTTTTTTCCCCAAATTAAACCAATCAGAAACAAATATTCACACAAACCATATTTCATCATGAGCTACGTGCCAATATCTAATCCTCACAGACATCTCAGCAATTCCACAAAATATAATGAATCCCAGGACAAAAAAACAAGGTTTTCATGGATGTCCAGCAGCTGTTGACAGTTGGGAAATCTGGACTTATGCATATCAAATAAAACAAAGCAAAGAGAACAATTCCAGCAATCCACAAATTAATGGTTGCCCACCTCTCTAACCTTAATTTTTTTTCTATAATTAGCTTTCTTAATTAACACCATCATTACAATGCATCTCTCCAAAGCTGGAACTTATTGAGTAAGGCTGCATTAAATTCAGGGACTGACTTGCATTGTTATTCTTCAGTTGTATTGCTGGATGTCCACATTGCACAGTATTTAGAATCCTTTGGGTATGAACATAATTGTACTGTAGCACTGCACCGTGAGCGTATCTAAATTAAGAGAGACTTAGAGTGAAAAGATGCACTCCTGAGATGCTGCTGAGCTCTGCAATATGACTCTCAATTGCACAATTCTTCAGACAATCTGCTCTTTAACTCTGGAATATTTTTTCATCACAATTTTTAAAACAATTAAACTCAGTGAGGTTATATAAGGTGAACGTGAGGACTGAACAGCTGGCATAGGAGTAGCAGTCTGTTTCACTGTGGGATGTGTTCCTACAGTAAGCAGTTTCAGAATGGGCCAGCTGGGACTGGCTCAGTCTACTGCCAATGTCAATGAGGCAAAAGGGAGAAAAAGGATGTGAATAAGAATGACAGATCTGGGCCAGAGGCCCCTCACACGACACGCAGTGGGTTAAAGATGGATGAATAGTCTGGAAAATCTGGCAGCATGGCACTATCAATGAAACCGCAACCCAGACATCACAATTCTTTCAAAAGACCATGGATCTTTAGCTTCAAAGAAAATTTCAGGGCTTCACGTAAGGTGCTGTCATTACATTTCTGTCCCCGCAAGGAAAACTGAGCATGGATGATTAATCAGGTTTTGTCAATTTATTTATCAATCTACCATGCACAAAATTTGACAGAACCTGAGGGAATGATGCATGTAATTTCTGTTGTGACATTTTCAAAATAACACATATTGCAAGGTAAATGGGAATAGTGAATACAGTGTCACTTATCAGTGTCAAATATTGCACAATGTTTTGTGATTTGGGAACTTATTGTTGCTATTTTGTTTCATTTTTGAGCAGGCAGTGAGTCTTTCTCTAACAACAGTCAAGCTGATGTCAACTTCATGCAGCTTAAAAAAAATGTTAATTAATTGATTACTTGATCACCAGATAAATGATTTTATTATTTTTAAGCTATTTTTTAGGCAAAGAAGCCAAAGGTTTTCTGGCTCCAGCTTCTCAAATGCGATGACTTGCACCTTTTTTTCCCCATTGTAAGCTTAAATGTCTTTGAGTTTCGGACTGGTGATCAAACATAATGCATCTGACAACACCTCGGGCTCATTAAATGTGTTTTTTATTCTTTGTTTGTCAACAGCCTTATGAAAAAAAAATATATCAATCAATAACGAAAACAATTGTCAACTGCAGCCTAATATAGTTTGTGTTAATACTGATTGTTTATAATGATGGCCTAGCATATCTGGTAGGGAAACAAAAACAAATGCTCAACTGAAGGACAGCAGACTGACAGTAAAGCATGCAAATTACAGTGCACAACACTATTATAATCACATATATGGCAGACGCTCAAGTGACTCATGTGATGTGTGGTTTATTGTTGGTGGAGATCTGCGTAAATGCCACAAGGCTGTCAATGAACGCTCTTCACACCTGCATATTTTAATTGTAACAACTGTCATTCTGTAGAAGTTTGTTGTCATGTAGTGCAGTTACAGTTAATAAATTGGATTGCCACAACCAGTGAAAAACAGGGTTTGTGACGATGAGGAATACAAGCAGGGAAGAGAAATCCAGTCGCGTTATTTTGTGATGGCACATTCAGCTGCATGGTTTGACAAGAAATGATAAAGAATTACAGGATTTCATTCCTGAGATCGGTTTAAAACCTTTCTGCAATGCATGATTGAATAGAACAGAATAGTTTTTTTATTTATCACCCATTGGGGGAAATTCACCCACCACAGCAGAGTAAAAAAAAGTTACAGTAATAAAGAAATAATAAATTACAGCAGTGAAATTATAGAATAAGTAATAATAACAGTAATATATATTTATAACTGTAAGAATAATATTTACGGTATGTATTAAATAAAAAGTAAGAAATATTTTTGATGGCAAATGAAATGTTATTAAACACAATAATTAGATGAATAAGTATGTGACTTTTAAATTATGATGTATTGAAATGTAAAAAAAAAAAAAGACAACCTTTCATATTGGCCTTGTGTTTAAAAGACTATTTGTTATCATTTCATCTTTGATGTCAAGCAGAACCCTGCTTTGAGTGAAACATGTCCACATCTCAGACTACCCACCCAATTATGAGTATGACTCGATCCACAGATCATGAGGGTACCATCCTTTCATTTCTGTCCTTTACGAACATTCTGAGGCAAGTCTACAACAACAGCAATGCAACTTTTTCTGAGGAGGGATTATGAAAAAAATGTCTCCCGCTCCGATCTGTTTTGTTTAATAAACATGTTTTGGTGAGTCAGACTTCAATTGTTGTAATTTGTTCCCATCATCTTCTACAACTGTGTGTGTGTGTGTGTGTGTGTGTGTCACAAATGATCAGAGCAGGCAGCGAGAAACAGAATATAATTCAGGAACAAAATTCAGAAAGTTTCGAACATTTTTTAAAATGCAGCTGCAGAGGAAATTTATTGTTTTTTACGGCGTGTGTGTGTCTGTGTGTGTTCTTTAGAGAGCTTTGTGTGTTTTCGCATGTACATACTGTCACTGTGTGTACCTGCTTTTGCAGTGTACAGCTGAAGCGAGCATTGTTTACTGTCATGTTGCCCTCTTTCTTTTCTGAATGCATCTAACGACTGTTCCCTTCTGCCTTAGGACAAGCTTTTGGGGAAGGACGGTGAAGATTCACAAGGTTTAGAATAACACAATATGCGGGGATGAAAATAGGCCATCTGCTAGTTTTTTTTTAGGATTTACAGCACGGCACAAGCATTCACATAAATATTCAAGTCCTCTCGGCTAGACAGTGATACATACAAAAAGAGTTTTGAAATAAAGTGAGGAAAAAGAAAACTTCTCTCTTTTTAGCCGGTTGCCCTGCCCTCACAGCTTTTATGTACTACCAAGCTAACATCAACAGTGTTCATAATGACTGTATTACACTGTCATCATTGCACTACGTATATAACAGTAAACACACTGAACCAGACATAACTCAGCAACATCACTACCTGCAGTCTTCTCAAAAGTTGCCTTACAGTTCCATAGCCAAATAGAAAAAAAGAGCTTGACAAGGAATCCTTGCCAAATCACAGCTCAGTAGTTCATTAGGTTTGCTGTGTTAGTGTAAATAATACACCAGTTTCTGCCTTCTCAACATGTCTTACTCCATTTACTGGTACAGTAAGGAATTAATAATGAAATACACAGTGGAATCAATGATTTTTCAAATGTAGAAAAAAGTAAAATTCCATAATTACCAAGTCACAAAATAAAAGTATAATTGTGTAGGATAACGAAAAAATGGTTCACACGTGTAGTTGACTCCAACGCTTCACGAAGGAAAAGCCTAAAAACCACCTAAATATCTAAACATGATTTACAAGCACTGATTCCCTACGATATTGTACAACTCAACAAAAGATTAGGATGGTAGTGATGAAACTCTAATTGTGTTATATTAAACTCTACTGCAGCTCCTATGAACCAATTTTATGACAACAGGAGCAAATTAAACATGCACATAAAGTAAAAGCATCTTGATTAAGGCCATGATATCTTTGCTCATGTGAATTCTTGCTTGGAAACACTTCGTAATGGAATAACCACACAGATGGGCAGCCCAGATGCTGGGTGGTTAGCGCCGCAGGCTTGTGTGGAATATCCATATCCCTCCCTTAGTTAAGTGAACTCACTCCAGGTGCCTCACTTACTCCCCACACACAGTCTAAAGCCATATACTGTGGGTTGGGTTGATTGGAGACTCTAAATTGTCTGTGAATATGTGAGTGGAAAAACAGACATAAATTGGTTGAAACAATAAGCTAAGTGCTGGCTAACCACACAAGCTTGCATGGAGAAACAGATGATTCTAATTAGTTCTCTGGCTCCACACACCTTTTCCTGAATTAGAAAAGGGGAAGTTCAACTTTTTTTAATTCCGAATCTAATTTTATCCAAATATTCAATTACAGGAATTGAAGTGTGAATGCTGGTGAGAGAAAGCGAGTGAGAACTGAGAGGATTAGAGTTGTGTACGAACATTTAACATCCTGTCACTGCTGAATGAACGCCAACAGTGCAGAAGTGGTAACACTGGCATCTGTAGCGAGCTCGCGATGTGTTGCCATTTCTGTCAGGCAGCTCATTTGTCACCTAATGTAGTCTCTTCTTGATACTGTTTGTTTTTTATTGCCCATTAAACATTATTATTACCTTCGATTGTGCTTGTGTCAGCTCTCCTGTAAAATAATGCTGATGACATGACAACTGCTAACGGATGTTAAGTAATTAATTCAGTCGACCAGGTGTTAAGTGAGTGTGTGTTCAATTTTGTTTAATCAATTGAAATCATTCATTGCAGTAATAACTGCAATGAAGAAGAGAGGGGATTGACAAACGCTCCCCCAGCCAGTTTGTAGCTAACAGGCAACTAATACGCCGTTCAAAACCAAAGGTTGTGTGCACAATAACTTTTCGGCCAAAGTAATAGCGCCAACATTCTGGAACAAACTCTGTGAATCCTCCTTTATTCTACTTCCATTTTAAGCAGTTCCACAATTGAAAATGAAGCTATATTTCAGGGAAATCGAACTTCATCCATCCATCTGTTTTCTACAGCTTATCCTCATAGGGTCGTGGGGGGGCTGGAGCCTATCCCAGCTGTCTTAGGGCGGAAGGCAGGGTACACCCTGGACAAGTCGTCACCTCATCGCAGGGCACATAGAGACAGACAACCACTCACACTCACATTCACACCTACGGTCAATTTAAATTAGCCAATTAACCTAATCCCCATGCATGTTTTTGGATGGTGGGAGGAAGCCGGAGTACCCGGAGAGAACCCACACAGACACGGGGAGAACATGCAAACTCCACACAGAAAGGCCTGGGGCCGGGATTCGAACCCGGTACCTTCTTGCTGTGAGGCGACAGTGCTAATAGTATGTTGTAAAATACTGTTAAACATAATAAGCATAAAGACTACTGTAACTATCTAACCTTAACTGTCATACTCAGATAGACTGTTGTAAACATAATGTGTATTATAAGATTTAGCTGAATAGTGTTTCCCTAAAATAGGCAGTATTTAAAGGAATTAAAGCCCACTGATAAAATGTTTTGTTGTCCTTGGGATGATGGAGTGTTGTCCTGTGATAACATGCAACGCAGATTTGGTTGCAGTGTGATGCAATATACCATTTTTGAATAGTTCAAGAGGAGATTCATTAACAGTACAGCATGTCTCCTTACTGCAGCCTTTAACTAGGATATTCCTGTTCTAATAATGTCCTCATGATGATTAAACAGGCTACATTCAGTCTGTAATCACCAGAGAACCAGTTAATACCTGGTAAACACTACTTCCCATGAGAAATCATTTAAATATATTAATTACAGTTGTATTTTCAGATTGAGCAAGGTGTGTGCAGTGGTTGAATTGCACAGGAAAGAAAAGTCAAAACTGTTAATTATTAAAATTATCAAAACTGTTCAATGCCAGCATGACTACGCCTAATACTGTGGTTCTTGAGGTAATGGATGCTCACTTTATTCACTACAGTATAAACTAACACCTAACATTAGACTAACATCTAAATCCAAAGACCTCATTTAGAAAGTGGCCGATCCAAACTCATTGGCACTAAAGACAATTACTACATTAACTGAGATCATTAAGATGCCCATTCAGACAACAGCGAACATCAGCAACCTTTCAATGTCTCACGAGTTCGAGCTCATCATCAAGTACAGATTCATTAAATCAGTGACACCTTACATGCTAGAGCTGTTTTTTCCTCAATGTGTATGTCTAGGGTATAGACTACTTCCTGGGAAGAGGTGCCTCTACACTTGCAGCGAAATAAACACAAGTCTATGGTTGAGTGGTGGAACACCAGGCTTATGTTATTGCTATGAGCTGCTCCCATGTATGAACTCACTGCTGAGTACAAAAAATAAAATTGAAAGAATAAAAAGAACCAACGATCCAAAAGCTGGATTTCAGCCTGCATATCATGAATATTGGGAAAATAATTATGGCATACAAGAAGTCAAAGTCTTGTGTACATTTATTCCCTACATTAGCGATTAAAATAGTAAGAAAATATTAAATATAAGCCTTTCATTTTCCATGACTTGCTGACTGACTAAATGGTACTCTTAATTAGCTCATGCTAGATCTTTTCATTTGTTTTGTTTTGTTTTTTTACATCATCAAAGATGATGTGACTCATGTATAGTGGTTTTATTGGTAGTAAATGAAAGTAATCTTAAGATCGTCTGTTGTACACAGACTGCTCTGGTCTTTCAGATGCCTAACTGAAAAAAGCTGTAGCGGGATCATCGATACATCTCCACAAATCAAACAAACATGGTGCAGGCAGTAAAGATAAATGTTCTGCTGAGTCAGAGCGCTGTTTGTGTGTCTGTATTGATTGAGCACTTGTCATACAGAGCTACTCCATTCAGCGGTCTATTTGCAAAACCAAAGAAAACAGATGGCAATGACGAGCACTATTCAACGCTGATAGCACGACTAACACAAACAAAAAATCCCTGCTTAAATTTTCACTATTCTAGATAAAAAGTGGTGATTTTGGTCAAAGTGGCCTCTACTCTCCTCCAGATAAAACAAGAACAGAACAAGGTAAAAACAAATGTTTTTGGGGTTTTTTTTCCATGATGAAATAGCGCATCTCTTCTTTCATTTAAGCTACTCTGTGTTTTCGGAGACATGGTGCAAAATATTCTGTGGGTCTAGAAATATGAGTGAAAAATGGTCAAAAATGTTGGCACAAGGCACTTTCCATTTTAAAAAACGGCTGGCATTCAAAGAGTTAACGTTAGTGTAGAAACAGAGCTAACCAAGTAGCCTACACGTTCAAATTACAATATAAACAACAGAGGGTTATGTCCTATGGTAGATATACCCACTCTCTCCTCGCTCCTCTCTTCCACAAACAGCGGCCTAGACACACCACCACACTCAGGGAGCGGAAGAGAGAATGTGTCACCGATATCATTATGGTTAGTGGTGTGTATTGGCAAGGATTTCACGATACAATAGGTATCGCGATACTTGAGTCATAATACAACACATTATTGCAATATTGTGATATTGCCACATATTGCGTTAAACCAGAAAAAAAAATCCCATCTGCACCCTTGCTCCAGACATGACGCATACATTGTGTAAGAAAAACTGCTAAAATTTAAATTAAAAAATGTGAACACAAATTAGTGTTAACTGTTTATTCAGGTCTAAATGCTCTGTCATCATGTTAATTACGGACCACGCTCATTCTGGCTCAGGCACCCCCGACTCCAAAGCAAAAATGCTAGAGGAAACACTCACATATAGTATATCTCAAGTAGATCAACCACAATTGTCAAAGCCCAGTGAGTGTACAGTATGATGTAAATTTGCTCCTTAGGGGTGCCTATCTCTTAATTTTTATTGCGTCTTGAAGGCAAATCAAAATCAAAACTCCTCTCTCTGTGAGTCCGTGTAGGCATGGATTAACTTCATTGCTGAGACTGTATTAACAAATGAGGTTAATACATGATAAGCATTCAGGGAGCAAAGAAATAAGGTCAAACTAAGTGATTAAACAAGCGGGGTTTAGTTTTACAGTAGCAGGGCACTAATGTCTATTTACACAGAGCAACAACATAACAAAGTGTATAAGGCAATAATTATACTTTATGAGATTCACATGATGTAGTTTTAAAGGTTAATGTGTGTCAAGGAAACATTCTGTTGCCATGGGAAGTGGTCTCAGCTTATAATAGTTCTTTACAAAAACACAGACAAGAGGTTTTAAAAAAATCCAGAAATTCTGAGCATAACAAGACAGTCATCAAGCAGAATGTAAGCAGAATTTTAATACAGCAAGAGATGGACTCCCTCTGAGGCTAGTTTATGTGAAGTTGATGCTTTGTCTCACTACAAAATGAGAGTAAAAGGATTTTAAAATGGTAGACCGTGGGTTTTCAGGGAGAGAGAATGACTTCTCTCTGAATATTCTTGGCCCTGGAATTTTGCAAATACATGCATATTTGTCACAGATAAAAATATTCAAAAGTTTGAACTCTGCTTGCACTGCATAAAATGGCCGTCAGAGCTTCTTTACCATATGACACTAACTTTGCGACTACAATCCCCGTCATTTGTCATTATGGAAATTTAATATGCCGACACTGCATTGACCCAGATACGGAGCGGTGGGGGCGTCTCTAAAAGCAGAAGTCAAGGCTCAACCTGTCATATCGCTGCTGTCCAGAGCCATGTTCTCCAAGAGGCCGATATAGGCTGATGAAAGTAGAATGCAACCTGTGAAATTCTCAAAGCACTCGTGTTCTCGTAGGAATTCAAAAACCTTCTTTAAAAAAACATAATGCTCACACTGCAAAGTTAAATAAAACACTTTTAAACCACGTCTTCTGAAAACACCTAGCTGGAATGTGTCCATAATAATCTGAAATTGGGACAAGTTTTAAGTTCCTGCAAGCTACACCAACAAAAAATAAGTTCCCCAGTTCATTATATAGTGTCCTGTGTTTTTATATGAACCTCTCTAACTTTGTGCTACTATAACATGAATTAAGACCAATAAAGGCTTATCTTATCTCCTTACAAAGGCTGTTCTGTTCATCATTAATGTCAAGTCTAAAAAGCTGGAAGTCACCACAATTTCCTACATACTGTCTTAGTGACTTAGTGACTGTCCTTGTGGCTTGCTACCAGGCTACCCTTTGTAATAATAAACATATATTCTAGAAAATACGGTTCAAATACAAACTGCTTCTTTATGCCAAAAAGAATAAGAATCTCAAAGCAGGAGATACAGCATTCTTAGGGAAGTTTTTACAAATTGGACCTTATTTCTGGGCTAAAATACTGCCATTTACTCACCCATTTCGAAGTCATTTGGAGTATTTCCGTCGATTTTGGATTTGACGATATCCATTTAACAGGAGTGAAGGAGGAACTGAAATGCAGCCAGTAAATGACACAAACTTGACCATTTCTCAAATGACAGATGTTTAATAAGATGGGCTACACTATTACTATTCTCCTTTGAGTCTGGAGTTGTCCATAACTTGAGAAAATCTGTAAAAAGATTCTACTTCCTGTGTATCATAGTTTAGTAAGGACCCCTAGTGCCTACCTATGTGGCCTTCACAGTGCCTGAACTAAAACACTCCAAATGACTCCAAAGTGATATGGGTGAGTAAATGGCAGTATTTTACCGCACAAATAAGGTCCAATTTGTTTAAAAAATGGCTGAAGCAGAGGAGGGGATTGCTTTTCCACTGCAATCACATTTTTGTGCCAACTGATCAGGTTTTAATTAATAAAGCATGACAAGATTCACAACTTTGCAGGGATCCTACCAAAAGCCCCACTACTTATTTTCACTGGACACAGATTAGGATCAGGAGCAGGGTGTTAAAGGCACCTTGTGGGGTTTAATTACTAGTTTAACTGCGTGGTGCACTATGGAGCAATGTTTATGAGTGGCTGCCCATTCTGTTTGTATTGTTCATGCATGAGTGGATTCTACAGGAACGTGCCAACAACAAGAAAACCCTGCAGTGCACGCTTAATCATGTGAAATGGACATTTTTGCAATTTTCCAAAAGCCATCAATTATAGTGACGACTTACTGTGAAAACAAGCCCATCTAATTGAGTTTTACTAATTAATTAATTTGTTAATCTCCTGCCTCACAGGCAAGCTTTTGTTTTTGTCATCTTTCGAAGTGTGCCTCTTCCAATTTCACATCTGTTTGATAAATACTATTGATACAACTTGAATTAAAAAAAAAATCCATTCTGACTTCTGGCAGCTCGTACCATTTTTCTGCACTTTGTTAAGTCAAAAGCTTTTAAAAAACATTAAACACAAGATGATAATGTATTTTCCAGCGGTCTGAATGGGACAATGAGTCATCTGACCTTTGCAGTCGTGGGGTTAATGCAGCAGACAATGCTCAGCTTTGATTTGAAAGAGGGAACACAGGTTTCTTCTATACCCGTACGATTACTATTTGTTACAGTGGGGTGATTATAGGAATGCTTCTACCTTATAGCATAACATGCTTAACTATAATTGGATTTTGAATTGAAAGGTAGAGTGCAGATTGTTGCATTGGCAGTCTATAAGGTTAAAAACGCTGCAAACAACTAATATATAAGGAACTATATGTCAAGGACTGGATCATATTACTGTGCATTGTCATGGGATTAACGCATGACAGTAAAGTCATAAATTAACCCTGGATGTGGTCTAGAATATATGGGTCAGTGGAATACAGATTAATAATCCCACTTCAGACATTGGATTTGAGTAGAGTGGTTATGAAGAATGAACACAGTCTAGCCTTCTTAAAAAAAAAAAAATCTAGTGAGTTCTCCTTGCCCTAAATAATCTACTCAACATCTTTAACTGCATAAATCTGAATGTCATATGAAATGAAAATACTTATGATATTATGAGTATTGTAAATATGACTGCTCCTGGTCATTAGGCTTACAGAATCCTCTGAAACTAATTTGTGATTCTGGATTATATGAACGAAAAATGACTTGTGTTGTGTACCTTATGGGGTGGGAGGTTCAAATCACTGCAAAAGAGGAATTTCTGATCATTTTAATTTAGTTAGAAATGTCATAATGAATTTATGATAAGCAATATTTTTTCTCAAAAAGGAATATGACAAAATAAGGGGCTTAAAGATGGCAGCATGCAGCACCAACTAAAGAAGCCATGACATACACATTTTAACAAAAATTGTGACACCGGATCAGATTTACATGTTGTTTCATGTTCACTTACAAAAATCACTCTTCTCATATGTGCATTTTTCTTCAGTTAAGTGAAAAATTTTATCTCCCGGCATCAGATACCACAGCCTGGTAAACTATAAAACAATACAACACCCCTCCTAACGGCCAACCTGAACTCAAAATCAAGTTACTGTGCAAAGTAAAAATTCATAGAATACACTATAATTCATTGTCATATCAAAATTAAACCAGTTCCAAAATTAAAGCGTGCTATGGGCACACATATTGATGATTTGATGATTAAATAACTTAATAATGGATACCTGTGAGTGACTCAAGAGTACAGAAAGGAGTATAACAGGAAGCAAACCACACAAACATATGAGGATAATTTCAGAGAAAGTAGGGAAAACACTAAAAAAATGTATGCGCCCATTGCACTAGGCATTTTTCTATAAACATGTAAGCAGCTGGCACATTCTAAGCCTCTAACACCTTAGTTTTGATTTATTTATAGAAAAAGATCTAGCTTGAGTTAAGAGGTCCATGAAATGTGTGTATTAACTTTTGAAATAAAAGAAAAGAAATTGCCCTAAAAAAATATGTCCCCAGAATCCCACTCCAAGCTCCTGGGCTAAGCCCTGAACTTCAAATCCTAGAATCGCCCCTGGTCAGATATAGATTTTCTGTAACAGGAGCAAAGAAAAGCAGTCACCCAACGATAAAAAAGTTAATGCACCAAAAGAGAGCGCACTCACTGTGGGGGAGGAGCAGGCACAATAGTTGGGGCCCACACTGGTCCCAGATGTAGCCTGTGATGGGGGTGGATAGGAAGCATGAGAGACAAGAGAGGGCTCAGACGGACAGAATGACTGAGAGGGTGAGACACTTGAATGGCCTCTGGCAACACTCTCTGCACAGATTTGTTTTTGACAGAATCAAAACAATAAAGGCGGACAGAGACACGGCAGAAGTATGTGTGTTAACGTGTGGGTTCTCAGTCATCCAGGTCGAGGTAAATTCAAAGAACCCTCTTGGATTAGAGGTGAAACATCTTCGACAAACAATTCAAGCAATTCCAGGCGACTCTTTTTTGCTCTTTTTGATTTAAGTGTGTTAACATGACATCTCATGGCAAAGGAAACATTGATGACATAGAAGTGACACTGAATGTTTGCACACAGACAACATTTTATATCTTGATATAGTTAATTTTATATCCTAATAATGATATACTGTATCCCAATATAGTATTTTTTCTGATGTAACATAACTGGTAACGTTATTTTTGCTTTCCATTGCACTGTTTTCCACCATGCTTCTCCATTTACTCTCGAGCTACAAGTCAAGACAATGTCCTTGCAAGTGATGTAAACATGCTACCACAAAGCAGTAGCATCGCCACAGTTACATTAGCCTTCATACCATTATGTCTATGCTTCATACAATGTTTTTGAACATGCATGATACATTATTCCACTGTCATTCTGACATTGAGTTGTTCTTTACATGGTGTATCTGAACCACAACCAGAATAGCGTTCATGTTAGCGTAGCAACAGAGCTAACCAAATAGCCTACATTAAAATTATGATATAAACAACAGAGGCTTATGTCCTATGGCAGACATGTCTATCAACTAGGCCTAACTATCAACTTTACACTGTTTGCCTCATCTTTGTGGCACTACGGTCACAGCCATTCGCCGTGAATGAGTGGCTGCCAGGTGCAGGCGGGCGAATGTGATAAAAGCGACAATAATAGTTACAAACGTCAGCACACTAAATGTGTTGTAGCCACGCCATACTGCCATTTTTCGTGATGACATTGCCATGATCGCCATCGCTTCAAACATTCATTCATTCAAACAGCTGTGGCCATGGAGCGGATAAATCAGGTTGCATTAAAGGTGCATAGTAACAGAGCACATTTCACTGTCAGTAACGGCTTCGTAACAGACACATTTCACAGGTTGATAATCCTGATGCTAATATCGGGACAAGAAGTGCCAGAGGACCTACGATGCTGCCCATCATATCATGCGACGTATCGACATAATTAAGTCGATGATTATGCAACATAGTCTACAAATCACCCCAGTCCTAGTTTAGATGCAGCTCGCTTTGATAGAAAGTGAGATGTTGGGATAAAGACAGCAACATATATTACAATCAACGAGAGAAATGTTGTTGCTTTTATGGAGGAAAACTACCAACAGGAAGTACAAGTATTATCCTAATAATAGGGGCTATTTGGTGTTGATAAAAAAACAGCCTTAAGTCAACATTATGCCATTTCTAATGACAGAGTCAAGACAACATGCCCTGAAGTGTATAAGTCTCACCATATCTACCAGATTCAAAGTGACTTGCAGACTTTAAAAAGACAGTCTTTGATGCTCGCCATTCAAGGCATCATGGTCAGCATGTTTAACATGAATTCTCAGAGTGAAATGCAGATAGAGATAAAGGTGATGAAATAATCCACAGCCACTGGACATACTCTGAGAATTAGCTGAGGTGCTTCTGCTCATACTTGTGAAGAAAGGCTTTGCTGTCACTTCAAACCCTCAAAACAGACAGGGCCACCGACCAACAAAAAAAAAATACTATTAGCAATTCAGTCTTGTCAAAATCAATAATTTCCACCCTGAGACCGTGACATCTGTGTGAGGCTGGGGAGAATCATTAAAACAGTAGTGAGAAATCTTGGCAGCCGCCTGGCAAAACACTCAAGCTGCAACATCTCAATGAGAAAAGGTGCCGTCTGCTCGGTGAGAAATTTAACTCTCTCAGTTTGAAGGAGATACGAATTGCTCTCCTTCTATCAGTGTTTCCACTGAAACAACTAAACCTTATCTAAGGTAATTTCACCCCTTAATTAAAGTTGTTAACAAAGAACAACATTAATAGAGTAGACTGCTGCTTAGTTTGTTCAACAACAATTGATCAACTAACTGGGTGCCCCTTCTCAATAAATGAGCTCAAATGCTGTCTAAGCTCGCAACATCCTTCTGTATGGCTCCTTTACATGAAAAAAAGTCAGAACCTATAATTAACCAAATAGTATAATCTGAAGCATAACCCCATTTTATGAGTCTAAAATCCTTGACCTGCAGTTAGCTCACGCAAGTAGTTTGCCTTGCCGAAGCTTATACCACACCATGATCCTATCAGATATTACTAACCAGTAGCTGATACTTTTAACTAGGGATGGGAAAGACACGGGATTTTGTGTGTCCATTGTCGAGGCCCAAGTGTCGAATTTAGTTGAATTATTGGCCCTTTTTTTTTTTTTTACAGTAGTGGCAGCAACAATGCGGAAGGTGGAAAATATTCTACATTGTACTACATCATTTTAGGCTTATGACAGACTTTTGCAAACTTAAAATGTTTATTCAACGTCCCTTTTAATTACCACCGCACCTGTCGGCGCCGACAGGATTTCACAGCCTCTCTTCTGATGACCGTAACTCCTGATCGGTGTGTGCTATTGAAGGCAATCAGTTGATTTTGAAAGCAGAGAATTTGGGCTTTTCGACAATATAATGTTTATTACAATAAAGTACAAACGTTGAATCACAGGGAGGTTTCTACACCTGAAAAAAGGGAGCGCTTCTCCTCACCGTCACTCCTGAATCCAGTGCTGGTGCCTTGTTATTTACCTTTGAAATATTTTATCATTTCTTCACCTTGTGTGCTGAGAGTGCTGTAAATCAGAGTCAGATTCCTCATACCTGAAGCTGTTCTGAATCTGATTATTCTATTTCACATTTGATCAATAGCAGTTACACCCCCCCGTGCCCTGTCTGAACAGGTGAGCCACCTGTTTAATGGCTGATCACCAGCTCACATAGCTGCAAATCACTGCCACTCCTAAACTTATCAAATTATCGTCTCAATAAAGAATCACAGATCCTAGGGTCTGCATCGGCAGCAGGCTCCTCTGGGTTAAACCCACAGACTGTTAAGCCACGGTACCGCCTGTGCTCCACCGCGGCACCAGCCGAATCGTTTCAGCATGTAGGCTACTCTCTTCTCTCCCGATGGAAAAAAAATATGTTGACAGCAGGTGATAGATGGCGCAGGTGCCGCTATTCAGCCTCATCGCGAGGCAGCCTTATTTTAGCCAACTGTCTGTGCATGCGGGGATACGGCATTTAGCCTATTATTTTTTTTAGAGGGACGTAGTCAAGGCAGGGAGCTTTTGTTGTCAAAGCGGCCGCCTTAACTATAAAGCACTGAGGGAAACCCTGGGATATGGAGTCACAGGCGAGGATTTTGCTGTGCTGACAGACATCGATGGAAAGAGTTTTTAAGACACGTGTTCGTGTGTGAGGACAATTAATTATTCAGTAAAAACATGAAACATTACACTCTGATTTTTTTTTGCATTTAAACATATATTTCTTACTCAGAATGACATCCCTCAAGCCACGCCCACGACAATTCAACACACTATTTTTTTGTTGAGGGGAGCGCGTGTCGATTGTCGGTCGTTTTGTCGAAAAAAAGCGAACCATTCGATGACAACAATATAGTCTCACTCCACACTCAAACAGACCTGCTTATCTATCGTTAAAAAAGTCACTTTGAAAACCTGGAATGGAAACATTTGAACAGAAAGCTTCTGAAGCACTCCCTGCATACATATTTAATAATAAAACTAAATGTAGGATATGCAAAAAAGTAGTGAGCCAAATCTTAAAAAATACTGAGGTCATTATGTCAGCCACTATGAAAAGCAGTTCATAAAGTTATAAAACATAAACTGAAAAAGAAATTGGTTGCTGATGTATTTGACAAATCACAAACATGATCCCTACAATCCTTGACTACAATGTTCTTTATTAGTTCCAAGTGTGTAAAATTTGGTAGGAACTGAATTGTCCCTTGCAATAATTTTGATAGAGCAAATTTAAATATAACCACATCTCATATGGATTCAGTGAGGGATGGTGAATTTTATTTTTCAATGCGGAACGACCCCATGTGATATACCTTACAGTAGCCTATAGTTGATGGGACTTTCCTTTGACTAGTATCTGTATTGTTGTTTCTGCATCCTCCTGGCTTACTTAAAATTACAACTCTATTCTCATCAAATTATAGCTGTACTTTCATAATATAACTACTGCAAAATTACGACTTTAAAACTAGCCAGTTTCCCATTATGAATGGTGACAGACCATTAGGTCTTAAATTTTAATGTTTAAGACCTTAAGTTTTTTTACATGCACGTGTGCCACTGCCACATGATAGTTTCATGTCTGCACACAGTGGCACAGACAGCAGCGTAACAGGACACTCGCACATAAAATCTTGCTTGTTTGAAAGATGCAAAGCTCACGAGTTAAAAATAACAGAGGAACAACCTATCAGGCACTTATTTTAGCTAACAACTAACATTAACAAAGATAATATGCTCCCTACCTTCTAAACTACTGCAGGCTAAATCATATTACATCAACGGTCCAACTGCAAATAAAATAGATGTATGGCTGATTGAGTACAAAACTACACGTAGCCTTTGGCAAATCAATGATTTACTGCATAGGGGAACATTTTCCTTGAAACTTCAAGACCCGGACACCACATCATCAAGTCAACCTCATATTCCACTTTGATTTTGAATCCACCCGACATATTAAAATCATTAAAATATGTGCAGATCCGTCAGCAGCTTATGTTTTCTAGGGCAAGACTCCTACAATCCTGAAGCACTGTTAAAAATTTAGCTACAGCCTAAATAGAAGATCTGAGCTGCATAAGATATTAAATTTTGATTAAATGTTTCCACACAAGTTAAGTTGTGATGACTCATGGGGTGCACACGCTTTTGCACTTTTATTTATTTAAATTCCAATAACTTCATAAAGAAATGCAAAACAACAGCCTGACGTCTGATGACTTGCATGGCTTTCTGAGCTTTGTTTCTTGATGTCACACTCACCCACAGTGTGATGTAAGGATGGTTTAATTCAGTCCTACAGAGACTGGAACAACATAAACTTCCACAGTAACAGCACTTTGGGTGAGGGTGTGGTCTTAGCCAACTAATAGACATGAAAAGGAACTTAAGAAAATAACCTCATTCTTTTCTTGCTGCTCCAAGCCTGCTGACTCTATACTTTCAAGCACTGCTGGATCATCTACTTTATTGTCCCTCCTGAAACTAGCAAGTGCTCCTCTCTTTTTTTATGTGTTTATAGTCCATTGTGGGATAATGCCATGTAAAAAGTTAAGGAAACAGCAGAATAATCTTGTCAATCTCTATATGCCCACATCACATTCTGTTGTGCTATGACTGTATATCTTGAAAATGAGGAAATAAACAAACCTGGTGAGAGTGTTTGCTGTCAGTTGAATGCAGTTCCACATGCCGTATCAGACAATACAAACCCAGGGGTTAGGAGAGTTAAAATCGATGTGGTAGACAAGAGTGCTACAACTATTGATTGTTCTGTGTTGTTTCTATTGCCTCATCTCTCATCTCTTAAACAATATCAAACATGTGTGCAAGAGCTGGAGTGAGAGAAGGCAACCCTGTTCCGGTAAGCGGGGCTACCATGGCTACCGTAAAGCTCTGCTTCAGTACAACAACAGGGGGTTCCATGGTGTTCAGCCAATATTGCTTCCTCTCCTGGGAGACAGAGAACACAATGCGCTCAGGACTGCCATTGATTGCATAGTCTCACCCATAAATTATGGCGTTTCCTTATCCCCAGTAACCTGGCTTTACACTGAGAATGACATAGAATAACTGAGCCAAAACATTCAGTTGATTACATCCAGGTGGCCCCAGTAATACAACTGATATTTATGCAGTGAATGGCATCATGAAACTGAGAAAAATATTCAGATGATTACATAAAGTAGCTGTCAACCCCTGTAATTTGCTCTTATCAAACGAGGAGTGAGAAATTTTCTTTCAAAACCAAACCATTTGCAGGGGAATTCTCAGAAAGTGCTAAAAAACAAAATGTTGTATTGCTCACGAAAGCATGCTTAACAATGGTTAACAATAAAGTGTAACGGCAAAATCATGAATGTCAGATATGACAAAAAATACCCTAAATACAAAAAAAATAAGCCTTGAACAAAAGACGATTTTAAGCAGATGGTTATACAGTGATACATGCAGTATATGCAGTTATTTTCCAAAGAGCTTTGCAGTCTGGAATTGTATTGCTTGCCTTGACTGCCTATAGTCAACATTTAGTAAAAGATGTATTTATTTAGGAGTTTATATACTGTAGTTCTTGTTAATCAAAATTACTGTAGCTGCAAATGTTCTTACTCATTTAAAATGCATCATCTGAGGGGCAGCTTAGACTAGTGCTGAAATCGCTGATTTACTATTCTGTTCACACATGTATTTGTTCACACAATAAAACAAAGTAGCAAAAAAAAATTTAAAAAAATCTGAGCACTTTATTGCAGAAAAAAAGAAAAAAATGTATAATCAATGAACACAACAGAAAAATAACTGACAACAGTTTTTAGAATCAATTAATTGTTTGTCGTTGTAAAAGCAGAAATGCTGCAATGTGAGGGTCTGCTTTGTCCATCTTTTTTTTACATTGATTAACATTGGGCTCTGAGTAATTGTGATGGTATGAGTCACCATTTTCCAACAACTTATACACTAAATGATTCATCTCATAACACAAAAAAATTGACAGATAAGATAACATGAGATATTATGAATGTACAAATATAATACTCAATACTGATATTACATTTCTGTCTTTCAAAGGTCAGAAATGCACCAAACTACACAACAAATGTTTTACTAAAATATATATGAAATAATAGATTATCGCAGGTTGTACCTTCTTCCAGCCGACATGTATTAATATGGGGGTAAAGACAGAAACCCACATAGTCCTGACAGCCTCCTTGCCAGTCAAAGTGTTCAGTATCTAAATACAGCCACTATGTGACCCCTGGAGGCATCTGAGACCCCATATCTCCAGTTACAAGGGGAGAATGTGTCTCTCTACACTGGGTCACAAAAGCTTTGCTTTGCCTCCTGCTGCACTGTACAGTTCACTCTACAGCCTGAATGCTGCCTGAGTGCAAACAGGAAAACACACTATACAAACTCTGCTGATAATTCAAATGTAACGCAGACCAATCACTGACTGACTGAACAAGAGCTATGGTGGAACCACAGGTTTTTTTTTTCCATCAGTGCTTTAGCTTAATATACAAGCTCTGAATGCACGGTGTTTGTCCCGCTAAGAGACAGTCGACACAGGCTAATGAAACGTTTAAATCAGCTGTTCCACGCAGTCTGTCCGGTTTCTCAAAGTAATTGTTCCCATTGTTGGAGGAGCCAATACAGACTTGACTGTTAAGTGCCGTTACATTTGCAGAGTGAGGCGAGGCAGGGCTGTGTGCTTCGCTACTTAAAACCCTGGAGTCAAGCACGAAGGTGCAATAAATAATTCAAAAATGATTTGCAAAAGATTAACATGACTTGTAATTAACGTAACGAGTGATGAGTTTATTTTAACCGTGCGCATTAATGTCAGTTAAACAAAGGGTCAAAAATATGAAACAAAGACCGTTGCAAACACAATAAGGGACGACACCAAAGTGTCTCTAAACGAGACGAGAAATTGAAGTATTACCATGCAGCCCCCCGAACCACTAAACAGCCTTTAGTACAGATGTGGAAACGTTATTTTGCAAGCATAAAAGTGGCCGGTGTCAGTTAGCTTAGCCACTGCACTAGCCTAGCAGCCTAGCTTGTCTCTGTCCGACAGGCTCTCACAAATGGGTCGGAGCAGGCTTTCAGCACTGGGCTCGCTGGATAGCAGTGCTCGGAGTGCGGGTTCGATAACGCTGTCAGAGTGGGCGACGCTGATATTTTAGCTAACGAGGCTAGCCCAGCTCAGCACATAAACGCGGTTTAAGCATGATGTGGTGTAATGTGCAGTTAAGTATTTCGGTGTAGTGTATTATTTACAGCACCAAGTACCAAGCACAACGATGAATGAAAAGCTGGACCTCGCCTAAGCTAACGTTAGCTGCACAGCGGTTCAGGCAGTGCAGCAAGTGTAATGCTAACAAGCTGCTAGCAAAAAAAGCATCCAGTTAAAACCAAAGCATCCAACTAACTCCACTACGCACCTTTCACCGTTGGAGATGACACCTCTTGCAGGTCCACAAACCGTGTAGAGAACGATTCACTGAGTATTCCCAAAAAAAAGGTGTTCTCCTGGTCAGTTAGCCAACGGGAAAGAGTGAAAAACGACTCAATCCGGACGCTTTCCTCAATCTTGTGGTGCTGAATCTGAGGCTACACGCTTCTGTCGGTGTCTCGGAAATGCCTCCTCCTCCCACGACTGCCTGCGAGATAATGACCCCTACCAGCGGTCCAACGACAACAACAGAGTAGGCAGGTGCAGATGATGATGCGCTAGTAACGGGAAGCCTTGCCATATAGTGAGCTGTGGGATGTGTGGTGGCTTCCAGGGTTGTCAAATCAGGAAAGCCTCCGTCTCTGACGCATGCGTAGTTCGCGGTGTGAGGATGCGCCCTGCCAGTGAACACACACAGGATTTCTGAGCTTTGACATATTCTGCCGAGGGTGTATGCCGATTCCAGCTGTAGTAATACTTATAACAATATAATATGATTATTAGGCTAACTGTGTATACAATAATACAATTAAGAAATTTTCAAAATTAATTTTACGTTATTGCAGATATATTTCATATGATAAATATGGTTATTATATGTTTCAGAGTACAAAAACACGTGTCTATAGAATATCGACATGTTGGGTGCATATTTGCTGTGGACCAATTTTGGGTCGCCTGTGGACAGTGGTGTATGCATGCTGTTATTGTTTAGTTTTACTATTATTTTGATTTTAAATATGTTGAATATATTTCAATAGCCCTATATAAAATTACAAATTACAAATGCAAAAATATTTGATATTAGAATTTCATCAAATCAATAAAAACAGTTTTGATAAATACGTCAATACAGTTATGATTTAGATGTATTTGTATTTTTTGAAATGTGAATTTGAAGTGACAACTTTAAGTTAGGAAATAGGATGGCTAAAGCAGAAGTAGTGCACATTATAGTCCTTTGAAATGAATTAAATAACTAAATAATTTATTCTGAGTCATACAAAATCTGCTCAGGAAAATCAGTGAATCTTTTTTTTTTTCCAAAAGCATGCAGCAGCAATTTGTTTTAATCTCATGTAATTTATTTATTCCCTAAAAAATCGTAAAGACATTATTCAGTTTTGATTACTTTGAAATTCTGCAATGTTACAGGGATAATAATTTTTCAAATCCATAAAGACTCTGTCCTCTGCTGAATTTTCTCATCCAATTGTTAGCAGTTATTCACCCTCTAAAATTTTGCAAAAAAATAGCAAATGTTAAATATGTGCAGACCCTGTAGTGTACTGCATGTACAACAGCACATACCACTCTCTATTATCCTTCAACAACTGGCAATTTGCCGTAATTTCACCGGCTTCATCTGAAGATAACGATGTTGATGGCATCATCTCACTACTGTCTGGTACACCAGCATTCCACAGAAGTCCACCTGCAACCTGCAATCTCTTCATGAGGACTTCCCACTACAAAAGTCACTCGTTTGTCTAGTCAAGTCAAGTCAAATTTTAGTTGTATAGCTCAATATGACAAATTATAAATTTGCCTCAGAGGGCTTTACAATCTGTACAGGATATGACACCCTCTGTCCTTTACAAATGACCCACACATCGACTAAGGAAAAACCCATTTAACAGGGAAAAAGAAATGGTAGAAACCTCAGAAAGAGCAACAGAGGAGGGAGCAGACGTGCAATAGATGTCATGTGTACAGAGTAACAGCAATGAAAATCACACATAGACACTTGATCTGTGTGTGTTTTTCACATTTTTTTGGTCAGTGAAGTGGGAAGTACCTCAGACTTAATTTTTGCTCAGGGTCTTCCCCAGAGTCTTCTCCCAGTTAGATGTGCCCAGATTTTGTCCGTCAGGAGGCATCCTGATCAAATGTCTCTGCAACTCCAACTCAGTCCTTTTACATGTAATGGAAAGGAGGGGCAGTTCAACTCTGAGCTCTTTATCTGAGCTCCTCACTCTGTCCCTAAGGGTGAGCCCAGATGTGCTATGAAGGTAACTCATTTCAGCTGCCTCACTGCTCAGAGCAATCTTTGGAACATAGATTGCTCGGCTTAATCCTGAACTTTGCCTTCAGGCTCAATGACAACTCAAGAACAGGGCCCGTATGAGCACAGACAGCAACCCACCCGTCCATCTCGTGGTCCCTTTTAACCTCACTCATGAACAAAACTCATCCCAACTCATTCCAGCCCAGTGAAGCCATGCCAGTTTTACAGTATTACCCTATTCCTTAGGAAGTATGGATCTGAGAAGCTTGGTGAATTGGTCTTGAGAGTAAATTATTTGCTACAAACATTTACTTTGTGAAATAAGTGAAATGATTACCAGTTTGCATGACAAAGATAATAAAAATGATTTAAATGGTGTTGCATAACCATGAGGCAAATTATAGCTCCCCCAGCACAAATATACATACAAGTCTTTTCTCAATGATTCATGATGAACTCTACTTATCTTACTCTACTACCTAATGAAACCATTACTTATAGAACTAACCCCTTACACATATATTTCCAAAAGCACTTAATTAAGGGAAGCTATATTAATTACTCGTTCATCAACATGTCAGCTCACAGGACATTCTTAGACACAACTTATTTTCAAGCATAGTCTGACAACTGCCAAGACTGAATTGAACAGGTAATCACTGAAAGCCTCGGAGAAGTTATGTCTCCCAAGGAAATTGGATTACACAGACTTCCAGCCAACATATTAGGTCAGTAAGCCACTACTGAATTAGATGAACCTTTGATGCTATGCAGCTGTGGCAGATGAACTCTTGGTGAACATTAACAAGCTTTTTGGAAAATGGTCACATTAACAATATTAAAACACCATCTCTGGTTCAAGATAAAGACGTGAAAGAAATGTGGATGATTCACAGCGGAGAACTATGGCCTAAAAGTTGTGGTAAAAGCAAAAAAAAGTGAGAAGAAAAAGCGTAGTCTAAAAGTGATGCTCAGTGATAGCAACAGCAAATCTGTTAGTGAGTAAACATTGTTGTGAGCCAGCTGTGAGCATTGTCTTCAGTCCCATCATTTTTTTTCCCTGTCCCCTTATTTCTTTGTTTCAGAAGAGGAGAAATGCAGGAAAAGCAGCCCATTGTCTCCCATCTGCTCATGTTTTTAGTGCATGGCAGCAATCCAGCACAACATGTTAGCAAGTCATTATTCATTTGTCAGTTAGGGGACCGTGACTACGGGGTTACTGCAGTGAGTTGTCTCACAGTGCATCCCCAGCCTTTTGCTATTTGGTTCACTGGCTTGATCCATCTGGAGCAAAACTACAATGGGAATAAACCAGTGAGTTTGAGAAGTTGTCAACTACTTTATTATATTTAGAACAAGGCAAGTAGCATAATGCAGTACAAGATGAGAAGCTCCTTTTTGCTTGTAAAACTACACAGCTGCATACTGAGATTTCCTCTGAGATTTTAGCATACTGCTATTCATCCAGCAAATCTATGGTATATGTGTGTGCTTATCTACGCACACAAACCCAAGTAACAAGTGCAGTCCATAGACCTGGCTTACATAAAAGCCCATCTGTTTCGAACACGTATTCACATCCTCCACAGTGTCCAGCTGGGCCCGTCCCTCCATCCAGAAGAGAGGCACTCGAGGGACTGCAATCAGAAAATGTCCCTGAACTGGCTTCTACCGCTCGCTTAACATAATGAGGTCATCACTACACCCAACCCACTGTACTTTGGGGATGAATAATGAAGTTGTGCAGTTTCTCTTGGCTCTCAAAACCTTGCGCTTCTTCCTGTGATTGAAAGCGATGAGAAAGCAGAAGACAGGAGTGAAGGTTTGGGGCTACAGATTTTGGAAGCTGTCATTGGGTGATAATATCTCAAAAAGGTTTCTTTTAATCACTCAATTACAAAGTAAGAGCTGTTCTCATCTGTTAAAACCAACACTCAAGTGTTTTTTTTTTTTTTTAAACATATGAGACATGAATGCTCCTGTACAGAGTCATCCTGAATAGCCATAGTACCAATATAATTTCCACTTAGGAAAGAGTTTTAGACTGCATGGTCATAGACAACACTTCTTAGAAGGTATGGCCATATTAGGATGAATATTATACCAATTGAACCATTGTTCATTATCTGTATCCTTCGGGCAATATCTAATCAGCAAATCAGGACCAGGATGTGCCTTTTGATGGTGTTATCAATGGGGACAATTTTACCAATCCTTCTCTTGTTTTTGATCCTAGGAGGCACAACTTTTCTTACAATAAGATGTAATCACAGTAGCAATCATCATGTAATTTTCTCTGAATCTATTCTCTTCTCCCTGCTCATTATCATTACCCTCACACAACATAAATGCATCACTTGGTCTGGGTTATTACTGAAAATGTTCACCCTCTATTTAAATAGATTTATAGTGTGTGTGTGTGTGTGTGTGTGTGTGTGTGGGGTGTTTAATGTGACAATCAGATAAGATAGTGGAGAGGGTATCGCTACACAGTTGTGTGTCAGATTGCCTTTCTAATGCAGAGTGCAATAGTGAAAGTGATTTCATTTAAATGAGCTCCCCACTTTACATGGTGATCCGTGTGAGGCTACACTCACAATCACCTCTGCGCTGTCACCCAGGGACACTGAATTGGTAAAATTCTTTTGAAGTTAAATGTCTTATTAAATATGACATAGCCTGTGTTGCCTAATTGCTATGAGGTAGGGTCTGAGCTACTGGTTTGGTCGTTCCAACCTTTCTCACAGCCCAAAGCGTTCTTTAATAGTTCAACATAATGTGCTCTATGTTTTGCTGACAGCCTCTGTAGCATTCTGAGTCATGAATTAAAGATTGTTCATGATTTAATACATGGGATGAAATTAATCATTTAGACAACTGTCAGACATGATATATTATTGGGTATGGGTTAATGGCTCTCTTTTATCCTGTGGAGAGAGTGTGTGAAGTAGCTTCACTGTAAATTTTCTCAGGTCAGTGGATCATAAGCGAGTGGAAGCTTTACTCTAAGAACACACACTATAACCGTTCTTCACTGCTGATATCACTGTGAAACAAAGTATCTGCAGCATGTAATATGTCCCTCTTATGTGGCGGCTAGAATATCCATCGACCATAGAAGGTCAGTATGCTCAAGGACAAGATGATTGCATACCCTGTGAATGAGTATTTATTCATGCCTTCAAGGGCTAAAATAAAGTATAATGATGTCTGATCTTTCTAGTTTTTACTTACTTTACCATCCCTCTAAGGGGCAGTTTCTATTCCAATGAAAATGCAATGTGTTTGCGAAATGTGGATTATTATGCACTCAGGGAAGAGATGACATATTTGTGATCATGTTGCCCTTTCTGCATCACCCAGCAGCTTGCTTTGTTAGCATCCAAGGTTTGTTAGGCATGTGCTGACCAGATAAGCTTGTGTGGCTTCTCCCAGAGATGCACACGTTACAATGGGATTTAATATGAGAATGAAACAGCATCTGCCTGTCATTTTGTCTGCACATTTGTGACTCTGAGGCTTGCATACCAAACACATGCCTCAGAGAACCGAGTAATGCCATCTGCTAGGATTTATACAAGAATATATTCTGAATTATAAGATAAAATTTCACATGGAGGAAGTGCGAACCAACAGAATATGAAAGTGACATTCAGACGCTATATTCAGGCATGCCTTATCTTCAAGCTGAAGGGAGGTCAATTTGTGTCACCAAAGTCCTGGTTTCATACTGGCACACAGGCTTCAGTGGAGGTTCCCAGCTCATTTTAGCATTTCTGTTTTCAGCTTCAGCACATCTGGAAGCTAATCTGAATGAAAAGGAGCAACTAATACAAAAGCATGCAGTATGTGTACAATATTCAGCCTTTTCAAATTGTGAAAATATGAGGGTAAGTTAAGAATTCTTTGTATGAACACACTGTTCTGGATGTAATGCTATATAATAGTGAGAAATGCCATTTGGATACTATACACCTGCATGCTTCACCAGCATATGGATCACTTTAGTCTTTAGACAATAAGGTTAACAGTTGCCTGGATACACATAAGGGAAGAGATTTGGAGAACATGATGAAAAAGGTCATTGACTAATTAGTACTTTGGTATGAGTCATTTGGACCTCATCATCATATTTGCAGATGCATGCACAGCTGTTATTGGATGAATGAGTCATGTTTGTCATTGCGCCAGCTCCTTAAAAAAGCCTTTCACACTGGATATTTTACTGACAGAAAATCCCCTCAAAGATCTGAAAAACCTTTGTGTCTGCTGGAGAAAAAGCACTGCACTTCATGCTTGAAAATGAAATGACCTTTTATGAGAAAGCCATGAACAACTATAGCACAGAGCACCTTGGCTTCTCACAGCTGTCAGTAACAAGAAAAGACTGCAGAGCACAATGAATGAAGGAAAGAAGGAAAAAGGGACAGTAACAGACATCAATTATTTATACTTCCTGTCTATGTGTATGTGTTTGGTATGTGCAACTGCATATTCAGACTAGAAACAAGCCTTAGCAGATGTTGGTTGTTTTTGAACTCATTTTTATTTCCAGGGACATTTTTACTTCTCAGACACAAAATTCACTATTTTGATTAAATAAGTACCACCAAGGCCCTTTAGGGGGTGTTGTAATTACCTGTCTGGCTTTTGTCCAGGAAATGCAGCTAATTTTCCTTGTGGAAGCTCTAAAATTGAAGAAAGGCAGAATTGAGGCCATTTCATCAATACACAGCAGTAAGCCTTTGTCCATTTCTCTTGCATTATCAAAGGGTACAACAGACCTCAACAACGCCACCTTATTCATGTAACTACCTCACACACACGATACATTTCCCAGCTCTATATTTCACTTTACTCTCTTACCAAAGCTACAAAGTATATTATATATTTATATACTGCAAATATATTAAATTACTTTCACAGATTTTTGAGTGTATGTGTGTGTGTTCACATTGTCTCTGATATCATATTTGTAACACTGTCAATAATACACATGATCACTAATGTTATATAATATATATGACGCATATAAAATATATGATTGTTTTATATGTGCTATAGAAATGAAGTTGATCTATTGATAACAATAAATGAAATGACTGTCACTCAAATGAGACCCGGATATTGAAATCAAATTTGAGACAAGGGAAAGAAATTAACTGCATCAAAGTAAATTTTATCAAAGTAACCATGACATCTGAAACTTGACAGCTGTTCAACGGAGCATGAGTGTACATAAAATCGTTTGTCCAGCTTCTTATTCATTTTTAAGTAGATTACCACAAACATGACGTGGCAATAAAAAAGGTCCCAGTGACAGTGTCTGTAAATCACTCACATCAGTCTTATTCAGGGCTCCTGGATGGCTGAAATGATGAGTGGCAGATGTGTGCACTAGGTGTTGCCAATTTGCCACTGTGACAGTAGTTCAAAACAACAAGCACCCTCAGGGAGATGGCTAACCTCAATTGATGATGCTGTGCTGGCAATCATTTGTCTTTTCCATTGCATTTGAAACAATATGGCAGGAAGACTCGCTTCTTGACTTCATAGTGTTGATTTATATCAGTAATTTGGCTCACAGAGTGAATCTGGGCTTACTGAGCTACCTAAAACAGTTAAGAGGAGTTACCAGACATTTACTTCGTGAAAGAGTTTAAGAATTATTTCTATGTGCATCTTTCAGCAAATAACAGATCTGTTCTCTAATTACCCTGCCATTCTTTGATAATAAAGAAATTAAGTCTGCATTTGATGCAATTACAGTTATAAATATCTGAGAAAAACATATATAATACAGTATAATATATCCATTCAATTAACTTAAACTGTCTTAGATTATTCCATGAGATTTGCCATAGAAACCGTGACAAGCATTTCATACTGTACTTGCATAGTCTAAGTGTTGCTGCACCTAATGAAGCCAGAGACAAATAAAGGCAGAGTGACAAAGACTACGCATGCAGACATCCACTCTAGATAGCAAACCACACAGCATTGAGTACTGACTGTTTAATGGTGTGTGTACTGTCACTTGATCTGAAATATACACTGTCACAAAGTCCTGTTCAATGACTCTCATCCATTTACAAACAGATCTCCAGGGAGGTTTCAAAGCGAATGCTTTGCCCAGAGTGCAGCCTTGCTGGTTTATACTGAACCTCCAGACAGTTTAACTGCTAACCAGAGGGCCACTGTGTTTCCATTGCAAGAGAATACTGCAGTTCTGTTACCGTATAAAATAAATTTCTTTGGAGGACGATGCATTCCATTCCACAAGACTGTAAAATGCATTTGCTAATAACCAGAGAACAGAAGCAAAATTGGGAAATGCCTTGAATCAGTCATTCTTGATGCTCTTATGTGGAAAGCCTCAGAAAGGGAAAACAGTACCTCTCCTTGATAAAGCCGACGGGAACAAGGTAAAGCTTTATGTTTTTCTTGCTTTCATCATTATAAAGTGTGAGGGAGATTTCTCAGAAAGATACATTTCCTACCTTAATGTCTTTTTCTCTCCCTAGACAAAACTATAGTTTGACACAAATGCAGACAGATTACTCTGCGGCAACGCTGAATGGCAGAACTCTTGATCAGTGTCTGAGGAAGAGCGAGGGTAGAAGTGTTTGAAATATTACTGGTGAAACAACACACTATGTGATAGATGCGTTTCCTTTCCACATGTACGAGACTGCAGACAAACCTTTTCACTATTTCCAGATAAGTCAGGAGGTAAAGAAGGTAAGGAAGGATGGTAGGTTTTCCTCCATCTGACCAGCCTTCCACATCTTTAATGGATATAACCATGATGTCTGCAAATCTTCTTTCTGACAGGTAGTCTATTAATTTCAAAGCCATTCACCAGACATCATGGAGAGTAAAATTCCACAATGGTGACAATGCAAACATGTAGAAGCAAAGGGAAGTGTTACAGTGCTCAATAACGTCTTCTTAGAACCTAGAAATGGAAAGTGGAGAATGATTTTACACCAAAAATCAAGCATATTACAACCCAGTATCACACCAGAGCATGAAATCAACCCACTGGTCCACCAGAGGATAGTGTGTCAGTATTGCAGAGGGCTGAATATTACACCTCTGTTTAAAGGTATAATACCAGCAGGGGACAACAACAAAACCGCCTAGGATTAGGCAACAAAGACACAAAATCAGATTTAGGAAATACTTCATGGTTGGAATTACCATAAGTATGTAAACTAAGTACAATACAAACATAAACATCGCAAGTAAGGAAATAATGTCACAGACATCACTAATAAAACTTGAAAAACAAAACACCGGTCTCAAACACTGGACTCTAATCAACCTCCCCACCACCTGTCATAAGCAGCTGTTAACAATCCAAAAACAAGAACAGGTTCAGGGGCTAGTGCAGTGATCAGAAACAATATGAAAAATTATGCAAATTAATATTTTCAAAAACACCATGATACATTGAATGGACCAGATGTTTTCACTTTGTCAGTGTATTTTGTATCTGTCCCTACTACAAAAAAATAGATATGCTGTAAAACGTTTGATAAAACTGGATAAAATGGCAAAACCATTTACCCTATACCACCAAACATACTGAAAACACAGATGACAACAGATAACAATATAATTCAGAATGTACTAGTAAACAGTGTAACTCAATGCAGGACTTCACAAGCATTAGTATCATTCAGTCACTAGGTCAGTTGTGCTTTCATGTAGTTCTCAGATAGGGTTACAGAGTATGATGATGATGATTTCAAGCATTTTGACTGTACGGCTAAAAGCCGAGCAGTCAGCTTACTCACTGGCGTCCATTATTTCCCAGGGAAAAGCTGTTGTATGTTACTGCTCGCAAGAAAAGCCCATCAATCAAGAATGAACTGTTATTCCTCACTGAAATAGAATTGCTGAAGCGACCAGACAAGATTCAACATTGCAGAAAGAGAGGAAGATTATAGATATTTAAGGGCAGTTGAAAAGCATGAATCACCTTGTCCAATTGACAGCTCAGCTTAAATAACATTTTACTCTGTCGGCAGTCTAATCTATGTATTTCAAACTGAAGAGTTCTAAGACTGAATGTGTTGTATAGGAGATTAAAATCAATTGCAATTGTTTGCCAAGGTTGCTTGAAAATGTAAACTTTTTTGTGACAAGCAACTTTTGTGACCTTAAAAACAATGGGATAAGTTGCAAGAAATTGGAACATGGCTGAAAAAAACTCCCAGAATGGAGGTTGGAGTAGAGTCAACAATGCATATGACTTGGTTAGACAGATGCAGACAGTGGTCTCCTGTGTCCAGTAGATAAACCTGGTCTCTTTTGATCATTATTGTGGTCTTTGCACAACCTTAACTATTTTTAGCTGCTTATGCTTAACCAAGCCTTAACAATAGACATGGTAGATAAGAAAACTCTCTAATGGTTATATGCTGCTTGGAAGGCAATGACAATCCTGGCAATACGGACACAACGGTCAAATAGATGATCCTGAAAAGTAAATGACCTGTTTCCTGTTGACCTGTCTCATCACTGTGCCACATGGTCCAGTGGTCAGGATGCCTTCATCCCAGGGCCCTGAGTTTTTCTCCCGGGATGTGAAAAGATTGATTTGATTTTGTGGGGCATCCTGATAGCTGATGTGTCCCTTAAAGCTATAGTCTGTCACGTTACATAGCTAGCAAGAGAGTTAGTGATATTTGAAAGTGGCACCTCCTCTCAGCCTCCTCTAAGCTCCTCCCACTCCGGTCAGTGCTCCGTTCAAAGTCACACCACCTCAGACCACTGGCGATTTTAGGGGGTGGCCTGGGGTGGCCAGGGCCACCCCTTAAATCTCATTGGCCACCCCTGTGGCCACCCCAGCTCTGACAGGAAGTTGGTCAAGTTTGTCAACACAGGAAGCAGACCCAAACGGTGCCAGCTTTGAATGCAAAAGAGTCATCATAGTCACAATTTACAACTTCTTTCACAATAAAAAAAAACAAAGATTATCTGTTCAATATAACCCAAAAATCCTGGATGATGAATTTACCGCCGCTGCTGCTGCCAGCCTGCCGTGTGCCGCCTGCTCTGCACAGCGCGCGCACACAATGCGCCGAAGCCACGGAGAAAGGCAGAGCGCAGAGCCACGCCCACGGTGCCCCCCCCATGCACCACTTAGCTACTGCGGGTCCGTGAAACCGGAGGACACACTGACAGACACACTTGATTTCAGCAACTGGATTAAAAACGTCTGTCGGTAATGTAATAATTTATACCTTTATCAGGAACATGAATAAGCTATTTATTTTCTGTTCTGTTGCCTGAATGCTATGTTTTCATGCACCTCAATTGGTGGAGCAAACAGGTTAAAATACAGGTGACAGATTATTCTATGGGATTCTAAAAATGAGTTAAGAGCAGTTAAATTTTGCTACTCTAATCCAATTTTTGAAGAGATAAGGACTCTAATCTACTACAAGGAAATGGCTCTTAGACAATTTGTACCCTAACCCTGAACATTTATTACAGACTAAACATACTTCAAATAAGCAGACATACTTGAGGACTGTGATAGGAGGAAATAAAATTTTTAAAATGACTTTTAAAAAGAGACTTTTTTATGAGAATAGACACCTTTATTTGACATGAGACAGGAAATCATGGGAGAGAGGTTGGACGTTATCATGGAACCCCCCGCTCCCCGTCGGAGGTTTGCCCTGGGCCACCCCACACTAGCTGTGTGTCCCCTCTTGTCCACCCCAGTAAAAAATTCCTGGATACGCCACTGCCTCAGACTTCAACATCCCACTGTAGATTTCAGCAGGGAGAGGAGAGCCGATATGCTGCATCACCACAGCTGTAAAACCCCGTTCAAAGCAAATATATCAACATCATTTTAGTACCTTTATAATGCAGACACTAATGAATATGGCTATGGAATATGATGAAAATGTCATATCCTATAACCTTCAATAAGTGACACTGACGACCAGTTTACACGCACAGAGAAGCTAGCATAATAAGCTATCATTGGGCTAAAGGCCCAAACATACTCGGCAGAACTGACAAGGAGAGTGCAAAGCTCAAATTTTATGATTGTGCAGACTCTGCTCGGCATCTATTTTTCACATCAATCCGCTCTGAATGTGACACTGATCTTCCGATTCAGAGGAAAATACTACAGAGCAGTGCGTTCAACTACGGAAGCTTTGAGCTGAACGGACATCCAGATTCTGCTCCACTCACAGTCCGCTGGAGTCTGTGAGCACCTGTATCATGCAGACACTGGAGACTATGGCAGTGCAATATGTTCAAAATGTCATATCCTATATCCTCTTCAATACAAGCGGCGCCTACGACCGGCTTACACCCACAGAGAAGCTAATGTTAGCATCGGACTATGCGCTACAAAAGTAGCAAAGTTGGCAAACGCTACATATTTCATGAAAGTAACAACTCTTTCTCAAGCTAAAACAAAAATTACCTGTCCAACAGAAATAAAGCAACTTCTGCATCATTTTTCAGTCGCTTCAGATGTCTCAGTATCTCCCACCAATGTTGACTCTAGTTTGTCCTCTCAGCTTTATCCAGAACCCGTTTCTTTGCAGCCTTTTCTGCCTCCGACTTTCTTCTCTTTGCCTGTTTAGCAGGGTGAGCTGTCAGATGTAACGCTGGAAAAAAAATGAGTTTGAGAATAAACAAATGTGAAAATTAACGACTTTTGACAGCTCTTCCACGCACATGCCTGAATCATTTGTTTATTGAAGAAACAACGAATGAGCTATAAAATCGTGCACCAGCAGCTGACCTGCTGGAAGAAAGGGAAAAAAGCTGATATTTTGTTGATATTTTGTGCAAATAATGCAATTCAGTGATTTTGTCGAAAAGTCATTTAGTTGAGAGTGGGCTGAGACTTGCAAGCAATTAGTTGGTGTGCACTTCTGCACTCAGTGTAAGCTTCTCTACAGCACTGTGTACTAAGTGTGCAATTATCAACACTATCCAATTTTATACTGTGTAAACTTTTTCTTTCCACATCACATCTGTCTTCCTTGCACCATGTTTTCACATTAAATTGCTGTCTCTTAGTTTTATCTCTTCCTAGAGACTAACTTCTACACATTATGCTAGGTGAAAGTGACGAGAAAGCGACAACAGATATGGAGGGTTTATGTGAAGCAGGTCACATTTAGACCATTACATCCAGGAATTTGGTGTAACACAGAAACGTGTGAAAAGAGTCTTGAAACATTAAAAGATGAGAGAAATATCCTGAATCCCCGTTCACATGAAAAGAACAATCATTCTGATTAAATTTCAGAAAGGACGTTTTCATTTGTCTCATGCATGGCTGAAACTTTAAGCAAAGCATATCCTGACTAAAAAAATGCATGACATAATGCTCCATTTTCAGACCTTTCCACGCCTCAGCAAGAAAATCCACTCCACTAATCAATTATTTACATATGTCCTAAGCCAAGCCAGAAATTTCCTGTGTGTATATAAAATTAATAAACCGTGGAAAGAGAGACAGGTGAGGGGAAATTACTTGTGCATGTCTATTTGGGTGTGTTTGGGGTGATAAACTGAGTGAATTAGCAACCCAGAGATGTTCTGGAGTTCAGCCGAATGATGACTTCAGTTTCAAGCGAACAGTTTGAGAAGAACAACAAATAAGAACTTGTTCGAAATGCACTTAAGAGAAGCAGAAATGTTGTTATTTGTGAAATATTGCTTTATCATTTCATTTGCTTCAGCTCATCCTGAAACTGTGTACTAGTCATCTGTGCCTTTGGGGAGTTCTACCACCTTCTTGTGTTTGAGGCAGACAACAGAGACAACAGCTGCCTCTGTAGCAACTTCACCTCACCTAGCATCAACACAAGGTGAGAAAAGCTGTGAAATCCTCTTTAATTATTCACTACAAAGTCTTGGGTGTGCTGTAACAGTGAACTATTGTCTAAAGGCATATTTCATTAGTATTCCCATAATGAAGCCAGACTCATACAAAACCATTTGCAGAAGAAACACCTGAGCGGCAAACATGTGCGTCTCCAGAGCAATTTTCTGAGCTTGTCAAACACCACCTTGTCCTGTTGTCATGGTGATGTTGTCACCCTGTATGTTAGCAGGAGATATGCACATACACAAGGATGTTTTGTCTAATTATTGCTTGAAGACTGGTCACTGTGGAAACCCAAATGTCACAAATTAGCTGGGCTTTTGTGGACTGTACCTTTCAGGGATTTACATATAAATTGAAAAACAAACAACTATACTGTACATCAATCCTCATCCTATTTATTTGAATATAAATATGACATAAAAGGAAATGGGTCGTGCAGGATAAGACTGTGTAAGCTGTTTGGTGATTTCTATGCCATATAAACATAGGTTCCTGATCACAAAAATGATGTGTTTTGACCATATTCTGTATATAAATGAAGCAAAAATATCACAGATCACAGATTGCACTTTTACAGTCATTTGGAGCAGAGTCTGTGCACTAGTGATCAGGGGATGGACCTGCAGTATCAAGGTCACTAGCACCACAATAATTGTTATGCTAGAAAGACATAATCGCCTCTCACTCTTAGTGCTACATTACCGGTCCAGCTGGCCCAACCATCCCACAGCATCATTTCCAAAAGTTGAACTATATCATTGTTTTAAAAGTCATAAATAAATCTCAAGTCATTGCGCTAGGGATGCACTGATTCAATATTGGAATTGGTATTGGTACCGATTTAGAAGAAAATTCTAGGTCAAATAGTCAGTGTAATTCTATGCTTTGCGCTGTAGGTGACGTCATGCGCTAGCGATGAGAGGCTCAGATTTGTTTTTATAATGAAGAGATCAAAGTTTTGCTATTTCTTTTATAGATCCAGCTGTCAAAATTAGCAAGTTAACGCGGCAACATTCACAACCGTAACTCTACTTGTACAAACTGCTAGAAATATGTTACCAGAGATGTGCTGGCAGGTCATGCAGCAGAATTCCATTCCAAAAAATCAAGGAAACTAACAAGGCAGTTGTAACCAATGATCAAACATGCTGATAAAATTAGATTAACCATCAGCAAACAAATAATCCACCAAGGAGCATATTAAGCATTAATTTGTAACATGACATGGACGAAATGCGTCCAAGAAGATAAGTCGTAAATAAGTAGTTTATTTGTTTTCTGCTGAGTCTGATGTTGCCTTGTACAAAAGAATGATTCCAGTCTTTACCACACAATGAGACATAGTTTGTTTGGCAATTCAGTGCTGTTTTTCTGTATTGTATCTCTGTATTGGCTGGCACTAAACCTAAACAAGTCCAAAGTCCACTTCCAAGTCCTAAACATAGTTTCAAGACTAACTGGCACCAAATTCAACACGCAACAACTTAGGGCTTTAGGGCTTCAACAATAAACAAGGAAGAGATGTTCCATGTTCCATGCAATCAAGATTTGAGTTTGAGTTTGAGCTTCACTTTTGGGGACCAATCATGTTGTCCATCTTTCATGTATATGGTTTTAGCAATGACTGTAATGTGTATGTGTGTTGTTGCATTGTGGTTTGGAGTGCAGCTTGTTGCTAATTAGCTCAGTAGGAGTTAATAAGTAGGGATCCAATCATTAATCACAGCTAGTTAGTTAGTTTGAACTGATGGTAGAAACAAGATTACAAACACACGTCAGGGATCATGGCAGCTGTGTCATGGCTCCTGATGACCATGATGATCAAGTGTCTTGAATAAACCAAGACAACACTTTTGGATCTGGAACACTTGTGGTTATATTTGACATGACCAACTGCTGCCACACTAGAAGAAGCTGTCAGCCATTTGGGTTTTCTATGAGATCCCTGATCAAAAAGCAGTGCATGCTGGTGCTGGTTAGTTAGAGTTATGTCTTTATCAAAGGCAAACAAGTGATGAGTTAGAAAACACTTTCCAGTTATTCAATTTTATTCACAAGACAGAATGATTGCATCATTCAATAATTTCTTCTCTTGATATTCTTCATTTTCATGTCAGCACCATCTTGTGGCTCTCTTCACAACTGTTCATCATGTCCATGTCCCAGTAAATGGGATGGATTCACAAACATGGGAACGTATGTTTTTTTGACAAGAAGGGCTGTTTATCGAAGCTGTGGTTGGTAAAATAGAAAAAAAGTTTTCTATCCGATGGCATTAAGAAGTTACCTCACACAGCACACAGCTGCATTCTTGCAATATTGCAAAATCATGTGAGAATTGCAGGATCAGATATCACAAAAAAAAACTCCTGTGAAGTGGTGTGGTTTAACAACAACAATGGTGACTTCTAAAGAGGTTAGCGCAGCTGCAACAGCATCAGTTATATCAGACGTGGAGAATGTTTTTCATTAAAACAAGAGCAAAGAACAGCATTGAAGGCTTTTCTCCCAACTGCCCTCTAGAAGTTGATTGACAGATGGTTCATCCACCTGCCAAGTATTATTAATATATATATATATATATATATATATATATATATATATTGAAAGTGTCCAGTTTCCAATGACGACCTCTCAGATGGTTCTCTATCAATAAACCCAACAGACTCGACAAAAGACTGTCAAAAAGGTTTGAAAACATCAAGATACTTTTTCATATTATCATGCTGTAAAGGAATTAGTTGTGCGTCCATTAGCACTGACACTGATCCATTTCAAGTGCATTGCATGGAGTATATACACAAGCAGTTTTCCTTTGATGCTGTGTTGTCACTCCACTTTACCTGCAAGTGTAAGCAAGTGCAGAGTTTAGCATGCTGACAGCAATGAGGGATGAATTTGTAAGAAGGAAAACTGTTACATGCTGCGTTGTTTTGGAGTGATTAAAATTATTTCTGTATTTGGATCATTAGCTTAATAGACGTAAGCGGATTTCAAAAGAGCCTGGGAAGATAGGCTAATTCCACCTGGAGAGGCTTCCAACAGTCTCAGAGTGAAATAACTTCTCCATTAGCATGAACCTCACTGCTAATCCTCTCACTCATTAGTTATTTCAATTAGATCCAGTGGTTAAGTTATTATTGTATACATCCTTTCAGTGAAGTATTAACCCAGAAAAGAAGTTGTCTACAAGACCAGATCCTCTGTATCTTGTAAGTGAAACAACAGAGTAAAATTTGTTGTCACTGTAGCTCATAGAAATGCATCTGTTCTAAAAGAATGTGAGGCAGAAAAACGCAAAATATATACAATTCAAATTCAAGAGCTTTTGCAATAGAGCTGAATTGTTTGCAGCACTGGAGCACATATTGGCCTGGGATGTGTGCATGTTTAGGGATGTGGAATATGATGAGAGAAACTGAAATGTATCAGCGAAGAACAGCAGCGGTTGTGCACAGCCTTGTGAGGGAAACGAGCCAATCCTCTTCCATACATGCACGCGCACACATTTTAAAATATCAAGAGACTTGCTGGGGTCGTTTATCACTGGTGCCTGCAGGCACTTTCACATACATGTGCTGCTAAGTCTTTGAAATGAATGGAAAGGGAGAAAATGATGCAAGTTATGTGACAAGTTTCATCTACAAGTTATAATCTCTTGCATCATTGTATTTTAATACACATTATCTGTTAGATTGTTGTGAAGAACTTAAGTTTCTATACTGTTACTAATAAGCATCTTTTCAACAAATGACATTTTTATCATTGTACTGACATATGTAAAATGAGAAATGTTAATTCACATATGTGTTTCAAAAAATTAAAAAAAAAAAAACAACAACAACACATTTAATCTCTGATTATGATATACTATATCAGTATATCTCATACTGGTGGCCAAAAAAGAATTTCACCCAGGCCATTATGGCAGAAATCTGCAATTACAGTGAAGAAAAAAAAGCTTTGCAACCCAACATTGGACAGATGGTGTTTGTTTGCTTTCTGTTATTATGTTTTACTAGAGTTCACGTCTTAAAGCCACAGTGCCAACAGTGAAAGCCAGCCTCATGAGGCTAGAGTCAATCAAGTCCATAAGCAAGGTACCAGTCATACTGGTGGTGGCTTTTAACCCTCGCCTACAGATCTATAGGTAACAACAGTATTTGAACAGTATGGTGTCTTCAAAATGGTGGGGATGGGAATGTTTTTCGATCATTCTTCCATCATGTGATACAAAGTCATCACAGAATCTATTGGCTTGTAGACTGTAAAATACTGAGTATAGTATGTACACAGATCAAGCATAATATTAAGATGAGTGACAGGTGAAGTGAATAACACTAATTATCTCTGCATCATGGCACCTGGGATATATGAGGCATCAAATGTACATTTGTCCTCAGAGGTGATGTTAGAAGCAGGAAAAATGGGAAAGTGAGAATTTGAGAGAGTTTAACAACAAGAAGCAAACTGTGATGTCTAGAGGACTGGATCAGATCATTTCCAGAACTGCAGCTCTGGTGGGATGTTCCTGGTCTGCACTGGTCAGGATCTATCAAAAGTGGTCCAAGGAAGGACCAGTGGTGAACCAGAGAGAGAGTCATGAGAGGACTAGGATCACTGATGCAGTTGGGGAGTAAAGACTGGTCCTGGTGGTCTGATCCAACAGACCAGAGAAGTTGACGCTGCTGAAGGTAGAAAGGAGTCAGGATATACAGAGTAGAACAGTTTGCTGGGGATGGGTCTGTTTTGGTAGAAACAGGGAGATCAATGCAATATTAAGCAGGGGGTCATAATGTTATGTTTGACCAGTGTATATATAACATTGCTATAGATACTGGTGTGAAACAAAGTAACTGACAGCTAACATGGAAAAACAAGACCTGAAAATAAATTATGATTTCGCATTTGCCTTTAACTTGTAAATAACAATGTGTGAAAAAGGGTTGTACCCTTATCTTTGTGAAAAGAGGTGACCAGGTCAGTCTTCCTCATAATTATACTTGCATAATTAATTAATACTAGGGTGTTCCTCGTCATACAGGGCAAAAAAAATAAAGCTACCTACAGTTAATTTTAATTGATTGATTGATCGATGGACACAGTATTAGCAGCATTGCACCTCCTCACTGATAAAGGACCTCCTCTGTAAAGCAGGACAATGGATTTTTACAACCAGGATTAATGTTCTCCACCTCCTGACTGCCCGGAGATTAACAACCAATTCATTCACTTTAAAAGTGCCTCATAATTAAGGAGTGGCTCAGAGTGCATGGCAAAAATCTGTGTCTGTGTCTACGTCTATAAATGAGTGCCAAAGTGGCCATTTTTCTTTTGTTTGTTTGTTTTTACTTTGTATTTGTTGTTCTTGGAGAACCTGATACACATTGTGTAGGTATGTGTGTGAGGAGAGTGACAGAAAGTCAGAGATTAAATGAGAAAAACAACAAATTGTAGATAAATAGTGTCTTAATGGGTATTTATATGTTACACTATTAAGGAAAGACTCTATATTTATGTAAGGTCTGTATTTGGCAGATGTCAGTGTGAGTTAAAGTAAATATTTATCTCTTAATGACAGGCAGAATCATAGCAGTATCACCATTAAAAAGAGGTGGCCCAAATACATTTCTCCTCTCCCTATGTCAATTAATTTCTTCAATTTACATTTCCTTGAGTATATTTGATGAAAAGAAGATAACACATTATAATGACATGGATTTTGTTATATATATATATATATATATATATATATATATATATATATATATGTGTGTATATATATATACATATATAGTACTATCTCTCTCTCTCTCTATCTCTCTCTCTCTCTCTCTCTCTATATATATATATATATATATATATATATATATAGTATCAACAAGCTGAATAAAAGAAAAAAGGGGATTTAGGTGTGAATAGTACCTTACATAAATGGATTATTATGTCATAAAAAGTGCTGAAAATGTCTTCTTACAGCATGTTGAATTAATTCATGGTGATGTCTGGTGAAGAAAGTGGTGAAAAAGGCATTTTTTAGGATGTCAAAAATTTGAAAAAATGGTCATACTGAAAAAAAGTCAAAAAATGTCATGTCATAAAATGTCAAAAAAGTGATGAAAATGCTTGCTTATAGCATGTTGGCGGGGGAATTATAAATATAACATAAAAAATGATCCTCATGTCCTCATGTGTGTCAGTGTAATCTGTTATTAAGAGATTACCAAGCACCATCATGAGGCCTCTTCCAATGCCATGTGCAGGCTGATGTGTAGATGTACAGCTTTGCCACTAGGTGGTAGGCTATAATCACAAACTTCTCCATTGTTAAACATGACCGCACCAAACATTTTTCCAGCCACTGCAATCTGTGGAGATGAACGCATATGAGCTCACTTAACTGTAAGCTGTGCTTTAAGGCAAAATTAACTATTGTCTTTACTTCCCAAATCTAATTAACAGTTATCATGTGCAAAACAGTGCTGCTGAAATACATATATTTTTTCTGCTAGTGTTACAGGAAGGGCTGCAATGTTTCAGTAATTTAGTGATCCGCTTTACAAACATCAGTGGTTTTGTTCTTGACCCTCAGACATACATTGACTCAGGTCCGCCTCAGAGTAATTTAAAACAAATAGGCTAATTATTGACCTGACAATCTTGAATTTGAATGTTAGCATTTGATGCATTATTGAATCATTATGCATCACAGCAGGTGGCATAGAGCTTTACTACGGACTAGTATGTGATGAGAAATGAGGGGATAAGAAAGGGAAATAAGCAGTGATGGCTGGTGGTGATTTTCGGGTGGGTGGGCTAACGAATGCATTACATTTATCAGTACTTCACACAGCAGCAACAGTAGCATCACATCAAGTTGCAGCAACAAAAGTGTATGCTTTGTGATAGAATCAGAATCAGAAATATGCTTTAGAAATATGCTGTTCATGCTAACACCCGTCAGACTTTTCATTCTACTACAAACTAGAATTGCGCTGTGACAGGTCGAAGGTCACTGTACTGTTGGTAGCACGCTGTGATTAGCCGAAGGTCAGCCAAATGGACAGCCTATGAATGGGGCGTGTCAGGGCACCTGTCAGTCATACGTCAATGAAAGCTTTGGGCTGAATGAATTTATCCCAAATGGGGCGTGTCAGGACACCTGTCAATTAAAAGTGAATGGAAGCTTGCTCCTGTGCTTGGGCTGAATACATTTAGCCCATTCACAGGAAAAAAAACAAGATATATCATATATCCTGGGCTTTTCTCTATCACCTTTTTGGTGCTGATGCTGCTTTAGGTTCAACCAAAATTTAAAACAATATGTTCTGAGGTTTTCAATAATATTTTTTCAGTTTTCTTTTTTCATTTTTGAAGCTGCTGTTTTTATTACTGCACACAGGTCTGTATTTAACTGTGTTATGGTGGACAAACCTGGTGATTCTGACATTATGCCTACATCTGAATGTAAATGTATTGCACTACAACAATCAGATTGTATGTAAATGTATTAATCAAGTTAAAGGACCAAGGTTAATGACACCAAAGAACATTTTTTATTTACAAAATATGATGACATACAGAAAGAAAATAAAGATGAAAACTGTCAAACCGTGGTGACAACTTTACAGATTGCATGGTTTGCTTTGAAACTTGTACAGAAAGTCATAGCCCTATTGGCTGAATTAAATCCTATTCACGCCAGACTTGTTTTCTAGCACCACCATGAGTCGTCTTATCGCCTTGTTTAGCATGTGTGTTTATTCTGAAAGCAAAAATAAAATACTCTGCCTCCTTTTTATTGCCTTACATTACCAGCATGCAGCAACTAAAGCATCATTAACTCATTGATTGTTAACTTTGGCCATTGAAAAACAAAGTTTATGTGCATTTCTGCAAATCTGATACAAGGCTGATGTGTTTTTATTTTGGGGTTCATAAAAGTCAATGTATGCCATGATTGGCAGAGACATAATACTAACATTTTACCTTGTGACTGGGTTGATTTGATTTGATTGTTTTGGATCCCCATCCTGCAGTGACAATAAGTGCTTTCATTCGGCATAAATCATGATTGCAAATCAGTTCTATATGCATGTTAGAACACAGGGGTGATTAGGTACAGATTTAGATATACACAGTTACTCCATGTTGTGATTATATAATCCATCTCCCCAGAGAAGGCACCCACTGTTGACATTTTTCATTACAGTCTTCACCCAGCCAACACTAGCCAGATCTTATATTCCAAAAATTATTGTGATCTCCTCAGAAGCAGCAGCTTCCATCAGACAGCAGAGGACCACTGGAAAAAGCCCAGTTACAACCAACCTGGCTCATATTGGACAGCACAGATATGACTTTTGCATCTGGAATTTTGCAGACAATCTAAAGTAAACTTGTCCTCAGATGCGAAAACATTCTGGGGACAATTGAGGCATCAGATCATCACTGAAGGGGAAAAGCAGGTTCAAAAAAGTGTCTGTAATTCCCCTTCAAATTTAACTCAGAATGAGTTTGGACCATGCCATGACAGAAAACTACAACAACAACAACAACCTCTTGCCAAAAACAGTCTGGACAGCTTCTCATTATACAATCAGTGTAAGACATGCTAGGATATCAGAATGACAACATAAATAAGATTATATAAGCCATCTTTTGATGGCTAAAACCAGTCTCCACGGTGTATCCTGGATTACTGTGTTCTCTACATCCAAAAGAGATTTAGGGTTTCCCCTCAGTGATCACATTTCTAGCAATAAATGAAACGTAGGAGCATCTAGTACTTAAGATAATTTACTGTATATCTTTGTGTCAGTTATTCTATGATTATAAAACTGAATAATTTGCTCACCTGCAGTGGACACACTCTCAGTCTCTGCTTTGCTCCCTCATAGCCACTGTATATCTACTATTTTTACATGACCCATTAATTTTGTTGTTGACAATAGTGGTATCATAACCTTTATTCCTCTCACACTATAGTGTAGTTTTTTCATTCAAACAACATATATTTTTTTATTACTCTGATGCTGTCCAGGAACTTTCAGTTGGTGTCTACATCGTGAGCATTAAAAGTCTAAGGGGAAAAAAAAATATTTGTTGACTTTACTTTCCCTCATCTAACCCAAATGCCAAAAATTAATCTCAGAAACTTATCAATGTACACTTCTTCAAAAGATGATTTGGTTGCCTAATTAATTACAATGGTACATTTATCTCATTTGAGACGTTCTTATGAGAATTCATATTCAAACAGCAGAAAAGCTAACTTGAAATCACTCAGGGTAATTATCAGCAAGCACTACACAGACTCAAACTGATTAAAGTATTGCATCTTGAATGAGTGTTAATTTGTTAAAATGAGCTCACAAGTAACACAATGTTGAAGCATATTGCAAATTAGGAGAACACAACTCACTGTGGGGCTGTGCAATAGAAAAGTCAATTCACATTGATTGTACTGGGAAGATTCAGAAGTTTCAGGGGCACATATTTCACAACCTCAACACATACCGTGAAACTGCTTTATAGTTGCCAAGAAGGTGTACGCTTAAACATGTTTTTTTATTATTATTATTATTTTTGATGAATTTATTATTAATGTCCACGTGTGAGAAAAATAAAATGGATATTTTTTTTTATCTGAAGGCTGTACTGGGCCATGAATTGAATATGCTGATTCTGAATACAAATTATATTTCCAGCATCCTGGATGAGACACAGATCACTCCACTCACCTGTACTGAGCTCTTACTGAGTCATCAGTATTACTCTAAACTTTGACTACACATAAAGGTTTGCCAACAGTGTATGGATAGACTGAGTTCGCCTCCACTTCGAATGTCCTTTGCAATCATTGGAGCGTGTCGCTACAGAAACAATTTATCTTTGCAGCACCAGGGTGAGAGTTCTTTTTCTGAACAACCAGTTCTATCACTGCTTGTGTCAACAGCTTTGCTTTACACTATTAAGAGACATGAAACTTATAATGTATTAACCAGCAAGTCTTTAGGAATGCCAACACACACGTACCAGAGTGTACTCCTTTCAGAATGGTTTCAAGAGAAACTGTTAAGCATGGCACAAATGATTTTCTCCTCCGTCTTGATGCCTGCAAGGTAACAGAAAACAAATAACAAAGTAATCCCACGCTCCAAAGTACCAGAGTTAACTTACAGGGGAAGCAAAACAAAAAGAAAAATCAGAAGCAACACTTTTACTGCACTCATATTTGCTCCATCGTACGTGTTAAAGTTGCTTTTATGCTCCAGCCACTGACTTCTCATGGCAAAATTAATGAAACACATTTTTGTCATCCATTAATGCTGGTATTAGTGTGCCAATCTGCTAAAAGTATATATAGATTGAGGTCAGAATTTTAATATTTGTCATCTTGGGTGTCTGCAGTAAACATCCAGAGACCATCTGTGGCCTGGGAAGATTTGCATTTCAGGCAGAGAGCTCAGCTGTTCACTAAAACTCATCTCAACTTGATTATGCAAAAGCAGGCTTGATATTTTAAGCCCACTGTGGTGTACGTCAAACCCAATTTACCCTAATTTCCTGTCAGGCCATACTCTGAGATGCTAAATGCCAGTACTTAAAGGTGCTTAATAAGTGACTGGGAGCTAGTGCCTATGAACAGGGCAACAACATTCACCTGAGAGAGGATGGGTGCTATGCTTCAACAATGCCTCCGTTATCAGCTTTAAGTGCCATGTGAGAGCAGTGTAGAGCTAAAAGAGCATGGATTACAACACACACACTCCAAAACACAAACACAGAGGGAGGGTGACTCCAAACTCTGCTCAGGTAGACTTTAATCCTCCAAATTCATTTTCCCAGACAAACACACTGATTTCTGCTCATTTACAAAACTTTCATTTAAACTGTATCTACAGTCATTTAAAGCTATAGTGGGTAATTCTGTTCAGAGGCACTTGTTGTTATACTGGGTGAAATGGTCCTTCCATCCTGAGAGCAGTCAATACATTATGTGTTCAGAAAAAGGAATGAAAATAATCAGACCTCTGTGGCAGCTACAGACCTATAAAAACTCTGACCAATCCCTGCCTTTTGGTCCGTATGGAAAGAACCAATTATATGCCTGACACACCAGCAGGTAGTGTGTCAATGTGAGATTCACATTGGGTCAAAAGAGTGATTTACAATGGTGAAACTTGAGAGCAAGAGACAGAAAACAAGAAAGAGAGCAATAAGAGAGCAATAATAGAAAGAGCTGGGGAAATATTTGAGCATAAGGACACAAATCAAAGATGAAAATGGAAGATTAAAGTTCATCCAAATACGTTAATATTTCAAACCTCTGCTGTCAACCCAATACAATGCACGGAAAGAGTTTAAAGTAAATTTTAAAGATCTATTCATACTGGGGCGGACTGTGAGTGGAGTGGAATCCGCATGGAATTTTCGTTCCACTCAGAGCTTTCATAGTTGATTGTACTGCTGCGCAGTAGTTTCCTGTGAAATTGCCGTGAATTACAAGATCGGTGTCACACACAGAGCGGAGTATGCATGGTTGTAAAATTTGAGCTTTGTGCGCATGGACCGCTCAGCGTCCATTCCGCCTGAGTATGAATTGGCCTTAAGGGTTAATTGACTCCACAGCAAAGGGCTGCTTTTCACAATGGAAAAGATTAAACGAATGCCTCCTTAAATAAACACAGTAATCATACACTTGACTGGTAATGAGTACATACCGTTTGCTCATTGACAACACAAACTAGCAGGTGTTTTTCTGTTATAAATCATTACATAAATCATGTGTGCACTGCCCTGCATTACAGCAAAACAGGCTGTAAACATAGCTCACACTAATTAAAACAGACTCCCATAAAATGGAGGGAGGTGAGAATAGCACAGAGACTCAGGTATCCTGTGATCCCAGTGGCGATTTAGTTTTAATTTGCCATTTGACACAGATGCAGTAAGTGAATCTAATGGAGGGTCCGTCAAGGGGAAAGAACAGAAGAGAAAAAGAAATCAGTAGGAGAGAATGTCCTTGGCGGTTAGAAAGCCAAGAAGAGGTTAGAGTGTATGCTGTGCCCTTTTATGATGGTCTGGTGGAGCTTGCTGTGTTTTCACCTGTTTCACTTGATTGCAGAAACAGCTTCTGGCACTTACAAGAAATACCTCTTTCTAGTTTGGAAACTTTGGTGAAAAACAGATCTGTAAAATTACGTTTGTTGCTCAAAGGGTGGAATTAGTCCTCAAATGCAGTACATCAGCTATTAATGTAAAGGTTGTTTTTATCATGAGACTGTACATGTTAGTTATGAAGCAGTCATATCACAACATATTCCCATACAACCGTTAGGATGATAGCTTACAAAAATGTATTCTTAATTATGTTTTCTGATAAAGTCAATTAACATTAAAACAAGTTTCTGTCTTAACAGTAAGAAAGAGGAAAACATTGTTTTGCTTATAGCTCGGTAAAGAAAATATAAAATTAGGGTTAGACAAGACAACTAATAAATTAGGTTTTAGAAAAGATGGTTTTAGTGAGGTTAAAGCAATAAAACAAAATTAAGATTAGGAAAAAGAAGTACTTATTTAAGGTTAAGAAAATTTTGTGGTCAAGCCACACCAAACCAAAAGTGGTCACACCACACAGGAAGTGGCGTGACTTCAGTCAGACAGTGTGAGTAGAATTCTGTGTTAAAAACTATTTAGTATAGTTTACAGTACTAAATTTATTTTGTGGTATGTGTTTGAATTTTGGTGTTTTTACTTTTTGCAGACATAGCTACAAATGAGAACAGCCACTTTCCTTGTTGTGTTCACCATCCTTGAATTTGCTATGTTTTAGTGTTTTCAGTTTCACAGTCTATTTCAGCTTCAGGTCGACTCCTGCCTTTAACCTTTAGTGGAAGTGTCTTACTGCTTAACTGTGCACATAAAATGCAGAAGTCATATCGGTCATTTTGGTTTTATTTTGGCATTGACAAACAACATATTTTTGCTGTGATTAAATGATAGATGTTGTACTCACCTTTCTTTTTTTCCTAAAGAAATATGTCATGCAGTTTGTATTCCATTGGTGTCATAGGGAATCTACTATATAATCAAAACCTTTGCTTTTATCACACATACTGAATCAAGATGCAACTCTCATACCCTCCAAATTACAAACATGGTACATGTTGTGGTTTACAGTAATAAAATGTCCATATGGACCAATTACCTTTAATTTTTTGGACAATACCATATGTAAAATGTGTTTTAGTCTCTTGACTGACTGGGGAGGATGGAGGTTAAAGAGTCTGAGTCATTTTTTTTTTATTATTATGCTTGGTCCTGATTAATTTCAGTGGGATCATTACATAGGACAAAATAGCCTCTCAACAAACTCTTGCAGTTGTTTTTGCTCGGGATTAATATCAAACTGTTGTATAAGAAAAGCAACAATCAAACAACAATCAAACAGGTCCAGACAAAGAGCAGACCTCTGGATGCTGGAGACATTACTTAGTGAAGGTTATAAAACCAAGACAAGAAAGGAGAAGAGGGACGTATACTGAATGAAGAATCACTCTTTATGGATCAGCTGAACTGAGCTCAGCAGGAGGAACACCACTTTAAGTGAAACGGCAGCAAATATCTTGTGAAAATGAGCCTTTTAGTGAACCTGAAATAACAAAAACCCCGACAGAATATGAATGACACTATGATCCACGAACTTCCCAGAGCAGTAAAGGCACATTCAACTAACCTCTGGTAAACAATACAAAGCCTTATTAATAATACATAACCTCTCCTTTTTAAATCAAAGGTGTATGTGATTTAGAATTATCTGTTATTTGGTGAGTCAGCCCTTTGTTTTCTTGAGTCACTGATGTTGTCTGCATTAAATTTATGTTGTGTGATCTATTTTCCACATAACAGCCTGACAAAAAGCTGATTGAGTACTGAATGAGAGCGATAGCAGGGAGAGTGACAAAATTTTCTGTCCAGGTAGACACTCCACAACAGTGTGATCCGACATTAACGCTCTGGATATCATACACAGAAATTAAACAAAGACATAGCATGTAGCTCTTATTTTTTAATTCTATGAATGAATTGTATTCATGGTAATGGTAGATGTAACCACATTTACAATGATTAGTTGATGATATATATATATATATATATATATATATATATATATATATATATATATATATATATATATATACACATATATACACATACAAGTTTAGTTGATTTAAAGCTTGCACAGTAGATTTTAAAATGCACGTGTTATATGATACAATATCAGCACGAATCATAGAGACTTTTATTCCTTATTTATAGTATGGGATGTAAGAAAAGGTTTGATCAAGTGATATATTTCTTATAAAAAATGTCAGTGGCGTTGCTAGGGTCTCTTGGGGCACCAAGCAAGAAATCCCTGGGGTAAAAAAAAAAAAAAAACACGATGCAGGAAGCTCTGCAAAACCAGGAGGAGGAGTCAAAAAAACAAAAACAAAAATAATATTGAAATGTCTGTCTGAAGAAAAGAGAGACAGAGTGAGTGCAATCATGGCTCAGGCTTCATCCAGACTCCTGAAAGTTGAGATGGACACGGATCGCAAAATGCTGCAATATGCCAACAAAGGAAAAAAAAAAACAGTAGTATAAAATCATAAATAGTTAAGATAAAAAATATATTGTGTGATATTGACAATTATTACAGCGAAGATAGCAGATAGCACAGGAGGTATTTCACAGAAAAATTATTGCAGTTATTGAAGTTTAGTTGATTTAAAGCTTACACAGTACAGTTAATGCATGTGTTATATGATACAATATCAGCACGAATCATACAGACTTTTATTCCTTATTTATAGTATGGGATGTAAGAAAAGGTTTGATCAAGTGATATGACTCAAACAGAGAACAATAGTCAGCCACAGCAGGTCTGACCCATTTATCATTAATCATGGGTTACATACATTTTAACCTTAAACATAAAAATATTCTACAATTGAAAAAAAAAAAACAAATTAGAGGAATGTGAAAAATAACCCATATATAATAAAGTGTAAAACAACCACTAGTTTAACTGAAACATAAGCATATAGGATAAATGAAATAATTCAGAAGACCGATTAAAATCTTCATGCTGGTTTTTGTGATGTATAGGAGTAACACCCTCGCCACAGTACGTGTATGTCACACAAACCACCATCACTTCAGTCAAAGACAGGGCACATTTCTGCAGCTTGAAAATGTCAATGTTTCCTCTTGACATTTTTCATGAACATAGCATCCTGACTAACCTTTACTCTGTTCCATTTATCATGGACACTTTTCTAAGCTGTTTGATTCTGAGCTGAATGGACTCTGCAGCTACAGTAAGTCACAGACGAACAATGGCTTTGATTGAAAAGATCTCATTTCAAAACCTGCAGGCGAACAGAAGGTAACAAGAAGACATGAGATATATCATTAGGTTGGCTGAACTCAGAGCAGAGATAATGTTAACCTTCACTTTTGATGAAAATTTCCCAAACGGTCTTCTTCCACAGTGTTATGAGGAGGGGTCACCAGGTCAAGCAAAATGACTGGGCATATACAATAATAATGTGAGGAATGAGCAGAATGTAAATGTCGAAGAGCGTTGGAAAAAGATGAACGTAAGCTTTGTGCAAAACATCCAGGTTCATTGCCACAAATATATGTGATGCTATGAAGATTTGTGCTGACCAATGGAGTCTGGAGATGACTGACCTCTTCACAGTATTTCTGTGCAGCGCAGCAGTTTGTGGCAGCATTATTTTTCCTTCTAAATAAAAAAACTCACTCATTTCTGTACTTTTGAGGTAAGGCAATAAAAAATCTACCTTTTCAGCATTTTATAAAAACTGATAAAGAATAAATCTGTCTCAGAGAAAATACGTTGGCTATCCTGAAAAGATACGAAAGCACGGCTCTGATTTTAATTAATTCTCTTCAGGCAGCTATGATATTTTTAGCTAGGTCAGTGTAAGGATGGTTTAATTGGGTTTTGTGTTTTAATGCAGCCTTGCAATTATCAGTATGACCCTAAGTGTTGAACACCACCATCTGTGGTATCATGTGGATGACAAATATCCCTCTAATGAACCATCTATTCAGCCAGACAGGTGCCATTATCGCACAAACAACACGCTGTCATGACAGTATCCATACTGGAATGAAAATAGCTGAAACACAATGGCTGTCAGTCTCTGAAATCCAACTCGTCAAATGGGTTATTATCAAGGACCCTAGCTGTTAGGGATGGTTATGAGTTAACGTTAGAATACAGTGGTATACCACTTTTTATATAAGTAGGTGTACTGTATGCTCAGCTGCCATCACAAATAAAATCTAATTCTATGGGAAACACTGCACTTTTGAGTGTCACATTCAAATTCTTGTCATCATTATCGATCAACCTTGGTAGAAAAAAAACTGCATTTTGACAGTGATACAGAAACAGAACAGGAAGAATCAGTAACTCATGAGAGCGCTTGTTATCAACACACATTGGTGCAGTAATGACTTTCCTTGGTGTATTGGCAACATTATTAGTCCCATTTCTTTGCGTTGTTTTGTTTTTTTGAGAAGTGTTTTGTGCTCAAAATAGTTTTTGGACTCACTACACCAAGCCGTCCAACCAATTCTCTTCATTCCAGACAACTAATGTTTTAACAGCACCGTCAGTCTGCTGTGGTCCATTTGATTCACCAATCGACATATTCTTTTGAGACTCACTGTACAAATCAGGTTTGATCATTTAGAACAACTATCCAGCCGTTATCTAAGGGCAGTAAAGACTTTTTTTCTCAACAGTCCCAAGAAATACTTTTATACGTCCTCTTACTGTTGACATAATGTATTAAAATTGCTGCTGCAATCTAAAACAACATGCTTTGCATTCATAATTGACCATTACCGGATATCAACAAACCCTGCTGTAAATCGCTGGCTGATTGCAAAAATCAGTCATGCATTTTAATTTGTCACAATCCCTGAGAGACAAAGGATGCGTACAGGTGGGACTTTTAGCATCTCAGTGCTGCTACTGAAGGCTTGCCACAATAAAAAGCAATTGTCCCTGGAAATAAAGCCTGAAATACCTAAATGACAATATGTTTTCTGCTACAGAATTGTGCTAATGAAAGGCATTATTTTTTTCAGGCAGTAAGCCCAAAAAATGAACATGAAAAAGCTATAAGTTTTCTAACAATGCCACGGTAGTTGGCCTAGACACACGCTGAATCTGTCAGAGTACCTTTATAATAAACTCTACATTTGTCAAGTCTTTGCTAACAAAATTGACAACCTCAGCAGTGCATTTCATTGGTTAAATAATGCATTAAAAATCAGCACAGCAACAACAAAAGTGTTACTTTTTCACCAAACAGCTTTCAAGTTAAGTCAATTCAACTTTACTCCTAAATTCATTTCCTTGAAAAATGGGGAAGTAATCACGACTCACGAGATTGCTAGGGTGTTGTTTTTTTTTCAGTGAAACATTTATAAGGAAATCTGACTCATGTAGGAAAATACCCTGAAATATACTGTAATTCTAAATTTCTCCCAGCTGGCACAAAGCAACTAAATGGAATTTACTTCATAGAAACCTTAACAGAAATGCTAAATAAAACCTGGTCCAATATTTCTCAACATATTGTGCATGGTTGCCAAAAAATAGGAGCAGCATGCACTTCAAAAACTGAAATTTACTGAAAATGTCAGACAGACATTAGATAATAATTTCATTCACAGCTCACAGCATCAGTATGACATCATCAAAAATAAATCAGAGCAGGAGAGGTGCAGGACAACTAAGTGCTCTAACTGCATGGCTGTTAGATGAAAATAACAGTGAATTCAATGCGTCGGTCTTGTGATGTGTGTATGATTTAGAGCTCTTTCTGCTGGGGTGCCTGAACTTTTCTCTGTGGCTGCATGTTAAGTAAAAGGAATCATATTGGATACATTCAGCTTCCAAAACCAATACTATTAGTCCATTCTATCCCCATACCCAGAGTTGAATAGTGGTGAACCAACAAACATCATTGGCAGTGGAAGTGTGTAGGATCTGACGCCATTTAGCTGTGAGTTTGCAGACTGTGAACAGTTCTAACAAGAGCCAGTGTTTGGTTTGTCCTTTCTAGGCCACTATAGAAACATGACGACTACTGTGTTGATATTATAGCCCAATTCTGCTAGTAGATTCCCCTAAATGTTACACAGTGATCCTTAAGAAGTTTATTGGAAAATGGAAAATATTTGAATATATTGGCTTAGCATAGTTATTGTTGTTGTTGTTGTTATTATTATTATTATTATTATTAATACAAACCCCAATCCTGTCAAAACTACATACACAGTTTGAAGGGGGAGAAAAGAGAAGAAAGAGAATGTCAAAGCTCAAGAGAAAATGAAGTATTTTCCATTCACAGTTGATTTAGAATATCCCCATATGATATATACTTCAAAATTGTTTTTAAAAAATATCAGTCACAGTTTGTTTTGCTTCCCTATCAAACACAGGTATGATCATTCAGCATAGCTGTAGACTGCATTTCTCATAAACACCAGATCTCAGTTCAGGACACTGGAGATCACCCCATGAGATGCATGATGATCTGAGAGGAAGAGAACGCATTAAAGATAAAGTAAAGATCAGTTCCCACAAGCTTTGACTTAGCCTCCGAACTCACTGGATCCCATGGGCTTTCTGTGAGAGTGAGACAGTACATAAGCCACCGCGAGGGAAAGACATGCAAATTAGTGGGCAGACAATAAAACACACTGAGACTACGGCGTCTCCTGAGGGGCATGTCATAAGAAAACATGAAGCAGTGAAAACAGAGGAAGTATGTGGAAAAAAGTGTGAAACAACAAACTATTTCCGGTAAAAGTTGGACTTTCATGGGTAGTTTGACCAACATGACAGCATCAACTTTAGAGAGGTAATTTTTATTTCCATTTCTGGCAAATTACAACTTCAGCAATCTGAATGGACTACATTACAGCCAGCAGACAATTCACTGATGAAGGTCATTGTAGGGCAAGGACATGACAGTGCTTTGGCAGCCTCCCTGTCTGAAAGATGAATCATACTGCGACAAATTCACAACAATGAAAGGTTTTTTCCTATTTATTAAATTATGGCAACTCCATTTCCTGCTTAATATGACAACCCTGACACATCCTGCCTCTGATTTGAGCAAGAAGGAGCATATGACACATAGCTTGTGTTCTGAACATATATAATAATATAATAATTCACATCAGATCAACTGAAAAGTGCCAGGAATGAAACTGAAGGAGTCTACATCAGACATTAACAGAGCTCAGAATGTGTGGAGTGGTTTCCTCTCAGGTTCAGATTAAATCAAAGTGTTCGCTTCTTCTTCTTTGACTATAGTTTCCTCAGCTTTCACGGCCAGACCGCTTCACTTAATTTAACCAAGCTGATGACACACTGCCCTCATCCCATCAGTGTTATAGGCATATAAATTATACATTAACCTTTCAAATGGACAAGATGGCATCGGCCTTTGAAGAAAGGCTGTCTGGTGATGGATTTGAACAATGACTCGCAGTACAACTTTTACAAGTGATGTGGGCAAACTTGGGGAACTCAAAAAGCAAAGAGATTGATGACACTGGTTAGCCTCACCCCTCACTCACCTGCCTAGATCAGGACAAGGAGGATATGGGACAGTGAGCAGGACAAGACATGAAGGCATCTGATTGGTTCTTTCCATTTGGACCGAATGGCAGCATATGTATACTGTATGTATATATGTATATATGTACAGGGGTTGGACAATGAAACTGAAACACCTGGTTTTAGACCACAAGAATTCATTAGTATGGTGTAGGGCCTCTTTTTGCGGCCAATGCAGCATCACTTCGTCTTGGGAATGACAAATACAAGTCCTGCACAGTGGCCAGAGGGATTTTGAGCCATTCTTCCTGCAGAATAGTGGCCAGGTCACTACGTGATGCTGGTGGAGGAAAACTTTTCCTGACTCGCTCCTCAGTCTGGGTGGTACGCTTCTTTGGGGCTTCTCCACACCGTAACTCTCCCGAAAAGACAGTAAAGGTGGACTCATCAGAGAACCATACATGTTTCACATTGTCCACAGCCCAAGATTTTCGCTGCTGGCACCACTGAAACCAACGTTTGGCAATGGCACAAGTGACCAAAGGTTTGGCTATAGCCATGGATATTGACCCTGTGGAGCTCCCGACGGACAGTTTTGATGGAAATAAGAGAGTTGAGGTACACATTTAATTCTGCAGTGAGTTGGGCAGCTGTGGTTTTATGGTTTTATGTTTTTTGGATACAATCCAGGTTAGCACCCGGACATCCCTTTCAGACAGCTTCTTCTTATGTCCACAGTTACTCCTGTTGGATGTGGTTCGTCCTTCTTGGTGGTATACTGACATTACCCTGGATACCGTGGCTTTTGATACGTCACAAAGACTTGTTGCGTTTGTCACAGATGCGCCAGCAAGATGTGCACCAACAATTTGTCCTCTTTTGAACTCTGATATGTCACCCATAATGTTGTGTGCATTGCAATATTTTAAGCAAAACTGTGCTATTACTCTGCTAACTGAACATTCACACTCTGCTCTTACTGGTGCAATGTGCAATCAATGAAGACTGGCCACTAGACTGGTCACATTTAGCCATGAAACCTCGAACACTAAATTGTCCAGTGTTTCAGTTTCATTGTCCAACCCCTGTACATATACACATATACATATATGTATACATACATATATACATATATGTATATATGCGTACATACATATATACATATGTGTATATATACATACATACACATACTGTATATACATATACACATATATATAAATATTAAGAACATATGTAAGTGGTAAAAACAAAATCTCACTGAACAAACACACCATTAAACAATTACAATGATCAGTTCAAAGACTCTCATTACTTTCACTCACTGATCTAAAATAATTTGTAAACCATATTCAGCCTAGTCAGCCTAGGTCCCTTGCTATAGAGTTTATTGATTGACCTTGCTCTGACCCCAGAGCTGAGGACAGGAGAACAACTCAGCAGGGAAATTAAGGCAGACGGGATAGAGAAGGGATAAAAACTGAAAATACTGAAAACGTGTAATTATTTGATAGGGTCCTTCTTTGTGGACAAAATAAATCAGGAAGAATTTTGCTCAAGTCTGTTGTGTGTAAGTATGTTGTGATTAACACTTTGTCACAATTTCCTGTGTCATGAGTGAGACGAAAAATGATACATCCCTTGCAAAGTTCAGACTACATTCACCAAACTGGAGAAGATAACAATTTTATCACTCATGAAAAGTTGAAGATCCTGTTTAGTAACTATCATACAAAAATCAAGCCTATGATGATGTGGCACACTTAAGAAAAAGGAATTTGCATGTTTTTTTTGCATCACTAATCTGATGAAGCTATAGCTTGTATCTGAAGAGAAACACTTGTAATTCAGTAGATGCAACAGTTAGCGGAGAGAAGTGAGCACCAGTCATTTTGTGTTTGCTGTTGGCATCAAGTGGCCCTGCCCCTTCACACACACACACACACACACACACACACACACACACACACACTCCATCATTACATAGCAACGCCATGTAATCACTTGGTATGAGTCATCGCCCTCAGGTGCACCCTCCTTGCTTCTCCCTCAACTCACAATCCCTACCTGACTGCACAGTGACACATTTCAACCTAATGATATTTTTTTCCCCGAGTTTTTACCTCAAGTCTGATATCCACATAGAAAGACAGGTAGGAGAAATGAGGTGAAATTAAACACAAGCCAAAGCAAGCGGCCAGAAACATTTGCCTTAAATAATGACATAATAAAGTAATAATGCTGAAGGTCAGGCAAATTTTAAAAAAATAGTTACGAAGGGGAGAACACCTCCAGTTGCACCATTATTCGTAGATGCTAATCTTACTCTACCCAGTATTAGACTTTGTGCATTTGGCAGCAGTGCATGAAGCATAAAGAACTTCATTCAGTAGGAACCTAAATGGATCAAGAACACATGCATCCCCACTTTTCTGTCTCTATCTCTCAGCACCTTCATAAGTACACATTTCTAATTTAACTTTCTTGATTAATGCCTTTGATTTGTATGACTTCCCCTTTTTCATATCCTCTGCTTTGAATGTGTGCCTCTTCATCTGCCTCATTGGGGATTTCATTTCCTTTCCACTTTTGTTTCTAAAGCTGCCTGGCTCAGCACAGCCTGCCTGTTTTCGTTTATAAGTGTGTGTGTGTGTTTGTGAGTGTGAGATGGTCAGCAGTGATGGAGATAGTCGCTTCCCTCTGTATTGCTGCTAATTGCTGATCAGCATCATTCACAAGAGTGGACACTGAGTTACAACAAACTGCTGAAGGAGGAAGTTTTAGGAGCCAGGGACTCACTTGAGGGGCTTGTACTAGAAGGTGCAGTGAAATATTCAGCATTAATGCAACTCTCACTTTTACTGCATATATTACAGAACAAGGGCCACATGCTCACATTTCATATAGATAAGGAAAGGTTGAAGTGAGGAAATAATTTAGTTAGCACTTTAATAAAGGTCCCAAATGCAGTATTTCATTTCACAGGTAGACCTTTTACCTGGCAATTTTGCAGTACTTTAACTTAAACATTAAATAGGCACGGTTTTACATGAAGAGAAACTTTTTTAAGGAGTGTATGTACACACACACACACACACACACACAAACTTAATTTGACTTTCATCAGAATTTTGGAATGCACATGTGCAGCTGTTCAGTGTTTCAGTATTTATTGCATAACATGCTGTTCTCATGTAGCATTGTCGCCTCACAGGAAGACGGTACCGGGTTCGATTCCCGGCCATGTTCTCCCTGTGTCTGCATGGGTTCTCTCCGGATACTCCGGCTTCCTGTCACCATCCAAAAACATGCATGGGGATTAGGCATTTAATTGGCTAATTTAAATTGTCCGTAGGTGTGAATGTGGGTGTGAGTGGTTGTCTGTCTCTATGTGCTCTGTGATGAGGTGGAGACTTTTCCAGGGTGTACCCCGCCTTCCGCCCTAAGATAGCTGGGATAGGCTATATATATATTTAGACTTTTGATTCAGTTTATATATAGTATCCACAATATGCAATAGGACATTGTTGGATGCAAATCCTTAGAAAAACAACTTCTGACAATTTCACTGTGGCACTTTTCTATCCCTTATAAATGCATGTGGATACTTGCATTTACTCAGTCCAAAGATGGCTGGATGGATGGATGGATGAATAAATGAATGCATGTATGAACACATACATAAAGACATTTTATTTTAAAATTCTTCACTAATGACTACATATAAGCATATGAACCAGCAGTGTCAGGTCAGTCATGTGTTAATTGGGTCTCCATAAAACAAAATTCCTAACATTGGCCTCATTGTTCAAACAGCATCATCTGTAGAGCAATCAGCCCACATGCAGATAAACATAAGAGCTGTAATTCACTGATGTGCATCTAAAATGCAGAATTATTGCACTGAGACAATTTGAATTTTCTTGTGAAGAGAGAACATGCACAGAATGTGTTCATGCACATTCAGTACATCCAATGCCCTGATGTAAAACAGCCATCATCTGTCAGGTAGCAGGTTTAAATTAGCATGAAGTTCCTGTTAGGTGGCATGATACTGTCGGATGCTGGTAGGATGCACAGCAACAAACAAGTGAACCTGGCATCAACAGAAAAAGTACAGGTAGGATTTTGAGAGGTCCACCTCACCAAACAACCCTGTAAGCATATTTAAATATTATGAAGACTGGCATGATAGTCTATTTTAAGCATTATCACCACTAGATATCACTGTCAGTGCTAACACCAGTGAGTGCACTGCCATGTGTACAGTTTGTGTCAACTGCTCATGTAGAAATCATCACTGTCAGACTAACAGTGCAGGATGGGGTATATGTATAGACCACTGAAAACACAAGAAATACAGCATATATGCATATAATAAGACACAGTAAGCCACACCTACACTGGATGATGTTCGAGGCATACTGCAATTTAAGCCATGGAACATCTACAAAGGTATAACTGGCGTGCAAAAAAAAAAAAAAGAGAAATATATTTTATAATTGGTTGTGATTTAAGATTGTTTGACAGTCATCTGCACACCGGGGCAAGAAGATTCTCCCTTCACCCAAGGTTTCAGCCTTGAAATGAAATTACTAAGATTTAATACACACTAATGTTCTCCTGCATCAGGATATATATGAAATTTATGTTGTGCTGGATACCCCTTATTTAAAAGCATGGGTGAGATCGATGCTATTACTGTACATATACAGCAATATACAAATCAAATAAACCAAATCAGGACCCTATTATCTATAGTCTATATGAGTCTTCCAACTTAGTATATGTTTTTAAGTATTTTATTACCTCAAATCAACGTCTTCATTCATAAATCGATCCTCATTGGTGTAAAATAACCTATGTCAACAATCTGATTTATCCTCCTGGGCAAAGAATCAGTTATCTGTCTTTACATAGAGAGGGTGACTCATATGGAGGCTTCCACGTCTTTCCGGTCTACAAAAAACTACAAACTGCCGAGAGGGACATAAAGCACTACCTGCTAGTACCATAGGGTAAAACACATTTTCACGATTCCCGATTCATGTTTCACGGAGAAGCAGCATGGAGACGATGGTCTTACTTACCGGGCACTGAACTAAAACCTGCACTGCACTTTTGGTGATAATACAAGACCATACTTAAGTCGCGCCAAAGGTGAAGGAATCCTCATCACCAAAAAAAAAAAGCATAAAAGGGCAGTGAGGGTGGACGCCTGGGAGCGCCCCATGCTGGCCACTGGTGGAGAGCTGTGGAGAGCCGGGAAAACATGACCGGAGCTCCGGGCCGGGGGCTGGTGATCTGCAGTGACAGTGGCAGGTCGACCCATTCCACCTAGTTCCAACCATGTTGCGATGCATGCAAAATCAAATGTAACCACTAGTTGGGAGAAAAAAAAATTACAAAGTGTACATTTAAGTTAATTTCTCAACAAATAGTCAGTGGATTGTCATTTCTTCAGCACTTTTGGTTTTTGACTAAATATTCATGACATTCCCATCAGCCTCAGCTGTGGTATATGCTAACTAGTTTTCTAAAAGTCAGCGTGCTAAGAATACATGCATGTGTTTTGGACATGGATGCAGGGTGCAAATAAAAGTAAAATCTATGGATGCCAATACTAATTGGAAAAACCCTCTAGTTTCATTCATCATAGATGATCCTGCTTTTCTTTTTTCCACCAGGAGCTGTTTGAAAATGAATAACACATTATTTAACCCTTTGAGTGCCAAAGACGTATATGTATGTCTTTTGTTTTTCGGCAGCAAGCACAAGAGGATGCTCTCACACAACCTGTGAGTAATTTTGGGACTTCTGGGATTTGTAATTGGGACATAAAGAGACGGTATACGACACAGAGCAAAGCAGGAAGAGGAGACGATCATGATTAGAGAGCAAAACAGAATCTGAACCAAAAGTGGTGATTTTGGTGAAAGTGGCCTCTCTACTGATAAACCAAGAATGGAAGAAGGTAAAAATAAACATTTTTTTCATGATGAAATAGAGAGTCTCTTCTTTCATTTGAGCTACTCTGTGTTTTCAGAGTACAAAATATTCTGTGCATCATAAAAGATGGCTTAAAATGGCCAAAAACTTCTAGAGTGCTTACTTGATGCATCACAGCCTATTTGATGTTGATTTGTCAGGATCCTGGGGGTAAACATGGAAATGATCCATTTCATTTCACTATACTTAATTGTCGCCTAAATGGTGCAACATCTTTTGAAAATGATGAAACGTGTCATAAATGAATGTCACTACTAACCACAGTCCATCATGAGTCAATCTGGATGTCGACCTCAGTCCTGACACAATGATGCATGGCCCCGCTTTCATAGTCAAGTCACACTCACACACGCTTACATAACTTAGCCACTTTCTGGCTATATAGAGCTACTGAAACCACTGAACACAGTAAAGCAGTCCTGATTGAAATGCTACCCATTGCAGCAGCTGGGCAGTAGACTGTGATGGGAATAATGGAAGTAATGATAGAGATGAGACTTGCTCTGTGGACTGAATTGAGTTCTTTTTTCCAGCATAGAGAAATGTGAGCTGTCTGAAAAACTGGAAACATACAGTATATTGTGATACTAGTTTAAAAAAAAAGTGCAATAACAATTACCATAAAGTGCCCATGGAAATAGGGAGTTTGTCCAATATAAAAGGACAAATGCCAGAAATTATGATCCATCAGCAAAGTAAAGCAAAGGCTAATAAGATTAGAACAAGAATGAGAGACATGAGGTCATGCTACAGAAGCTGAATTCAACTCTATTTCTGCATAAAAAATTCCAGCTATTGCTGTGTATCACAATGTTTATTTTATAGTCGGGGCAAAACATATTTGTCTTTCATTTTAGCATTTGGAAAATAAGACTTGATTTATAGTCAGGTGCAATAACTAAAAGCACACACTTTATCTTCAGTGTCATACTGATTTGATTCCATGCATGGGAACAGAGCCACTCATCATTAACTGATATTATCCAGATGTTGAAAATTAGTCTATATATTTGAGTTTATAAGCAACATATGAACAAGAACATTTTGAATCTGTGTGCTTGTGAAACTAATTAGCATGATAGAGGATTTCTGCTTACGCAGGACCCTTAAAACATTATCTGTAGGACTTAAGTTAAAGTATCATATCAGTCAGGTATACTTTATTAATACTGCTAGAGGAAATTCTTGAAAAGGAAATGATTCCAGGAACAGCTTTCTGGGTTCAGCTATATCAACAGACAGCACATTTAATAATTCATAGCTTAATAACCACCTTGCACCACAGAGCTGTCCTAAATCACAAAGAGGGATTTGCTTGAGGTTGAACTAAAAAAAAATCTGGGTGGGAATCATCAGAGAAATTAAAACAAGTTTTGATTATTCACCTTCATGAATTTAAGCTCATAATAGGCTCTAAATGTTTCATTTTCTTGGAAGGAAAAGGTATTTATATCATTCACAACTTATCATTTCTGAGAATGAATAAATGAAAGGCCCTATGGGATTAAGTTAAATGACTTGCTTCGAGCAGGATTAAGTTTTATTATTTGGATAATATTTTGTGTGGAAATTCCATGGATTTTTTCAGAATGTCAGCACATTTGTAATGTAATACAGGTTGTGGTGAGAACACGTTGAATGTATCACCACTGGACTGAAATGGACTCCAGACTCAAATATGATGTCTGCTCAACTTGAATGAATCTGGCTTTGGCTTTAGGTAATGTTGGCAAACATTTTGATAAGGGAGAATAATGCATGAAATAAAAAAGACAACATCTCTGGTTCTGCTGCATTGATTGTTAACTGTGTCAAAAAAGCTAGTCCCAAAGAACCATATACAAGAAGACAGGAAATTCCTCTCTGCTTTCCCCCAGACATTGCAGAGATTGAATTTCTTAAAATAACAGTAAATATTTGATACAGCCAAAGCTATATCTTAAAGAATGCTGTGCTTGGCAGAGACACTTTGTTATGGAACAGTGCATCACTTGTGGTGTTTCGGTGATCCTACCTAGTTGATCTGTAGTTCAGATGATGTAACATTTACTTAAGAAAATATCATAAGATTTAAGTGATGACCAGTGCCAAATCAATTTATAAATCTAAACCAAGTCAAAACCTTTATATTGCAATATATAATATATTATATTGTCAAAATGTTAGACAAATTTGACCATAGTTACACATCCATTTGGTACTGTTTAATCTAAATTTAAACTCAGCACATTAATTAATCACTTTCTATTGCACATCTGCCCCATGGACTCCTCTCATGAGCTTGTCTCAGAAGTTGACTTTCCACCAGGATTCTCATATTACAGATTGTCAGGCCCAGACAGGTTCCCAGGGGGTTGCTAACAAATAAAGAATACTTTAATTTAATGTCTATTGAGTTTTCTCAATGTACAGGGCTGCAAAGGGAGGGTGTTATTATGGCATGATCTGATATCACCAAGTAATTAACAGTCCTGAACAACTACCAAAATAGTCCTGGACCACTAACCCTAATCCTTACCCCAACTGTAAAAACTCTGACATTTGTCCAGGACTGTTAAGCACCTGGTGAAATCAGATCATCAACACACGACAACAAACAATGATTCATTTCTGTAAAAGGCTGCCTGAGTTTCACTGTGGCAGGTCATTATCTTGACTTAGGATGTACAGTAAGATGAAATGATAATTCTTATTCACTCTAAATTTGCCTGTGGTGTATTTCATCATTCCTCAGCAGGGGAAGTCTGGATTCTTACTTGGAGAAATACTTTTCTTCTGGGGGGCTGGTTTCAGGAATAACCTCCAGATCTCTGTGCAGCAATTAAAAAAATCCCCTGAGCAAAGGATGTGCTGTGACACTACTGTTTCTCTCTTGTGTATCAAATTATATCATATTTTGCTATACTCTTGTTTTAACAGAAAATTAGGGCCATCTGAAACCTCTCAATGTACAAAATTGACTAATATGATTAATATTAGAATGTAAGCCTGCTTCACAAAGTGCAGCCTAATCCAAACATTTTTATAGGATAGAAGTCATAAGCTGCTGATGTATGGAATATCGTGGAAAAAAGCAAAGGAGGTGTGTTTTGTGAAAAACTATACTTTATTGGCTTTAATTTAGCAGCTTAACATTTCTCAGTCATGCAGTGGAGGAATGCGACAGTGAAAACAAGAGAAAAATTAAAGCCTTATTTGGCATCAAAACTTGATTATAATGGAACAAAATTGCTTTCTCTATTATATTTTTTCTTAATAACTTAACGCTATCAGTAAGCGACAGTGTCATGACTATGAGCAGGAGCAACACCATGGAATAAAAAGCAAATCAAGGCTGTCACCTGTATCCACTCTTAAAAGGTTCAGTGCAAAAACAATTGGATTTTATAACCTTAATAGCACTACAGTATCTCTCCAAAGTTAGTTAGTCTACATGGGTTAAACTGAAAAGCCTGTTTCCTCCCAAATAACTTGCAAATTTAAGTGTTAATCATCGTCTCATTTTTCACTGAGAGTGGACCACAGCGAGAGATTGTAATAGCTGCTTTCCTGTAGGAATTTCGGTATGACACACCAAAATTGGCTGGACAAAATGTACTCCTGCGCAGTGGTGAAAAAACAAATATGACCCAAAACAGCTGTTTGAGCTAGCATTACCATAGCCAACTTATTATTCCTTAAGATAAAGACAATTAAAAGCTGAAAATATGCATTGCACCCACTGCCATGAAGTATCCATTTGTCCATACTGTGCTGCTTGTGCCCCCTCACCCTGCAGATACTTACAGTATACAAACTAAAGTAAACAGAAACTATCATTACCTCTGAAAAAAGAAATCAGTCTCATTCTCTTTCAAACTGGCTGAGGAATGGTCAGTGTCACCATTTCACGAGTCCAAGTTAAACCAGATGGAACTTTATGGGACACAAATGAGATGGGATCTATTTAATTTGACAGAAGATAAATGCATTTTGTCACATTCGTCATTGTAATGAATGGGGTGTGAATTCCAACGTGACTCCACCATAAGGGGAATTCAATACTGCTGCTATGGGCAATAGCTGCATTTAGCCCATTAGCATGGACTTCACGGCAAGATCAGCAGGAAAAAAGTACTTGCATCTATGTGATGTGTGTTATGTAATTTGAAAATATTTTGTTCACTCTAATTTTAGGAAAAGCACGTTGGGTGGTCTAATAGCAGTGCTGTTAACGGGCCTGAAACTGCTGTATATGGAGTGGGACTCTAATTAGCTCTTTTCAGTTTAATTGCATTTTTTCCATGTTGCTGATTAGGTCTCTTCTCTTCTATTGATGTAGGGGCTTTGCTGAAGATTTGCTTGATTTGATGACTATAAATGTTTGATTTGGACTCCACTCCACTATTGCAGTAGTTTACACCACTGAGTTTTACCTCTAAGATTTGTCATATCTGATAAAACTTCCTGCCACCTGTTTAACACTTTAAATGTTTTCATGATTGTTTTATGATATTAATTTGCTTTGATGACACATTTTTCGTGAAACCCACTGGTCTGTTGTTATAATCCTTCCATCCATTATCTACCGCTTATCCTCATAGGGTCATAGGCTCATAGGGAGCCTATCCCAGCTGTCTTAGGGTGAAAGGCAGGATATACCCTAGACAAGTCGCCAGTTCATCACAGAACACACAGAGACAGACAACCACTCACACTCACATTCACACCTAGGGACAATTTAAATTAGCACAACCTAATCCCCATGCATGTTTTTGGATGGTGGGAGGAAGCCGGAGTACCCAGAGAGAACCCACGCAGACAAGGGGAGAACATGCAAACTCCACACAGAAAGGCCCCAGGCCGACAGTGCTAACCACTACACCACCGTGCCACCCTTGTAATAATCCATTACAGCAAATGGAAAATCATAGCTGATGGTGACATTGATGGATCTGCACATTTGAGTTTGTCGCTCAGTTCTACAAACAATGCCAAAACAGTGGTAAATGGATTTTTGTGTGTGGTTAGTCAATATGGTGTCCCATCACAAGCTTGGCAAGTACTCAACTGGAGATGTTGAGAAATCAGAGCATGCAATGTTTCACCACTGCAGCGTGTTGCTGTGACAGCAGCTGACTGAGCTCAGGCCTGATGCCTGCAGCTGCTAATAAGTGGATGTTACACAAGCACACATCTCCATATTTTATAATAGACAAGCATAAGCAACTTCTTAAGCAAATTATTTCATTATAAAGTAGGTGGTGGTGACCTAACAATAAGCCTAAGGATTCACATTAGTCCGACATGCAAAATCACAATTAAGTCATTGTACTCTTATGTACCATATACAGACAGAATGGGGCAACAACTACATTATTGCCTGCATGGTTTGACCTTCACTGATTGATAACTGCAGAGCAAATAGTTTTGCCACTGGAGGCAGAACATCCAACAATGGCAGTGACCACTGGTTCCTTAAGAAACCTATCAGCCTGTAGTCTGCAAGAACAAAACAACAACATCACAGTCACTGTGGCCTCTGATATAATGTTGCAATGCAAGTTCTTTCTATGAAAACTGTAACAGCTGCTGCACAACCTATATGTATGGACCTGTTCTTAAGCAATCTGTTTTTGTTTTTTTCCCCTTATTTTCTCACCCATAAATTATGTCCATGTTGTGCAGGTCAGTTAATAATACTCAAAATAATAATATTACTATGTAAATAAATGTAAATTCTACTGCTTTACAAATATGCTATGCCTTACGTCTACATGCCTAAATACATCGAGTTGCTGCCATGTGATTGGCTGATAAAGTGGCCACCTGACTCTACTCTCCCCCACTCTGGCATTGCTCCACTTGGAACTCAAAAACTGTAATGAGTAGAGCTTTGTGTTTTTACGTGAGGTGACAGGTGCTTGACAAGTTCAACAACCACATGACTGTTGATGCTCTCTACGAACAAGCAAAAGCAGGGAACCAAGAGCTGGAGAGTCAGTCTCAAGCTCTGAGGCAACAACTTGTGGTGTTGCAGAGGGATGCTCAGAGAGCTGAAGACATGCAGCAAACATGAAGATGAGATGAGAAGGCAGGAGAAGCTGAAGAAAGAGGTGGCGCATATGCAGCAGGAGGTATATCATCATAATATCAATCATCATCATATCATATATGTATATATATATGTGCATATATACGTGTGTATATATATACGTATATATGTGTATATCTGTGTATATATACACATTATATCTGCATATATATCTGTGTATATATACACATATATCTGTAGATATATATTATATACTGTATATACACATATATACACACATATATACATATATACACATATATATACATATATATATATATATATATATATATATATATATATATATATATATATATACACATATACATACACATACATACACATATACATACATATACATATACATACATATATATATATACATGTACATACACATACATATACATATATACATGTACATACATATACATACATATATATATATATATATATATATATATATATATATATACGCACACACGATGAAATGTGTGATGTGAATGACGTTATATCAGCTGCAGTATAAGTTAAGTAAGAAAGAAAGTAAGCTTCTTAAAAAGGCAGTATAAGTAATGAAGAAAAGCTCCAGGCTGTATGTTTCTGTTGTACTCTATGTCTGCATAAAGGAGAAAAGAAATGGAACATGTGGAGAAACTAAATGGAGCACAAATGGGAGGTTGTTTCATGCACCACATATCACTCTAACTACAGATGGATCAGCTTCATTGGCTCACTTTAATATGTTTAGCCCTGTGCCAGACACTGAACTGGAGAAAAGGCAATTTCTACGTACAAACAACTGAAATCAACGAATACACATTATTGTGCCATCTTAATAGTGCAAATAGATATAAATAGGTCAGGGAACTATATTATGCCAAAATTGAACAGAGGCTGAGATTTATTTAAATTATAAAGAAAGACTGTTTAACAAAAAAGTTCCCAACCAGTGACTGTATAGTAAGGTTGTACTTATCTCAGGCATTTACCTCCATTAGATCCACTGAAATATTTTCAACTACACAGCCTCTGTGAGGACACTGGCACAGACCCTGCAACCCTCTCCATCCTCATTGTCCTGTCTCCAGCAAGAGGCATCCATCGCTTCTGTCACTTTAATCTAAGGAGTGCTTTTTTCACTTGCAAACATGGCTCTTGGATTTACTGACAGCTATGCCCACTGTCATGACAGTTAATACATTCAGAGTAAATTCAGCATCTCAGACAAATGCTCTGGTTTGTCTGATCACTCACTCAAAGAGACTGTGTTTATCCAAGATGATGAAAGTTAACATGAAGCCATTCTTTTTGTTGAGTTGCTGAGTGTCTGCAGAGCAGCTTGAGGCCATGGCTCACTCGCTGCTGTGGACCTTATCTGAACCATATCCTCTTCTGCACGGCAATAATCACTGCTGGCAACGCATCATAATGCTCACACATGTGGCTCTCTCGCTCTCTCACTCTCTCTGACACACACACACACACGCACACATGCACAAGCTAAGTGAACTTGCATCATAAAGACCATGTAGTCTGCCAGTATGACAAATGTACTAATCAAAGCCTGCTTGTTTGTGCTGACCTCTTGGAAATGGAGGTCGTTCAGGGGAATGAAATACAATTACAGAAAGTCAGTGAAAAACAGAGCAAGTCTGTTCAAAAATCATGTGCATGCACAATGTCTTTTTTAGTATAAAAAGCAGAGCAGTCTATGGCAAAGAGTATGCAATGTTTTCAAGAATACATGCTAACCACCAAAATCTGATTAAGACCCTTCATGTTCTTGTAATGCAGCATGTTGTGGTTATTATGTCTGTAGGGTACCACATAATAAAGATACAAGAAGTGATTAAATGTTTCATATAGCTATTCTTCAATCAGAAAATGTTTAAAAAATATTTATAAGAGGGGAAAAGACAAAATGGTAAGTTATTAAAAACTAAGTTAAATAAATGGTTCGAAAGAAGCTATGTCTACCACTGCTCTGAGATAACAGTTCTTTTCATTGACTTGCTTTGCAACGTTCAGAATTCAGCAATAAAGAAGTTCCTTTGTGGCCGTTACAAGGTTTATCTGAAAAGGTCACACTAAACGAGTTCACCTCTTCTCTGCGATACTGCTCCACTGCCAATGGTATTTGAGCAAATGTAACAGTTTTGACTCAGTGACACTGTGTGCATTGGTTTCCTCTGCAGGTGCTCACTTCAGCAAAACAGTACACACTGAAAGACACATCGTCACAGCTTCCTAATTAATAACGGCATAAAAACAACTCTGCTCTCCTTTTTTTTTCCTTTCTCGCTTTTGTATTTTTATTATAGGAGGGTATGTCCTTCCTTTCCTGTTTTGTACGGTTGTTGCTATGGCATGTAAATGACGTACATTGTAACATTATTTTTTTCACCTGTAAAGTAAATGTACTTTATATGGTCGTACCCATACTGATGCATAATGAATGAAACTGAGGCTTGGAACGAAGGAGAGAGTTGGACCAGAGGAAATTTATAAAGCTCTAGTCAGAACAAAGGGAAGAATAAGACAAAGGACTTTTAAGCTTAACAGAAGTGGATCTGGATAAAATGTACATCTCCTATGTTTGTTGAGTTTGTGTTTGTAAGTATGTACTGTAAATGTCAAATAAAAAAACATCTAAAAAAACACAACTCTGCAACATAAGGGCTGATAAAGCAGAAGTTATCAAATGTTCATTGGTACATTTCTTTGAAAGAAAGACAGATTTTGTTTTTCAGAAGACGACTAAATTGACTTTAAAGATGGTGGTATACACAATATGTATATATTCATATTAAAATGGAAGCACTGCCAGTAAGAAAAAGGTATATCTGGAGAATCAAAATAAGAAAAGGGGATTTATTGTGTTCTTCATTCTTTATTGACATGGATGTGAGTTGGAAGCATACTAAAGCGCACGAAACAGAGAAGTTCACAGAATATCAATTGATATTTTCACATGATTTATTTAAACTTCACCTGAAGCATCAGCAATACTTTTCACATGCAGAGATTTCTCTACACTGCCGTGAAGAAGATCAACAGAAAAGAGCTGGCAAAATAATTCCATTTTAAATGTGTCCTTGCAGTCAGCGGCTTTGCTTGCAGAGGGAAAGAAAATTAATGTCAATGTTTCAAATGGAGTTCAACTTTGGGGAACTTTGACAAGTTAATTCACACTGTTGAACAATCATAGTGATTGATCGGAAGGTGGCTAGGAAGGAAGCTATCATAGTTTAGATTATTTTCAGCCCGCTCCCCCCACCTCGCTATGGTGACATCATCAGCAGCTGCACCTGTGGCTGAAGGAATACTGCCTCAACAAAGGTATCCTTTTTATTGATAACTTTGCAGCGTTTTTAAATAGATTCTGCCTTTTCAAGAGGGATAACCTCCACTCAAACCAGGAGGGTTCACTGCTTTTATCTGTTAACATGGACCTGACCCTCTGGTCCTGCACTACAGCCACCTCCTGACTCACTGTTAACACAAATGCACACATTACACCCCCACAACACACACACCTCACCATCAGCACCCCCATGTCTGTCAGCAGAACCACAGGTCACTCACAACATCAGTACATCATTTCACACACAGTGGAAACCCAGGACTGTTTTAAGACCCAGCAGTGTTTTTAATCATCTGCTGAGCACACATTCAGGACTGACATCAAGATGGCTGTGCTGGACATAGGCTCTCTTTTAAAGAAGTCTTTTATTATAAATTACTTAATCCTAGATAAACACCTGAACAGTGTTCTCCTTACAGAGACATGGTTTGGCACTGATGCACTTATTGTTCTTACTGAGGCTTCCCCCCAAATTTGAACTTTTTACTTTCTACTGGGAGGGGGTAAGAAAGGAGGCAGAACTGCATCAATAACACGATCCACAGTGTCCTCTACTGCAGTTCCTTTTAACAGCTACACATCATTTGAGCCTCATGCCTTTTTAGCGGCCCTCCTGTCCTCCGTGTGACAGTCTACAGACCACCTCACTACTCCTCCTCTTTTATAAATTAATTTATCGTCCACACCACCTGCGACAGGATCTTAATAACTGGTGATGTACCTGGAGTGAACCCACATGGACAAAGGGAGAACATGCACACAGAACTCCACACAGAAAGGCCCCGGGCCGGGAATCGAACCCTGTACCTTCTTGCTGTGAGGCGACAGTGCTAACCACTACACCACCATGCAGTGGTTAGTAGCTCCACTGTTAAGAAAAACCATTAGGACAAAAAACAGACCCCCATGGAGAAACGAGGACGTAGAATTTGTGCTATCTGCAACTGACGTAAACACTAGATACATGTTTTGTTGTGCATCTGGATAAGCTGGGAGCTCTAAACTTTGAGGTTACGTCGATTTGAGCTCCAAGTTCGGACTTCCAATAAACACACCATAAGGGAACCTCCACTCCCCAGAGTCCTAAAGAGGAAATGGTTGCAGCGTGTGTCTGTCTGTCATCATCAGACCATTGCCTGGTACAGTATGTCTTGATAAAGACCAAATTACACAAAAATGACCTATGGAGTTGAAAAACGTGACAGAATTCCCTTGACTTGGAGCCAACAAATATGGATGTGTTACATGAGCCAAAATGTATTGTTCAAGCTAGTTAAATCCCAATTTAATAGGTACTGTACACAATATATTCACAGTATGGAGGCATAGTTCATATTGTCCATTCCATGTAACAAAATCAGCTTGTCCATTTGTCATTTGATATTGCTGCTAGAATAGACACTGTACCAGTTAGACATATACCCTCAATTTATTGACAGCTTCACCTTACAACAGCCTCACAGACACCACATCTATTTAGTCAGTCCATATAAGGGATTGGTGGGTCTGTCCTGATTGGCTGAATGAAGTGTTACCTTCCCTAGGAGCCTATAGAGAACCCAAAAATTAAACAAAAAAAAAATGTTTCATTCAGATACAGATTTCACAACACTGCTGTCAAAAGACCCACCATTATGCTGGCTTAGCTTTAGCTAGTCACGTGTGTTGTTATTTTTTATTATTCATTAACATGGATGAGAAGTTGAAGTGTGCTGAAGTGCCCCTGATGTAGAGGAGGAGAAGTTCACAAATATCCATCAACAGTTTCACATAATTTATTTAAACTTGTGCAATGGGGGACCTGAATTTTTTCATTTCAAAGGTATCAGTTCAACTAAGGTGAAATTTGATGAGCTAATTTGCACTGTCAACCAATTACAGAGAATTGCCTGGAAAGTGTTGACCTTTAACAGAAAACCAGGGAGTCCAAAACCAAGGAAGCGATCAGAGTTTATTACCTGTTTCACCATCCATCTGCATGTACAGGTCCTCTTTGTCAGGTAAATATTTGCAGTTAACTCAATGCGTCTGTGCTGATGTAAAGTTATTACATTGTGTTATATGGGTTCAATTCCCGGCCTGGGGTCTTTCTGTGTGGAGTTTGCATGTTCTCCCCGTGTGGGTTCTCTCCGGGTACTCGCTTCCTCCCATCACCCAAAAACATGCATGGGGATTAGGTTAACTGGCTAATTTAAATTGGTGTGAATGTGAGTGTTTGTCTGTCTCTATGTGTCCTGTGATGAACTGGAGACTTGTCCAAGGTGTACCCTGCCTTTCACCCTAAGACAGCTGGGATAGGCTCCAGTCCCCCGCGACCCTATGTGAGGATAAGCGGTATAAAATGGATGGATGGATTCCCAACTGTGTTTTCTAAAGAACAATTTCATAGATTTGTATGTTTATTACCCCCAAACCACCACTTTGTGAAAACTCTTGTCTCTTCTACCTCATATAGCCCTCTTTGACAGCAGATTCAATCACAGTTGAGCCGCAGTCACAACAATCACAAGTCAGCCAAATGTTGTTTTAAAACAGCATCTCATTATTCAACAGGCATGCAGGAAATTGGAAGGAGGAAATTTATTGTTTCCAGTGTGGCTTTTTTGGCCAATACCTCTCTGCTTCACTGACAGAGGATACCTAATTATACAAAGTGCTGTTTCATTATTGTTTCTGATGCCGAAATGAAACATTGTGGTAGCTGTATTTCTCTTCTATGTGCCCATTAAAGCTGGAGCTGCGCCATATGGAATTTCAATGAATGACCTGTGCTATTTTTAGGTACACTTTGACTGATTTGTCTTCACCACTTAAGTATAATGCTAAAGAATTATAAGAAAACATGCACGCACGCCCACACACGTGGTAGATGCCGGCAGATAGGAGGCACGATGCTACATTGTCAATTATCTGTCACGATTTATGAAGTAGTCAGACAGTCATGTGGTATGTGTAATCTTATTCTGCTGTGGACTACAGGTCTGCAGTAAAGTGAATTTAAGTGAAGAGAGCACTAGTGCCTTAAGCCAAGGAGACAGATGTTGCTTTCATCCTGTATGTAATTTTTCTCAGAAGATGCATGGATATTGTAATGCAGAGGTGAAATTTGCAAGGCACAAGCTGATAGTTTATCTACCTGCCAAATCATGATTTGAGAGGATTACATTTCCAAACTGAATCTCTGGACCAAATGCTAAATGGCGAATGGATGCAAACATACAGTAGATAACTGCTCAGTGGGAAAAAAAAACAAAAACAACAAAAAAAAAATCTGTTGAGTTCCACTGCACAGAAGTGAGGTTATGTGAACAGACATGTATGTACTCTGTGAGGCCAGGATGCAGCGACCACAGAGGCTTTCTTCTTCCTCTGTGGGCTGAGGTTAGAGTGGCGAATTAGTGTGTTTGTTATTGGAAATGCTACACAGCAGATAAAAGCAAACTGCTGGATGGAACAAAAGGGAGGAGTGGTGATTTCCCAAACTGCTCCCAAAAGTGGAGGAGTCACAGCTAAACAAAAAGAATAAACTGTGATTTTACAGGAAATAGAAATGCTTCCTTCCACAGTCGATGAAAACATATCAAAAATATTTGCTGAAATATACATACATATATACACATACATACATATACCTTTAATGCTAATATACACAGAAGTAGAAACTGGTCTTAGCTATTTCTGCTTCCTGTCACTACTGTAGAATATACTGTATATAGATAGAGGTTACTGAATCAGTTGCACAGCATGTGTGTAATGGAAGTAACATTTGGGCAACCTGCAGTAGAAAACAGATGCATGTTTTCTCCTTTTGCAATGTTTGCTCAAAACTACCACCCAGGCGTCTTGGTAAATTATTTAAGTTTTCATAAAAAAAAAACAAAAAAAAAACAAAAACGTAAATACAAAATTGTGAGGTGGTTTTAAATATTTATATTTTCAATAGAAGCAAACACGGCAATTGAGTCTGGGAGATGCAAACAGTTGAGAGAAGTTGGGGTGTTGGGATGAGAAATTAGTTTTTATGGGTTTTGTTGACAATAAGAAAAACAAATTAGAACACAATGTGTATTCTATAATATGTGACTCAACTCAAACTTCTATTTGTGTTATCCAGAGAGTCTGCACAGCTGTCTATAGTCTTATAGTTGTATATGGTTCCCTATATTCAGATATAACTATATCTATATATCTACAGTATATATATATATATATATATATATATATACGTATATATATATATATATATATATATATATATATATATATATATATATATATATATATATATATATATGTATATATATATATATATATATATATATATATATATATATATATATATATATATATATATATATATATATATATATATATATATATATATATATATATATACATATATATATATATATGTATATACACGTATACATATATATATATATATATATATATATACATATATCATACACGTGCATTATCGCATATCGCGCAGTATCGTCGCGTGTACGCGTGCGTATGCGCATGTATATATCACGTGTATATATGCGTGCGACGCATGCGTGTACGCGTCGATATCGCACGTGTATATATCTGCGTCGCATTATGCGTGCGTGTACGTGCGATATCGATATGCGTGCGTGTATAATGATATATACTGCGCGTATACGTGCATTATACGTGCATCGCACGCATATCACGTGCGTATACACGCGATATATACGTGATATATGCGATATATCGCACGTATATATACGTATATATATAGTTTCAAAATGTAAATCAGGTGAACATGCCATGGAACCTGAAACCAAAACGAAAGGCATATTTAGCAGACATTTCAACATACATAGTGTTGTTTCAAAGACTGAACAACATGGAAAATCTTGATTATCTGTATCTTACAGAGGTTGCTACATCTCATTTCACAGTATTTGATCTCTTTAATGTTGTTGAAATCTCAAAAAAATTGATGGTTATGGGAAACACTTTGAACTGGTTTAACTGAGCACGCAGAAAGAGGCTGAAGGACATCACCAAAATATTTCAGATAACACAAATGGCAAATAAACCTACAAGACTTGGGAGAAAATCCTCCTAAGGCTTAGTGGATCTGATTTTCTAAATAAACCCTGTGAGCAAGACACGGTTCCCGGAAAAAGGTCTTAAAGATGATTGTTTAACCTATAAACATTTAATAAATTAAGTTATGGTGCTACTTAGAAAGGCAGAAACAACTTTGCTTTTTCTTGATATCATTAGAGAAGCGAAATGGAGCAGTGAAATCCTATGGAAAAGCAATGACAAACTCATTGGAAGCTTTACAACTCAACATGCACAGGGTACTGCTGCCATCTTGTTTGCCCTTTTATTCAAACACATGGAGGTTTTTAAACTCATGCCAAGCCATTGTCTGTTAATTATAATCAGCTTACAACACAATTTGACCCCACTAGTTGCTAGAGACTGAGCCCAGAGGGTTAAGGTGAAGGAGTGCATGTCAGGGAAGCAGGTTCACCCTGGCTTTATATTCTATATATACAAATGGCTGCCAGAGCCAGTTTGAGAGCCGATACATCCTGAAGTCTGCGGGTGACTCATTTATAGTCAGTCTGCTCCACGTTGATGAATCATGTGGTGTCCCTGTGGCTGATTCATTCATTTTTTAAGTCGGCGCTAAAACACATTCTTCCAAATCAGTGGACAAAAGACAAAAGACATTTGACTTCATTGCACTGACTTCAGACGTGATCCTTCTCCTACTCAAAACACCATTATCAATTGACTGCATTAACAGCTATAAATACCTTGGATTTATCATCGATAACAAACTCACTTTTAAATCCAACACTGAAAAGTTTTGCAGGAGGGGTCTTTTCCACTGAAACACAACAAATTTCAATAATTTCAATTTCAATATTGTCCCTCACCAGCTGGTACGGCAGTGTAAATATCAAATCCAATTGCACTGACTATATAGAGAATACAAAATGACAGTGGTTCGGCACCATAAGCCAGACTTTTCTGTACAAGAGATGATGAAGTGGACATTACCTCTCATGAACACAGGAAACATCAGGAATATTTAGTCTTGTTGACTGCTGACACTGTGACACTCTATCTATGGTTATTTCATGTTTGTTATTTGTTGCACTCTATGCTGCAAAACCAATTTCTCTTCAAGGACAAATAAAGTTGAGGAACATTGTCACACAATAACAACACAAGCCCTGAGAGCAATCAGTCAAGGGGAGTGCAGACAAATGTCTGACCTCCCTTAAAAAACCATCCCTCTCTAAAGAATGGAACAATCTCCCAACAGAACTAATAACATAGAAACATTTTCACTTTCAAATATTCGATACTCACACAGCAAACTTGTATACAAAATTATAGTTGCATGAAAAAAATATAATAATAATAATTAACTTTTTTGTCAAATATATATTGCTACATAGATGAAATTTGTCCTCTGCATTTAACTCATCCCCTCAGGGAGCAAGGCACCTGGGGAGCTGAGGTTTGAGTGCCTTGCTCAAGAGCACCTTAGCAATACTCAGGAGGAGAAAGTGGTACCTCTCCAGCCACCAGTCCACTACAAACTTGGTTCGACCTGGACTTGAACCAGCGACCCACCGATTCCCACGCCAAGTCACTACAGACTGAGCTACTGCCTCCACATCTTATGAAAGCCTATTTGTTGTTTAACATATACTTTATGGACATATGAATATTTAATATAAATTTTAATACAACAATAACGATTAAAACTGAATAAAAGACTCTAATGGGGGTAACACTAACTATTAGGGGCAGGGTGTCGGAACTTTGTCCTCAATTAGAATATGCATTTTTGCTGAATGAGTACAACAAAGTTAAACAAAAAAAGATTTGTTATTTGACTTGGAGTTAAGTCACTGTCTTTTCCAGAGATAAATAAGACAAAATTAGACACTGATACATGTGAACATTTCTTAATAAAGAACTGAATATTTAATTGGGTATCCTATTGTTTCACACAACTGTAAATTGTTCTGAGCACAATGTCAATTAATATCTACTGTTTATTTATCAAAACAGGCATAATAGATAAGCATTGTGATCAGAATTTGGAATGATTTGCTCAGAGTTGCGACAGGGATTAAGCAACGTGCCTGTGTCTCAGCCTGATTTGATCTGTTTTCTGAGCCTGCCCCTCACTTTGGATGATATGTGTCCAACTTGACAGCAAATGAGAGGTTTAATTGTTTAGAGGACACACTTCAAATCACATTACTGCCTCTCATACCTGTCAGTCTTCCTTAGTCATCTCTGGAGGTAGTAGAGGAAAATATTTTTAGTAATTACCACAAATCACCAGACCCAAACAGGCAGTCAGTATGTACTGAGATGAAATTGTATCATTGAATAAAATATTCATAAGTTCAAAAAGGCACAGATAAGTGTCTACCCTCACATTTAGGTTACTACAGGAATGTTTCCAGTGCACACGGCACACTACTGACTCCACTGTGGAATAATCAGACAGGCCTGTCAGTAGTCATTAGTTTCTGGAAGGCTGAGTGACATCTCCGTCACTCCTAACCACTAATTAATGACCAATCAGAAATTGTTCTTCCTCTAATTACAGTGGCATCTTCAGGTTAATGGCTTCTATGGTGCTGTCTGCTGTCTTTCATCAAATTAAAAAAAAAAAAAAAAGTGTTATCAACAAAAAATAAAACTTATATCAGAGTAGCTGAGACAGGGTCACTGTTGTTTTTCTCATCACTGTATAGTGCATAATATATTCATATGCATGCATATTGAGTACAACAAAATTACTTGAATATCATCACAGAGGTGCTTGAACAAGACTGTGGTGGAGTTTACAATAAATTATTTGACTTTATGCTTTAACCGAACCTTAAAAAAAACACAGAAATATGTCTAACTGAATGAGATATTGTTATGTGATTCTCACATCTAATATTAAAAAAACATGATGGTAAAATGCTGAACAAGACTTTGGTGGAGCTTGCTGAAAATAATATAAATAACAACATAGCCTGTCCCCTGGTTGTATTGAAAAATATTCAATATTATTTCAGTATACAAGTTTTATGCATTTTATGCATATTAGTTATTTACATAAAAAAGAAGAAGCAGAGCCACTGAGGAGTTGCTTGGTACGATCTTTTGACTTAGATTTACTCATCAACATTTCCATAACCTTCAGCGACAAGTTGGCATGATGGAAAATCATGCTCACGTAGTTCTATATGGCTCCAGGCTTAATGCTCCCTTGATCTCACAAGACAGACTGCAAAGTTCAAACTAGGATGAATAAATGCACGTGCGTGCGCACACACACACACCTGCACTAAAGATCACTAGACTGCTACACATCTGACTGGCATGTCACTACAAGACTCGGGACTATAATCAAAATGAATTAGGTTAGAATAATTCCTTATTTTTCCTACTTTATTATTACTTAGGCCAAATGTTACCTGTATTTGTACATGTAATACTTGTTATGCTTCTAGACAACTATTGGTGAGAAACATCTTACCTAAATAAAAAATATTACGTTCCAACTGAAAGGTCTCTTTTTCTTCCAAATTCAGTTGTTTCTGCCCTGATGCCCTAACATTTCTGTAACGCTTCAGCAGCAGCTTGTTCTTCCATCTGACCCTCATGCCACGATGAGCTACATGCCTCCAGTTAAGCTGCTTAGCTACTGTTACTGCTGCTGTGGGTGAGCAAATATGAACGACACAATACAAAATAAGCAATAACAGCTACTAACTGTTCCTCTGGGTCTGTTCAATGCATGTCTGCTTTAATTACTGGTGACAGAGGTGTGGTAAACCAAAGAGATAAAAAAAACAGAGAAAGAAAAAAGTATATTATCACATATTTTCATAGTTAAACTATATGTCACTGAGTTCTCCAAAGACAGCCATTTTCTGACATATTGTCCCAAAGAGAAATATGCTAACATGTTACCTATAACAGTATAATTGTTCAAAATGATGTGACAAATGTCAAGCTGCAGTTGTCATAGCAACCAGCCCTGCTGATGGCATGACCATGATGATAGGACAATGGGCAAGAATGGCTGATAAGTGTTGATCCTCTGTCAGACATGGCCAAACATTTCCCATCCAGCTTAGCATCTATTCTTGCTGCGTTTCCTGCTTGGTTGCCATGCAGGTGATCAGAAATGACGTGTGTAAAAGGCTCAGCGTTACGTGGCGTCAGAGCTGAAACGATGTTAGGGTCAGACAAGTGTTTCTGTTTTTTTCAGCATCTTATCAGGGAGCTTCGATACATAAACTTTTATACCAGACATTTCAAGAATCAACTTTGCACTGTTTTGTCTTGCATCACCACAAACACCCTCCTTTCTGTGCAATCTACTTCAAATTCTGTATGGTATTTCTGCTTCCCTGAGGTCAGATAAGGAGCAGATGCTGTTGAAAGTGTGTAACAAACCAAGTAGCTCATGGCACACTGGCCATTTCACTTTCTCTAGTCTGAACATCACATCAGACACAATGAAACACAACATGTACCTTAGCACAGCAACTGGCTAAAGCATAAATAAATAAACTTTATTCAAAACATAAAATGTGAGCATTTTCTGATTTCTTTCGTGTCACTGTAAACTGAACATACTGTATTTGGGTTTTGGACTGTTCTGAATCTGATTGTCCTGTCTGCTCAGGAAGTGCAATATAGGAAAATGGTTTGTTATAATTTACTGTTATTGTAATAACAGAGCTGATGAAGAAATGACATGTATGCCCTTTACAGTAATATATTTCATTGTCAAACCAATACTGCAGCCACTGAGGCAAACTGACAACAAAGATGCAGGACTCATACATTTCCCAAACGGCTTGCTTGTTCCAAAGCTGACATTTAAAACTGATGGTCATCTCAGCACTGATGAATCAAAAGTTACTTGGCTTTCACATTGTTGCACTCGAAATGGAAAAATCCATGTCCATCATTTACTGTGGATAAAGCAAATTCTAATTTAGAGTTGACTGGAAGAATGAAAAGCACAGTTTCACCAAAAAAGGGATAACATTGGGTTCATAATAAATGAACAATGTTGAATGATTAATTGAAATAATTCCCTAACAAATGTAATGAATGAAAATTGGTATGACCAGACGATCTGGTTGTTGTTTTAACTTATTGTGTGTATGCAGAGGAGGAAGCAGTGATGTTGTTATTGCCAGGAATGAACAATGTTGACTCATTCTAGTACGAGAATACTCATTATATCAGTGATTCAGGAATTCATTTCTGTGTTATGCACAAAGTGCAACATGACTGTATGTAATGAATGTAGGTAGGAAGCAAAAATATCTTTTTATGGAGGAAGTAATTAAATAATAACACAGAACTATATGTGCATAAACAAGAGATGGTGTTGGAAAGAATTTGGATGAGAATCCCCTGTTTATCTCTCTCTCAAACACACACGTTGAAGAGCTGTGAGTGAGATTTACACCACACCAAATACAGGTCAAGAGGATCTGAGTGTGTGTTGTGTTTGACAGTATTCTAGAGGGGATCAGTGTTGAATTCATTTGTCCACACACTCACTCAACAAAGCTCATGTAGCGTGAGAAAGCTGCAGGGTCCCTGTGTTTTGGAGGACACTCAGAGTACACAGAGCAGATCTCAGGAGAGATGTCTCAGTAAACTCAGTCACTGGCTGGTAATTAAGTGAGATTTACACAGTGTCGGACAGAGGCCAGCAGAACAATCATGTGGGTGAAATGTGTTGAGTGGTTTTAGTTTTAACAGTAAATTCATATCTGTGTTTTTCACAGCAGTCTTAACATTATTTCATACCGTTTCAACTGTCCCTGAGGAAAAAGCTGCGCAAAATGTGCAATGTTGGATATTGTGATGACTCGTGACGAATGAACAAATATTGCAGTACACATATACATTCCCCTGGATGTCTCGAAATTCAGCTGATTTGAGCATTTTGAAGATAACTACATCAAATGTTTCTTTCTGGAGTAGTAACATGTTCGCAGAAAAAGTAGCTCCATAAATCTAACTGGATACAATTGTAAAATGTCAATAAAATAAATCCTGTTCCTGACACCAAACTAGTGAGTGATGTTTAGAAAGAATGAAGAACACAGACATCAATCATTGCTCCTGTCCTCCTCCTCCCTCTGCTGCTGATGTGAATCATTGCCTGGAGCTTCCACTAATTGAGGAAGGAGAAGCTGCTTAAACTCAAGATTCATGACAAACTGAGCTAAACAATTAGACTACACACCGACTGCTTTTGTTTTAGCTTGAGTGGCCGAGCGTAATGCTGCAACTACACATTGTGAAGGTAATAAAATGGCAGGGAGGCTCTGTAGTTAAGGCAAGATGGCAACAACTTCCCCCTTTTACAATAGAATCCCTGGACACATACAGGATCATTGCAAAAGGGAAGTTAACGCTGGGACGTTGCAATGACACTGAAAATATGAGTGATCGGTGAACAGTAATTTCCCCTTCACTTGTTATATTTACTGTGGTTTGTCCTCAGAACTGCTTTTTAATAAACTAACTTTGGTTATCCAAATATTAATTTCAAAATTGTCTTTGTTTTCAAATCATTGCATGTCCTTCCTCTTGGCAATATTTCAAAATGTCTGGCCCACGTCTGTATTGTTAGGCCCCTGAGATCCGCCTAACAAAAAAAGCTGTTAGTCATCCCAAGGTCTTTCATGTAAAACCACAGTAATAGGCTTTTTTTATTCTTACAATGCAGCACTGAGACCATAGGACAGTCTAATTAGCAGACTCTATTCTGTCTTTTAACAATGGCCTGAAAACACATTTCACTTTGTTGACTTATATGTATTGATTTTCATTCTCCTCTTGGAGTTTTGGCTTTCACAATAAGAACATTTTTGAAAAATTCACACTGATGTCCCTCTTGAAATCCTCCACAATCTGCCCCAGGTTCAACGTCTCTGTTCGTTCATTCTCAAAGCACAATCTAACTGAGTCCCACTCTGTTTTCAAACATTTTGACCTGAATGAGGCTCTGCGGTCACAGGCCTCACACATCTCACTGAGAGTCAAAGTTCCAAAACTGGGATATCAACCATGAGCATATCAGCATTTATTTCAGCTACACCCAGCACACAGCTGTTGGGTGTGTTTGATTTGGTCTTCACCCGGAGGTGATATAGCTCCTGTCTTTTGTTCCTCTCTGACAAACTTTAACAGAACTTTGTGATGCAACCGTTCAAGTACAAGTAAAATTACATATTTTAAAAATACTCCAAAAAATCTTTTTTCAGTAAGATACTAAACATCATGTATTTCTTCCACCCCATCAAGAGTCTTGTCTACAGTTTGCATAAGAATAGATAGATTATTGTATAATACAGACTGTCAGCCTGTTGTGTTTCAGCCTGAGCATCCTGACCTTTGGCCCTGCCTGCAGGCTGCCTGCTTGTCATGACGCCTGCTCCTCTCTTCAATCAGTTTGATCCAGCTTATCTGTGGCTGATCTGAGCCCTCACAACTGTTACCTGATACCTCAAAGCATCTAAATTCCAAAATCTGAGCTCCCAAATAGCTCTTATCCAGTGTTAATAGGACTTAACTTGGAAAGAGTATTGGAAACCCTTTTCCTCTGTGTCAAAAAGTTGAGCCTTTTTTCTCAGCATGAGTGTGATAACTTCTGTATGTTATACAACTATACGGAAAAGAAACAGAAAAAAACTTATTAAAACAATGTACTGAAATTCATGAATAATATACGACTTACTCTTGAAAATGGCCACTTTTGCAATCTTTTCATACTAGATAATTAAAAGAAGTATAAGGATATTGTATGTATCATTCACTGTTGTATGCCTTACATACAAGTTTCATGCAAAGGAAATCTCCTTTGCATGAAACTTGCCTCTGAAGCATACAACAAAGAATTCAGATATAAGATCCTTTGTAAATTTAAACAAAATGAAACTTGTGTGATTTGGGTATTTATCAGAATAGTATATGACAGTAATGATAAATACAATATTCTCATACTTCTTTTTAATATCTTGTATGAAAAGAATGCAAAAGTGGCCATTTTCGAGAGACATTCGTTTTTAATACATTTTTTTTCTGTTTCTTTTCTGTATGGGCATCCAGGCTAGAGTTCGGCTGTAGTAATGATACTAAGTCATAAAACAGGTCCAACTTATGAATAGGGACACATCTAACAAATCCTATCTCTAAGATGTCCAGAGCGGATGGCGAGTGGCATGTGCATAATATAGAGTTCTGACTGCAAAAATGTATTAGAACTCTTACATGCAATACTATATCCTGCTATTGCTAAATTAGTTGGTGCACTTATTGACGCTGGTTGTTAATTACACACACTGTGTTAGTGTGTCAAATGGTTCATTTGAGGTTTTACATTTCGTTTGTTTATAGCCTCCATATTATAACCTGTTCATAGTCTGTACATTCACTACAGTTAGCCTGTATATACTTATAATTATAGCATATTCATAACAATACTATATACACATGTTTAAAGTTCCTTCGTACAAATGTACATATGTAATATATTTAGTACATTTATTTATTTTGCTAAGGCACTTCTGGATGGATGCAAACTGCATTTCGTTGCTCTGTGCAATGACAATAAAGTTGAATTCTATTCTATTCTATATTTTTGCCAAGATTGTTTTTTCTCAAAAATAACTAGATTTTATAATGACTATTATATCTATGTTTTCTGAATATGACTCTACCAGTCTGCAGCTTGACCTAGGGTTGGAGTTCTAAGCTAAAATTCAATTAAAATCACAATAAATGTTGTTATTACAGTAGTATTATTGTTATTTACAACTTGGGCTCCCTGTTTTGATAAAAGTTTGAGGCAGCACTGCAACACATTCCCTGAACTGTGATTCACCGAGTATAGATTCACTGCATGTTTCCAAACATCAAAATTCAAGGACTATTTCACCTGTGCAGCAGCTGGCACTGGTTGAATCTCATTTTGGGATCTAAGAGGTCTCCATAGTGCTGCTTCTGTTTTTTTAGTAGCCTTCTGTTTGCAGAAATAAAATCTAACCCACAATAAAATTAGTTTGAATGTCAAAGGGGCCATATCTGTGCACCTAAACACAGAAAACACAGTATATTATATTTAAACCAACTATTTTTTTCTTTTTGATCCAGTAGAATCATTTTAAAAAATCATGTTACAGTCAAAAGACACAGGAGTGTCCTTTCATTATGCCTTGAACAGTTCCTTTGTGCCTTCATTTCCAAGTGGATAGCCACTTTGACAAATCACATTCGTGAAAATTGACAAGATTCTATTCTGCTTGACTCTTGTGAGTCACTTTATCCCAGGGCAACTTTACACCAGTGTGAACTTCATGTCCAGTCTCACTTAATCAGGGATTCTCCAGTATGCATAATAAAAGCTCCATCTGAGATAAACAGACGTACCATGGTTTTCAAAATGATGGGCGTACAACTGTAGAATAGTTTCCTAGTAATAATGCATCTTTTTTTATAAACTGCAGTACAATGTGAGATTTTCCAGGAAAACAAACATTGCAAAGCAAAAACAACACACATTGTTGTTGGTATGTCATGCTGTCAGCGAGACACCAAAGTAAACCTTAACAAGGGAACATAAATCAACATTTCAAAGAAACGACAGCACTGCTTTCTCTGCACTTTTTCTGCCTAAAAAGCAACACAAGAAAAGACTCTGGGGGCTCGTGTTAATTGCCTTTTCGCTTCACTAACTCTTTCTGTATTGTTTAAGCCGGTAGATTTGTTACATGGTCGGTTTCCAGTAAACAGATGGAGTCCCACCTGTGTATCTCTGACAGGCCAGACTCAAGTCTATTTCCCAGAGGAGACATAAATCTGGCACTAGCAGTGTGTACTTGTGTGTATCATGGCAGACTCATGATCGATGATCTACCTCACACCTGTTGCATCAGCCAGTACCAGTCATACTGGTGCTCCATTTATAAAGCTGTTTTCAATCCAAGTAGAACATAGCATTGCACACACATTTACCCATGCCATTTAAGGTCTTGTAGTTGGGAACAATTGTCAATTTCCTTTCTGATCTGAGCCACACGTGTTTGTTCACCAGCATTGATGCTTGCTTTCAGGCAAGCCATGCTCTGAAGAAGCAATAAGAAGCTGAGGGACTGATTTCCTTAAGCTCCAAACATTCCCTGCCTGAGCAACAACAACAGGGACGTTCAGAAGAAAGACTTTGTTTCTTTTCTCCGTCTTTGCAGCTACATGCTGTGACCACTTTAGGAGGGGTGCAGTGTTAGTGTACATGGATGTGATAAAGGTATACATAAATGTTGGCCTCTGCTTTGGTCCTGTAATTGTTTTGAATTAATTCAAAGAATATTTGTTTTGCATTTTTACACACTGAATTTCTCCATGTTCCAAATATTCCAACATACTGTATTTAATCTGAAAAATTTAGTCTGAAAATGATGAATGTGACTTTCCAGTAGAGCACAAACAGTGCAGGTCATTGCTAAATCTTGAAGCTTATCTTTCCAAGCGATTCATATTCTTCCATGTACGTGTTGGTACTCTGGTCTATCTCAGGTCCAATGCCATGGCTTCTAGAATTCTTAGACAAACAATAATCTGATAACATGCCAATCCAAACTGACAGTCATAATATGATTTGCATTCCACAGCTTCCATTAAAAAAGAGACCTTATCTGACACTTCTTAATTCAAACTTATAAGTTAAAAAATGTACATCCTTTACTCATAGCTTGTTCATGAAATCATTAAAAGACTAAAAGAAGACTGAAATACAATACACAACTGACAATCGGATCATTGATTCCGATGGACAGGTCTTGGTGAGCTAATCTTTGAAATAAATATGCAAGTCCTTACCTGCTATGAAAGTGACACTGTCAAAGTCAAAGAGGACAACATTCTTATGGTAAAAGGTGGTAATGATGTAATACGCCCCCAATGACACTCTTCTTTCCACTGTCCTCCGCATGGAGATAGGTGCTGCTCTGTAATGGCATTAATTAGCATCGACGCTGGCAAAGTGTTATAAATGCATCCATTTCCACTCGAAAACAAAGCGATAAATGCAACTAATTTGCCTGCCTGATAAGAGTGCTCTTTGATGCACAAGGTGCAAATCAACACTTCTGAGTGCAGAGAGGCTGAGAGGCACATGATGATGCTGGTTTGCATTAAAACTTGAGTTTTACCTTGAAACAAAGTGGCTTCAATTTACAGCAAAAAAAAGTCTTTATGCTATATCACGATGGCCACAAGTTTCCACAAATAAATACTAAGTGTGACACATGCCATGTCCATTGTCTTCCTGCCTACAAAATGTGGCAAACGGAGAAGCAGCATGAGAAACTTCTGACCATTTGACCTTTTTTTCCTCATTTGAGTCTTTGAACATTCATGTATGTAGTGATATCAAAACACGACATGACTTGAGGCCGATTGAATCCCAGCACTCTGCTGAGGACTGATAAGATGGCGCACAGTTAAAGTCTAGGGCAGATTACCATATTGAGAGTCTGAGGGGAGAGAGAGAAAGTATGTGTCTAAGTGCGTGTGATGTGTAAATGTGCAAATATCTGGGTTAGCACCATAACAAATGGGTCCCGAAATATGCGTAGGCAATGTGAGTGCCCCTCCTCCTCCTCTTTGTCAGCCTGCAACATCATTTCAGACATTTCACTCACACGCACACACACACACAAAGATTTTATTCTCAACACATTGACGACAGACTTTTTGACAAATTACTTGGGATGAAATAGCTTCTTTAGAAAGACATAGGCTGGAAAGATGAGTGTGTTTTTTCTACTGTACATCATCACAGCACACTATCACAGGAAATACCAGGCATTTTGGTAGAGGTCACAAGCCTCTGGGGTGAGTGGAATGCAGCTGAAGAGCAGGTCATGTATGATACAGACTTGTCTTCTGCGATCATGCACAAGTAAAGATTAAAGTTAAACTTTAGAAAGTGGTGGAAATACCCTTTGCTGCTCATTAAAGCAGCAGTACAGCGCAGCATTATACATGCATCAATGTCATGGGAATTAATTTACACAGGCTAGAAAGACTTGTGTTGCCATTACTATTAACCAATTTGTCACATGCATTCTGCGAGCAATATTTCTGAGCAGTTGCAAGGGATAAAAAAAAACAACTCCAGTACGCAGTATGTACAGTAGTTTCTTCTCAGCAGAAGATATCAAAGTGATCAATGGCTATGGGGTTAAAGAGCTGACAGGCTCCACATCATTAGATTAACAGGATTGCACTTTTCTGATGCGTTGCCCCAATTTTAGAGGATTTCGTTGTCTAGGACAAGTTGTAATTCTTTAATCGAGCAACCTACAGACAGCCTACATAGAAATCAGTAGACTGGTGTCCTCTGTAAGACTTGTAAAGCATCTACACTGATCAGGAATAACTTCATGACCACCTGCCTACTATTATGATGGTCCCCCTTTTTCTGCCCACAAACTGTGGTGCACTATGACACCTTTCTATGAGAATCAGCATTACTGGTTATTTCTTTGGTATTTTGAGCTCGTGTAGCTCCTCTGTTGGATCAGACCACCAGGACCAGTCTTCACTCCCCACCTGCATCAATGATCCTTGTCCTCCCATGACCCTGTCTCTGGTTCACCACTGGTCCTTCCTTGGACCACTTTTGATAGATCTTGACCACTGCAGACCAGGAACCCAGTCCTCTAGCCATCACAGTTTGGTTCTTGTTGTCAAACTCAATCAAATCCCCAATCTTTCCCATTTTTCCTGCTTCTCACATCAACTTTGAGGACAAAATGTTCATTTGTATCCCTATTTGTAGCCCAGTTGCCATGGATGAAGAGATAATCAGTTATTCACTTCACCTGTCAGTGGTCATAATGTTATGCATGACAGGTGAAAACACATCTTACACATTTTGCAGCCTTTTTGCATTTTGTCCAGTTGTTTTAGCTGTTTAGTTAGGATCATTGTTCTGGATTACTGTTCTGAAAGTGGGTGACCATAAATACAAGGGGCTACACAATTAACCCAGCATGGAATAAATCAAATAAAGATAAACAATGACAAGCACATGCTCTGTGCTATCAAAAAAAGCTCCCCCTGTATGGAGCAGCCTCAAGTTAGCACTGCATGACTGCAGATTTAGTCCTCTCATAAGAAGAAGCAGGTGGCTGGATGAGGTTGTTTTTTTTATAAATTCAATAATGACGATGTCCTCTGACAGCTGAGGAGACTCACCGTGACTCAAAACAGACGTGCTGCTACCCACAGACAGAGCACTTTATATTTGACGTAGCTTGCAAATAAATCCAGTGTGTTTTTCTGCCAAACGAGCACAGTGGTTAGCTTTATGTCTGTCATATACAGATATTGTAAAGAGTGAGAACTACTAAAATCATAGAAGAAGAAGAAGAATTCCTTTATTAATCCCTCAATGAGGGAAATTACATTTTTTCACTCTGTTAGTATATATACATATATTTTTCAGTTGCACATTACACACACAAGTCATGAAACAAACACATGCACATGCATTAGAGGAGAGGTGTCAGAGTGAGGGAGCTGCCCCTTATCCAGGCGCCCCGAGCAGTTGGGGGTTCGGTGCCTTGCTCAAGGGCAACCTCGGCAGTGCCCAGGAGGAGGAACCTCTCCAGCTACCAGTCCACTCTCCACATTTTTTGGTCCGACCTGGACTTGAACTGGCGACCCTCCGATTCCCAGCCCAAGCCACTACAGACTGAGCTACTGCCGCCCCAAAGCCCCATAGTGATTCTCTGGCAATATTTTTGCTGTACTCATTTTTGGGATCTAGGGGCAGCAAATAGTATATTTATAAATAGTAGTTTCCATTCTTTATCCATTCAGTAATTTTGTTTTCTGGCGTTACAGCCGAATTCTTTTTGAATTGCTGAGGCACATATCATTTAATATCCATCTCCAATGTGGCTATATTTTTAAGCACTAAAAATAATAAGATGATGGAGACACAAATGGTGAAAGAACACTCTGTAACTTTATGAGACACACTCAGGTACAATCATGCATCTTCGCTCTTTGGTGCAATGACAATCGGTGAATTTTGCCTCCAAATAAAACACGTCTGACTATCCACCCTGGTGATTTACCCAAGCTGTTTATTATTATGGTAGCTGATTTAGAATAGTTTGCAGGTGAATTTGCATGAAACTGCAATGTGTACGCTTGAGTTCGGGTAATTACATCAATTCCTGCCAACTCAAACAAGAGATGTGCAAATTACAACCAGCAGGAAAAAAAATCAGCATAATGTGTGCAACAATAGTCCAGTCTCAGCAGAGACCATATAGCACTGCCTTCTGTATGTCTAGAAGTGAATGTTTGATCACTTTCGCCTAGAGGTGGAAAAAGTTCTAGAATATTGTTCAAGCAAAAATACTGTTACTTAAACTACAGTAAAAGTGCTTGAGTAAAAAATATAAAAAAGTAAAAAATATCTCAGATAAAATGTACTCTGCGTAAACAATAGTCCCCCTGTCCAAATTTACATATGGGCAGTTTACTGAAGTTTACTGATTATCAACGACACAAATATACAACTGCCTTCCTCACAAGATGCAACTCAGACAATTAAACAAAATGGGGCGATAATGAATAAAATAATGACTTTTCTTAAAAATGATAAACAAAACCAGAGCAGACAAGGTGGACATGTATGTGATACACAACACACACTCAGCAGCGGCTGCAGCCCAGCATTAACACAAATATCATGCATACAGCAAAGAAGATTTGATGTTTTAATCTGGAGAGTCCACTCAGTGTGTTGTTGTACTCACCTGTGTGAAAGGCATGACGTCGAAGTCCTCCCCCAGGTTCAACTTCTCTTCTCGTTCATTCTCCAGTCCACTCTCTGTCCCCATATAACCACTCCACTCCTGGGTTCTCCACAAGGTCCGACTGTACTCCTGAAATTTCAAATACTGCATGAGCTTCTACTATCACATCAAGGATAAACACTCTCAAGAGGACCTCATGTTGCTAGCCATTAGCATTTTAGCATTTAGAATGTTATCCAGATCCATTGTGCCCCTACGGTTCAGGTCAGGATCTAGGTATGTAACTGTCTAGCCAGCTGGTCGTTAAATGCAATAGATGCAATATATTTTGAAAACTATGCTCAGGTATATGCTACAATAATGCTAATAAGCAAATCCCACAGGCCTATGTGATCCTTAGCGTGACACACCTGCAGCTTCGTCTCTGCTGCAGCCGCTGATTTGTCTCCTATGTCACACAGTGACTTTTGTTTTACTTTGTAACGGATGTGACTTGAATTATATAGGTAGTAGGCCTATACTTGTGATGAATAAGCTCAGTAAAAGTAAAACACCTATTTTGAAACTATATGTAAATGCTTATTACTTTCAACCCTGATGGAGATGGATGCTTTCCCGTGCAGGGATTGTTTGTCCACTCCCTGACTCTGCCTTTTGACCTTTCATCCCTCCTCCAGGCTCCCCCGGTGGTTTGTTCAGGCCTGTCGTCCTGCTTAAACTATGCTCACAACAAGGCCTGGGGATGGCAGCTGCAGACAATCTCACTGGAAAACTTCACAGCTCTGCCTGAGGCACTCAGTTTCACTCCAGTGGTCAGAGCTGGCTGGTTGGTGCCCAGTGAATGTTTAGATGATCCCGCTGATGCTGCCTGGTCTTATCGTTGCAGCAGAAGGGATGAGAGATTGTTTCAGGGTATTTTTCCATGAGGGTGTTTTTATGAATATTTAAAAAAGCATACAAAAATGTTATCACCTGTTGATTAAAACGAGTCATGTGAGAGGGCAGTTTCATTTAACGGGAGGAGGATTTGAACGCATCAGTAAATATGTGACATGTGGGTGGAGCTGAAGGTTCAGACCTGCTGTACCAGCTCTGATTCCGGGATCGGGAGTTTTCACAAAGGATGTCACCAGTGGAGAACCATCGCAAGGAAGAAACAGCAAATCTGATTTTTCGCTCCTTTTTTCAATTGCATATCTAATTTATTCCTAACACAGCTTCATCATAATCATCACAGGCATGCTGTTGCCTGTCGTCTAATGGACTTTTCTTGTTTCTTTTTATTTCACAGTGGAAAGAGAGACTGAAAAACAATGTCCAACACACTGCTTTGGTCAGAGAACTTCCTCTGAAGTTCTCTTTATGGCGTTTGAAAATGACAGACTCTAACTTGAGGAACGAAAGCAACTATGGGATCTATTTTGCTGAAGCTTTCAATGAGTCTGTTCTGGACCAGATCTTTCCAAATAACGCTAGCATCGCCACATGCCCGAACTTCACCATGGACTCACAGGTTGTCGGGGCTGGCATCTTTCTCTCCGCTTTTATTTCGGTGGCTATTGTTGGGAATATTTTGGTCATCCTGTCTGTTGTGTGCAACAAGCATTTGCAGACAGTCACAAACTACTTCATTGTCAACTTAGCCATGGCAGACCTGCTGCTGAGCATCATCGTGCTGCCTTTCTCTGCCTCTCTAGAGGTGCTGGGATGCTGGGTGTTTGGTCGGGTTTTCTGTAACATCTGGGCAGCGGTTGATGTGCTCTGCTGCACCGCATCCATCCTCAGCCTCTGCGTCATCTCCATCGACCGCTACATAGGTGTCAAACACTGCCTGAAATACCCAACTATTATGACAGAAAAGAAGGCAGGAGCTATTTTAGTGCTGGTTTGGATGTCGTCCACGGTCATCTCTGTAGGACCGCTGCTGGGATGGAAGGAACCGCCGCCTGTGGACGACCGGATCTGCAGCATCACAGAGGAGCCCGGCTACGCGCTCTTCTCTTCTCTCTTCTCTTTCTATCTCCCCCTCCTTGTCATTCTCATCATGTATTTTCGGGTCTACGTGGTGGCCCGCAGGACTACTAAGAGCCTGGAGGCTGGCGTCAAACGAGAGAGAAATAAGTCGATAGAAGTGGTTCTTCGGATACACTGTCGCAGCGTCCTGGAAGACGCGCGTCCGACCAGCTCCAAAAGCAACAAAAACCACCCGTTTCGAAGTTCTCTCTCAGTGCGGCTGATGAAGTTCTCCAGGGAGAAAAAGGCTGCTAAAACCCTTGCCATTGTTGTTGGGATGTTCATCTTGTGTTGGCTGCCCTTTTTCTTCTTTCTACCAATGGGTATGTCTCATAAATTAATATTTATGTCCAACAAAGTGCGTCTTTGCGCACCGCAACATTAGACGTAGGTTGCTACGGAACGAAATGGTTATAACTTCATATAGGCTGTGCTCCCTGTCACTTTGTTTATTCTCAGGGATATAAAACTAATACATTTTAGACATTCTTAGAACATTAAGAAACCGCATTAATGATTCAACACCTCCGCTGATAATGTGGCAACTCGTTGATCTAATTCATTTTGATGTGTGTGAATAATGCATTTGCATCATCTGCGATTCAACTTTTTATCCATCCTTAGCTCCACTGAAGAACCTATAATTTAGAAAACTGACAGTTCTGAACAAATACATTACAGTTAAATGAAATGTAGCCTATAACAAGCTGGTTTTCATCAGTAAAATTGTTTTAAAAACAAATGTTAGTCAGAAAATGCCATATCTGAAAAATGACAATTATTGTGGCTAATTTTCATGCCTGCAATTTTTGGTTTTGAGAGCCTATTTTTTCAAATGACTAACATCACATCTTTTAAAGTGCAGTCATATTAGGATTACATTGTTCACTAAAGAGCATTGGAGAGCTTAATGCTCACGGCTGCATTCCCCATTTATATCATTTCCAGTAGGCTACCTGTTTTGGTTCATGGTCTACATTTTTAGCACCTTAACTCTAACATTAAACTCTACCGAGGCTGCATTCATGGCATATATCACACGTACATGCACACACCTATGGTGGCCTCATTTTTATTTAGCATAGATGTCACATAATTGATTGTGAAAGCCATTATTAATGGTAAGTGTCTTATCAGTTATAGCACTTAGAGCACTCTCATTCTGTCTGCACCTCCAGATTTATTGAATCAAATTATTACAGTGAAGCCTGCAGGGAGAGACGAAGGAATTAAAATGGAGCTGTGCATCATTTTACTCACTCATTCGGAGTGAAAATTTTATTTGTATCTAGAAATGTAACATAAATAGGCTATGTATATTGTCCATTGTGTGATTTAAAATGATCAGTGCGTTTGTTTATTCATATATATATATATATATATATATATATATATATATATATATATATATATATATATATGACTTTACATACATTATCACAGCACTCATAACTTTCACATATGATGCGTTTGTGATCAATAAGTCTGCTTTTGGGAAACATCACCCAGGATCTCAATGACTTCTCTCTACTGGGGGAAAAAAAAAAAATAGAAAAAAAATCAGCGTTCAAAAGAGGAAAAAAGCAAGGAGATCTGTCAAAAGGAGTAATTATCTTTGAGTCTGCAGTTTCTTAAGGGATAAAATGTAATGGTAAGATCCCAGAAACCATGTTGTTGAGACACATCATCAGTGACCAACCTTTTGCTGTGAGGCAGACGTGTACTTTTAGCACCACTTGTGCCAATCAGGCTTTCTCTGTGATGATGCAAATCTAGACACAGTGACTCATCTGGAGCTCCCTAGAGGAGCCCAACATTTGCTTTTATTAGTGCACCAGCCACATGAGCACTAGAAACTGATGGAATAAAGAGAAATTGCCTTTCAGAATCACTTCTCACACATAGAATATGCAGTTTATGGTTTAGTGTGAAACAATGTTATACTGTAATTAGCTAGTTTTATTTGTTGCTGACATAAATTCTGCTACCTTAAAAAGCATGCAGTCATAAATGTTTTAAGCCTCCAGTCAACTTTATTGGTTTTAAAGATATAGTGCTTATTCTATATGAAGGAACACTGAAACAATACTAGAGTGGATGGCTATAACATTACTCTGCAGAAAATGTATGAATGGAGAATTAATGTGTGTGTAAGTTTTATGTGTTCCTATCATAATATGTAATATTACCTCAGTTTTGCTTTGATGTATTGAAATGCTTACCTTCATCACAATTTTATGTTGTCTTCAGCCCACATAATTTACATTTCTGTGTGTAAGTTTGCATTAGGAAGAGCAATTTCACACCCTGTTGATCAGGAAGTGAGCCAACAGAGGTTTGGAGAAGCTAAATGAGCATCACAGCCCAGAACTGAGCTCAGAGCTCTGCTCACAGCTTTTCACTTTAACATCAATACAAGAGCAACAACACAAGACAACTCACTGGCATCAAAGTAGAGTCATGAGCTGGCAAAAAGCAAGTACTTTTAAATAGAGGTTTAAATATTTCCTGGTCAAACCCACTTTGCTAACAGCAAGGGTAAAATTAAGCACCCAGTTAAAGCTATTAAGAACTTTAATAAAATGAGTCTTTCCAGTGAAATATTAAGGTACTATAACTGCTCAGATTAATATTCAAGTTAGAGTTTATCCTTCTAAGGCTGATATAAACACAATGGAAAAAGAAAAAACATTGCTTCATCACCCATCCTAAGGTCTCACTTGGTACAGTCCACATTGTCACCACCTGGTGGAACATGGGGCATTCATGTGTGCCTGTTCATCAGAGTTCCATCTTCATTCGGAAAGAAAGAAAATGACAATGATTAGAAATGAAAGAGAGAAAACAAGAAAGAATACATATATCATGAATAAAAAATGGATTCTACTTTCAGATGATAAACATATGTCACATTAACCAAAATCACAAATTCAACTAAACTGATAAATTGAGGAGCTTTTTGCCTGACTGGTGAGGGACTGAAAAAAAAGAAAATCTAAAAGATATTCCCTGCCATCATGGTGTTGTGGTAGAGCGCCAGAGAGGTGAATCACTTGCTGTCTGCATTAAAGGTGATGTCATTTCAGTGAGTAGAATCAATGGAGAGCATCAGTTCATTTAATCATATAAACTGTGCTTAGTCGGTTCACAGATGAGACTTTTCAAAGAAGTGAAAGCACAGAATGAGGCAGCTAGCAGACGTTATGCACCCCACACTGTTCATGCTGCAGAAATGTACAAATAAGAGAGACTTCTGTTTTACTATAGAGTTATTTGTCTCTGTGTAAATTGCACAATCACAGTATCTTGTTAGTAACTTGTGTTTACACACTATGAAACCTTTGCTTTGAGAATCACACATTAGCTATTTGGTATATTTCCACAAGCAGAACTGAAAGGGAAAATGGACTTCTGGGACCTGGCAGTACAAACTTGGCGTTAGCACTGTGCCTCTGCGTCCAGGGTCAACAACTGTGTTAAATCCATGCCAAGGGAGACAAGATCAACTAGAAAGTAATAGAAAAAGGCAGCTCTCCATGACCAACAGCATTTCATGGCATGTCTCACCAAAAGGGCCATAACATGTTTGATAAAAGCAACTAGGGCTTCAACTGATAGTAAGTAGAAAGAAAACTGACTTTTTAATCCAATACATATACTTCTATCTAAGAACATATATATACCATTATATGATGTTATATGTAAGAATGTTAACAGGCTTCAGTTGAAACATTTTGAAATGTCTTTCAAATGCCCTGGAAAAACAAGTCTCAGTTGTTCAGTTTTAATGCTAAGGGGACATTTAACCTTTTATAAAAACCAAAAATGCTGTGCCAGAGTTTTTTTTCCCATTTTGAGTCATCTTTCATGACCCACAGAAAATGTTGTAATATGGCTCTGAAAACACAGAACAGCTCAAATAAGTAAAAAGAAGCTCACTATTGCTCACAGGTTGTGTGAGAGTGCCCCCTTGTGCCAGCAACTGAAAAAAACACTTATATACGTCAATGGTACTCAAGCATTGGGCAGCAGAGGTAAAGTTCTCATGGCAGCATTTTCCATGGCACTAACTCTTATGACAAAGCCATTGTGTGAATGAACCTGTGCATAAAGCAAGGCAGAAAATGAATTAATTACAGCTACACTGCTTCTGTGCAAACATCACCACCTCAGAGAATGCATACACCACACCAAACACATTTAATCCCCTTCATGCTGTGAGCAGCCTTTAGACAAATTATAATAATTCAAGAAATACTTTAAATACTAACAAATGTCTTATCATCACTTATTCTGCTCAAACAATAGCGTCATAGTTGTGTGCACTGGGGCTTGTGGTTGAAGCGTGCTCTGTAAATATCTGTCGCCATTAATAAAATGTCACAAAATGTCAGAGCCTTCCATTAATAAAACCAAACAGCTGCTGCTGCACAACAATCTGTCACAAGGATATGTCTGGTAATAATGTAATGTCAGAGATGAAAAATGTACTGTATATATGTAGCATAAACATAGTTTCGCTTTGTTCGCTTTAACAGTGTTTTCCTTTATTATTTTCCTAATCCTTAAGTTATAATTTATTTTAAAAAATTCTAATTGATTCAAAACAATTATTCCAGTCAGTTACTTTATAAATAAACTGATTTAAGTCCAGATTGACAAAGTTGCACAGAGAATATTTTTGCCAAAAATCATGAGCTGATGTTTTGCACAGCATTTAGTGTACATAACAATATTGAACTATATAACCGCACCTACATTTTGCTTCATTACTCTGTGAAAATGTTCTTACAATTTGAATTTGCAATCTTCCTTTAGGTGCCTTTTTCCCGGCGCTGAAGCCATCTGAAACCGTGTTCAAGGTGGTCTTCTGGCTGGGCTACTTCAACAGCTGCATCAACCCCATGATCTACCCCTGCTCCAGCAAAGAGTTCCAGCGGGCATTTACTCGGCTTCTCAGGTGCCAGTGTCACCAAAGACGGAGGGTTCTGCGTCGCTTCTATGACCAGAGGTGGCGAACAGCAGTGAGGGGAAAGGCCAGGGATCAGAGGGGAGACTCTAAGCCGAGCTACACCGCACATGAATCCAGCGGCAGCTCTTTGTTACACAAGGGAAAAGGGCGCTCGCTGGGTTTCAGGAGATGGAACCTGTTCCCACCACTGCAAAAATCTTCCTTCCAGCTCAAAGAGAAAGTGAACAATCTGTCAAATAAAATTAAAGGAGGGCCAGGAAAAGGAACCACATCTGCAGTGGGTCGGATTGATATAGTAGACACAGTCTCTATGGGGATTTACAACTCCTGTGAGCAGAGCAGTTATCAGTTCTATGATCTGGCAGACTGCTACGGCCTGAGAGAGACTGACATTTAGAGGGCCACCAGAGAGTCTTTTGTTTATTTTCAAAGGCCATATTGGACCAACATGCAAGAAAGACTGTCATAGGAGATAGTTTTGTGTTCACACAACATCTGAAAATCAAAGCTTGATTAAAGCTATGGTGTGAGAGTGATGGCTTGATCAGAGCACAAATAGGAATAAAAAAAATATTTCAGTCCCTCATCCCTCAACATTTCTTTAGATAAAACATCTTGTGAACTGCTTAAAGACACTTTTTGGAAGTGAACACAGACGCAGCCATCTCCGTGGACTTACTTTGACTGCTGTCAATGGGAAGCTCTGTGCAATGAGATTACACAGCCCACCCACAGTAGACCAGCATACTGAAGACATTCAACAGCCTCATTACTGCTGCTTGTTTTGATAAATCTGACATTGAACAGTATCCATGTCGTCATGTAATACCTGCCTGACACTTTATGGTGACTGGCGAGTGCTTTGTTTGTTATTTAGCTGATTTTAAACCCCAAAAAAATTGCATACAAAGGATTGGAGCAAATATTTCAAAAACTCAAACAGTGAGGAACATGACTTTTGCTTGGATTCAATTAAATGTAATATGTCAGAATGAATTATGATTTCATCTGCCATTTTTCTGATTTGACAAGGCATTGTGAGGATAAGAGTCTGGCTTAGAAATAAGATGATGCCCAGTATTTATAACTGTTGGACTGTACAATTGTTTGAATAAAACCCCATGTGTCTACTTGGCCCTCAATGCCAAGTGAGTGCTAATGTGAAATGAACGTGTTTGTTAATGTGAAATGACGAGAGAAATAAAAAGGAGAGAAAACAAGTTAATGACTGTGTGTTTGAGTTAAATTACAATAAGGCAGTCTGATAAATTGATTCATAATAATAATAAAAATATTGTTCTGGTTGTTTTATGTCCTGTACCTTTTCACATTAAAGTGTTTTTTTTTCTCTAAGCACTGAAATGTGGTTTTAGACAAAATCCGAATCAAATGAACATAAATTAATTCAGCACATGTAACTAAGGTGAAAAAGGTAGTGTGAATATGCTGACTGATAAGCAAACACTTAACTTAAAACGAGCTGGCCACATTCATATAAGGCAGTCAGTGTAGCGAAACAGAGGAAAAAAATGAGAGACTATCAAGACTAATGAATCTCAATTGCATCCTGTTATTAGCCTCATTCCACTGAGTTTACTCAAATGGTTTCTTGTACATTTTTCTTTTCTAATCAAGACCAACAACTATGAAAAAAAAAACACTGAAGAGAGGGAAAGTGGTGAAATCAAAGAGAAAACACCCCAAAAGTACTCAAATACAAAGTGGAGAAAATCACATTAATTGCTGAGGATAAGAAATTAAAGTGTCAATTATTGTTGGACATACTCTCAAGTCCAGACATGAACGGTCGAAATGTATGCATGAAAATATGCAAAACCAAAAAAAATAAAGAAAAAAGGAGCTTGTTGACACAGTTCAAATGGTCTTTGTTGTGATTTTAACAAATCCTCCTCAGAATATATATATTTTTTTCATTTATTCTCAGTCTCCATTCTGTAAAGCTAGAAGAAAACAACAACATAACTGCATCAAAGCTATTCTGTAACTGGAGAGATACTGTTGATATTTTCACAGTCTTCACAAAGTCCAACCAAAGAGACAGCCATTACCTAGACCTATAACTGTGTTAAACATCCCATTTCTGAATTTGCACAAAGATGTCTGGTTCTTAACATTCATGAGGAGACGTCATGGGCCCCGGGCATGTCTGTGCAGGATCAGATTACAAATAGAGTGGGGCAGAAAATGATATAGACGTTCAAGGAGTACCAAGGACTTCCAAAAACTTTTCACTGTTGACTTTAGAACAAATTGAGTCACTTGTTCGCAAATGTGTTTGTTACCTTGGAAACACAACATTTCTGAACAAATACATGCTAACAGACAAGCACTGCTGCAACATTTCACCAACTTAGCATCAGTCATTAACTATGTATGGCATTCCCAATGATGAAGTAAGTAAGTAATAAGTTATTTGTTTGTAAGTGTTATCCCATTGTACCAGTAATATTGGTCTCTATTTCATGAACAATAATGTGAAGAAAAACATGTACCCCATGAGCCCCATACCAAAATAGCTTCAAAATATCAACTTAATCACTTTAATGTTCACATTTATATTCTCATAACATCAGTTTTGGATATTAATGAATTCATAGTTTGATATCTTGTTTTATTACATGATCATACATCAAATGAAGGCATTTTATGCTATTTTTGTGCCACAATAAAATCCATACTGAAAGAAAAAAATAAAGATGCAAAGTTAAATCCAACTAAATAATTAATGCTTTTAGAATAAATAATGTCAAGGTGATGTGGTAAAGTGCAGCTTTAAGAACACATGTGCACACCCTCAGTCATCCACCACCTGCCAACATCTTGAGGTCTAATATGACCCTCTGATATTTTCTGTGTGCTAAACTCTACTCCTGAATTCAGTGTGTTCTGTCCTAGAATCAAAACACAACCTCATTTCATAGTCATAGTTACACCCAAAGACCCCAGCATTTCTAGAAAATAAATTATGGCTTATATGATTACATACTGGCTATGGTTTATTACAACAGTCCCAATAGTATTAAAGTCTTGCTACACAGTACTCACCTAAATATTTGTCTTCTGCTCATCATTTTTAATTTAGCACAAATTGTCATTTTCACACCACAAACAATTAAATTACATTAAATATGAATTAGTAAAGTTTGAGTAAAATGTTATATTAATTCCGTGAACATGATTAAGATAACACTGCATTCACAAACATTAATTCTATTCATATATGAATTTAAGGTATATTTACTCCTGAGAGGTACGAGACAAGCTGAAGCGCAAAGCTTTTTTGTGATATACCTTAAATTTGCAGAGCTAACAGCAAACATACACAGACTGCCGTTGTAAATATTAGAGGCCTAGTCAAATTTGCCTTTTTGTTTTTTTTGTTTTGTTACCTCCAAACTTGCGCAACTTTACCTGCATCTGCAAATTTTGAAAGGATGCTGACACTCCTGTACAGTTCAGCTTGGATTTTTGATCGTCCTGAAAATCATGGTATACTTTTTTTAGTGATCAATAATACAAAAGATTAATCATCAGTTTTATCTCTGATTATATATGTATTACATATAATTACCAAGCTCTACACTACAACCAGGTTAGATGACAATAATAAAAGTCTAAATTTCTGTGATTTTTAAAGGTGCAGTAATGTCTGGCCACATGTTCAACTGAAATACAAACAAAATACATACGGAAGACATCTTTTACATGAAGTCAATCTCTATTTCTTCACATTCTGTTGATGTTTTGCCAATTTTTAATGTTTTAACTAATCTTCTGGCCATATTACACCTTTAAAGGATGCAGATCATTTCTGCAAAGGCTGCAATAACCACAAGGACACAATCCAAAGCTAATTTACTTAGAAGCAGAACTGGAAAAAGTTTTGCAGTTCTTCTGCAAAATTAATATGTCCATGCCACAGAGAACATCCTAACGTACTTTAAGTTAACCACATCATTATGTTTCTTCATTGCTCTTGATGCAAATACTATCTTTATTTCATGTTTGCTCTGCAGCACGTTCATTTGCGTCTTTCTTAGTGTGAGACAGCTCCATCCCAGGGGAGGATCTAGGCTGGCATACCCTGCAGCCTATGAACATGAAGAAGGCCCTACGGAAGGAACGGTTAAAGAAACCATACAAGAAGGGATTCAGAGATGAGTTGATATATCCCAGCCACAAAAATATATCCCAGACAACCACCTCTGTGCTGTATTCAATGAACGGGTCCACAATGTTCACTGTAAAGAAGGGCATCCAGAAGATTAGGAAAACTCCCATGATGATACCCAACGTTTTTGCTGCCTTTCTTTCCCTCTTCATCGTGTTTCGTTGTCTTTGTTTCTTGCTGGAGTCTTTGCCCACTCCAGCAGCCATCTGGCTTTCCATGGCGCTGATCTGCCTGGCCTGTCCTTTGGCAGCTTTGAAGATCTTCCAGTAGGCTATTAGCATGATAGCCATCGGCAAGTAAAATGCTACCAAGGAAGCCATGACAGCATAAATGCGATTGACCAAGAACACACAAACATCTTTAGGAAGCACAATGTCCACACCAGCAACATGGAGATCCAGCATTATGGGGCCAAAGGAAATGAGCATGGGAACAGCCCAACATATAACAATAAGGAGAGCTACCCGACTACGGGACATCTTTATAGAATAAACTAGCGGGTTGCAGACAGCGTAGTAGCGGTCAAAGGCAATGCAACTAAGATGAAATATAGAGGCTGTGCAGAGCATGACATCCAGGCTAGAGTGAAGTTGACAAAAAAGGACACCAAAGTACCAGCATCCCTCCACGGTGCGAATCATACTATACGGCATCACTACCAGGCCAACAAGGCAGTCAGCCACGGAAAGGGACATGACGAAGGAGTTTGTGGGTGACTGCAACTGCTTGAAGTAAGCAATGGACAAGACCACCAGGAGGTTGCCCACCACTGTGCAGACGATGCCGACAGAGAGGAAGGCATACAGGAAAATGCGAGAGACCTGGTTCCTCAGTGTAGTACAGGTTTGAAGTTCAGTCTTAAGAGATGTGTTAGCATCACTGAGCAACCCAAAACTGATGTTATCCATGGTTGATCAGACCTGCCAAAACATACAGATAAAGTTGTTAAATAATGAATGTCTTGGTGAGACTTTGCAGTAAGTGAAGGTTTTCATAGCAGTTTCACTCCTCTATGGTACGTCAACAGCAGAGAAACCACCCAGGATTTTGTTTGTTTTGACCCAATTGCTGCTCCATGGTAACTTTTCATTAGTTAATCCCTAAACTGTAAACTCCAGTTCGACATATGACACAGAAGACTGAGTCTGAAAAGCTCTGGTCCTAGTGTAGTTATCTTATCTGAAATGTTACCTCCGTGCTTGGTGTGGAGAGCAAAACCACAGGTTCTTTTCATCAACATACTGTAGATATTGAGATAATGAAGATAAAAATCTTTGATTACTTTAACATGTCAGATGATACATTGCATAGTGTGAGGAGGCATGGAATTGTCCATATGACTCATAGGGCCTGTTTTGCAAATTAAATCCCAGTCACAATTTTTATCACTTTGTATTATTATTTATTTGATTTCACAAGTTTGTGACAATTTTTTTGGTTTGACATATTTCATTTTAGAAGGTCAAACAAGTCAAGAATTTAACTTAGATAAATGCCTCTGGATTCATGCATTGTACCTTGCAGCATACAACACAGCAAAACACATAATATTGTAATGAACAGAATAATATTACATTTCCAGTGCCAGTGGTGTGATCAGGACACAGATGTTCCAGATGACTTGGAATATATTTTAATGAACACCACAGGGACAGTGCAGTGGTGACAGAAAAGTGATGTTGTGTGAAAATGTTGTTTGGAGTGGAACTAACACACATTATCATATCTAATAAATAATTGAAACTAAATACAAACATAATATCTGCAGGAATTGCTCATTGTATTTTTATGATACACAAAATCAGGTTCTTCAAGTAATTTTAGTGAATTAAACTAATATTTTTATATTTTGTCATAGTAATTGAACATATGTCAACATATTGTGTTTAAATATAGCATCCATCTATTTTTGTTATGGAAAAAATTGCATTCTTGATGATTAGATATTTTGCAATGCACAAAAGACTGGATAATACCAGTACACACTGGAATGTCATAAGAAATATCAAAATAAGAAGTTCATTAGAATTCTGCTTCAGTCTGCATCTACGAAGAGCAGGTCAGTCACTCAGCCACAATTAGCATATTTATGGATGTTAGCGTTTCAAAAACATTCTTTTGAATACAGTTTAAAATTATTGTTATTGTACGTCTTCTAATTCTTCAGGCACTATGTAAACAGTGACACTCACCTGTAAAGAAGGGAGATGATCATCTGTCCTCATGCCTCTATCATACTGCACCTTTCACACAGAGACAAGAGGGCTGGGAGAGCTGGGAAGTGGGCTGTAATGAATGTACGCAACAATACTCACATTAACAAAATACACCCCCCCAGCTCATTTCAAATTCACTTCTAATTGTGTATTTTGAATAAGGAATACAGGTGTCTGTATATCTTTTAAAACATGTGAAAAATAATATTGTTACAACACCAAAAAGACAGGATATTATATATGACACCTCACCACTTTTAGTTTTTGGTAAAGTGACTCAACAGCAGCTGATGGATTGGATATTTAAGACATAAATGTATCATTTAGGAATAATTGTAATAAATTCAACAGACATAAGTTGTTGGCAGTCAGCATCTAATTTGCTGTCAGCAGACAAGTTCTGACAAGAACAAGGACAAGTGCTTGTAATATCATATGAACTATTGCATATTACATGTACAAACTTTCTGTTTATTAGTATTTCCATTTTTTTATTTTTATGTTATACATTATGACATGTACCAGCCTACCAAGTCAAATGTCCTATATGCACAGACATACTTGGCGATAAACTTGTGTTGATGTGAGCATGTTATTATTTTTTTTTACAATATGGTGGACAAACTTTTGGGAAAAAAAAAGGTAATGTGTCACTCTTTTGTCTCTCCAAAATAGAAATTAGATGCAAAAATGTTGTGTGTTGTTTATTTTTATTTGACATGATACAATTAAGAAATATCAGCACTTAATAACACTGAGGGAAAAAGAAGACTTAACAACACTATTTTCTGTTTTAAGTACATTTACGTTTTAAGACATGGCTACTTATTATCTGCCATTTTGCATGAGTGCAGCTTCACTTCTTTCATAGCCCTTAAACAGCTCTCATCATCCCTTTCATGTGTTTCAGTGAGCACTAGAGCACAGCCAATCCTGCCAAGCTTGAATACCTTGGGCCTCAGCCAGTGACAGACATATCTCAAGTGTGGAGGATGTTTTCTAATTAAACATGGGGGATTTTTAATGAAGGGTGCAATAAAAGACACATTGGCTCAATAGTGCATGTTTTTTTATTCAGACCAGTCATTCATATGTGTAATGCAAGTGTGCTTTATTGAGAGGATATACTGGCTGCACATCTGTTCTTTTGTGACTGAAACAGGAGTGGGTTGATCTCAAAGCTTTGTTGCATTTACTCAGGAACAAATAACATAACCTATCTAGTATGCTTACACATTTAATTGTCAAAAGAATAATACAGATAAATGGCACTGCACCAATATCAAAATAAAAGCCTTGCTCACAAATAAGGCGGCTGTGTCCAGTAAAACACCACATGGCCTTAATTTTGAAACAGATATATACATATTTACTGTCTGTGAGACAGATGGAGTGTAAACATTGAAATTGTGATAATGTTACTGGAATGATGTCAATACACTGGTCAGACAAGAAGTTCTCTAATATAAGCACTGTGACCTTGGTGTTAGGCACTGAGCTTTAATACAGGCATGAGCTGGTCAAAATGACTAAAGTTATGTTTTTCTGTAAATGGAAATATGCTAAAAATAGAGGTGTAATTGGCTGATTTTTCAAAATAAAGGCCAAAACTGTATTTAGATGCAATTAATAGCTATAGTTGCATGTCAATGCCTTCATTCATTAACTCAGTGACTCAGTAACATACTGTACATAGTATATATTTATATGCTGATGCTCACAAAAATTCATGTCATCATTTCAGATTTTGTGATTTTTACACAGGGAAACTCAAAGACACAAACCACACAAACTATGGTGAATTATTTTGCCTTTGTTTTCTTCCTCTTGCTGATTATTACATATTTTAATTTAAAATTTTTCTCCAAAGCAAAACTTGTATCAAGGTGATATGAGGGCTGTTTAATCTGAACAGAGCACACAAAACACACTATCTGCATGATCCCAGGGCAATGCAGCCCTCTTCTGGTGTGATATTCCTATTGCATGTACTGTACATTTTGAGAAGTGCCATTAATAACCTACACTTTTCATGGGGTCTTGTTCAGATTAATGAAACCCCACTTTTATGTGTGACCCTAATTCATAGAGGCATTAGTCATAATATTCAGTCATGTTTTCACATTCATCATGCAATTATTCCAGAAAATGAGGATAGTCCAAAGTGCTCTATCTGTTAAAATGCCATTAGTGTATTCAGTATGGATTTACATTTATATATTGCTTTTCTTGTTTTTCTGAACACTCAAAGCTCTTTACACATTTCAGCATTCACCCACTAATGGCAGAGGATCTAATGTAATGCTAACCTAAAACTTCCTTCATGTCATGTCCCATCTGGTTCAGTTAACCATTTCTGCCACGTGCATGTTGTCATTTCTGGGTTTATTTTGTTGTAATGCTGTTTTTATCTTGTGTTGAATGCTTTGCTTCCTGTGCTTCCATGTGTATAATTGTCTGCCCCACCCTGATTGTTTCCAGCTGTGATTTCCTTATTAATGCTTAAATAGTCTAGTCTCCCCCTGTCCTGTGAGAGTTTGTCTTGTCTCCTGTGCCTGTTGAAATACCCAATCCCTTGTTCCATGCGTTTTTCCATCAACTAAGTACTTTATTCCTCTGTGCCTCTGCAAAGAGTGATTTTTGGTTATTTTAGTTTATACCTTTTTAGTGAGCGCTTTTTGATTCTATTCAAATTAGTTAATTCTTACCTCCATTACTGAGCAATTTCTATCTATTTGTACATACCTCCTCACTGAGCATTTCTGGATTCTTAGCTAGATATGCATACTTACCTCCACAGTGAGCGTTTTTGTTTTTTTCATTGAATTGAGTGATAATTTAGAATTAAAGTTAGCGTACAATTCCTTCTATTTCGCATCTGCCCCTGTGTGAGTGCGTTATTGGATATTCTTCGAGTGCACGTCTGTGCGCCTGAGTGCTTTTCCCATGTTCCGCCACCACAACAAACAGACGCATATTGTGAAAGACTGTGTTACCAAGTTGTGCTTTTGGGTTCTCCTCTCCCAATGGAACCCTGACAGTACAAACTCAACTAACAGAAAGCAGTCGACTCGCAGCTGTTGGAGATTGTTTCGGCCCAAGATGTACGAATAAGCCAGTGCAGACAGCCAGACAGGAGGTGGCCACAGTATGACAGGGCATCATAAAGCTCACTATAGGCGAGGAGGATTTTAAGGATGTGTTGTTATCCCGAGTCCATCATCTGTCACAGCAGGTCAGTGAAATGCTCACCCATCTCCAGCTCAGCTCTGTAAGCTATGGCCCCAGGGCACCAACAGGCCCCAGGGCACCAACATGACTGCTGCTACAATCACCTACCCAGCAGCTCCTACCCGACTTGCCTCACCGACAAAATTCTCCGGCGACATAGATGAGTGCAGGGCTTTTTTGGTCCAATACAACTTGCATTTCGAAATGACTCCCTTGTCTTTCCCCACGCCCCACTCAGGAACAGCATTCATCACATATCACATCCCACCTTTCCGGCTGCATCACGACATGGGCCATGGTTGAATGGGCATGTGGGTTAGCCTTATGTAACTCACCAGAACAGACTCCCCCCGTAAGAAGTTTGACTGCACCACCACTCCTGCGTTTGAATTGCTAGCCAAGCTGGTTCAGAAGAACCAGCTAATCGAGCCAATCGAGTTACGGACCAATGCAGTCTTTCGAGGCTGGCTGGCCCCATCTGAGACAAATTTGTGTCGATGGAGCTGCCTCCAGACCTCATCGCTCTGGCCATATGAATGTGCAGTTGCCTTCAGCTCGGCTCAGGGACCAGCAATGATAGCCGGGACATCGTTCTGCCGCCGGCTCCGGCCATCTCCCAACCAGCACTTCCGGTGCATGAAGTGGAACCCATGCAGCTGGGCAGAGTGAGGCTGACTCCAGAGGAACGCCAATGCTGCATGAGAGACTGCAAGTACCTCTACTGCGGGGAACGACGTCACCGTTTTCTGGAGTGTCCAGTAAAAGAATTGACTCATCAGTGAAATCAAGGAGGGTACTGGTGAGCCTTTTTTCTGCCATGGACATCCATCCATCCATCCATCCATTATCTACCGCATATCCTCACATCGTGTCGCGGGGGGCTGGAGCCTATCCCAGCTGTCTTAGGGAGGAAGGCAGGGTACACCCTGGACAAGTTGCCACCTCATCACAGGGCACATAGAGACAGACAACCAATCACACTCACATTCACACCTTTGGTCAATTTAAATTAGCCAATTAACCTAATCCCCGTACATGTTTTTGGATGGTGGAAGGAAGCTGTAGTACCCAGAGAGAACCCACGCAGACATGGGGAGGACATGCAAACTCCACACAGAAAGGCCCCAGGCCAGGAATCGTCCTCACGGTGGTTGACTGTTTCTCCAAAATGACACATTTCATAGCGTTACCTAAACTGCTGTCAGCTAAGGAGATGGCAGAGGTCATGCTACCTGGAAACCTCACACTTCATTCACTGGTTGGCATTTAGGAGCAATTTGGGGATCAGTATCTTGGACAAGATTATTTTATTCTCAATTTTCTTGTCATTAGTTAGCAATGTTATTCATTTCAGTGAATCTCTTATGTATTTTATTAAGACTATAACTGTACAAAATTTACCACAGAAAGTGCAGCCTTGAGTAGTACACCCATGTTTGCCTGACATCTGGCAAGAAAGTCACAAAGTCTACAACACTGGTAAATGTTACTACTCAACTGACAATCTAGCAGCTTATGGAAGACTGGTTACGAGCAATGATTTCAGGCTACATGCAGAAAAGTTTGGAATGGTTTGGTTTGGTAATTTTTTATTTTTATCTATTTAAAAAAAGACACAAGGAAAACCTTTTATGCTATTTTAAGGTAACATTTAAATATTTTATTGATTAGCAAAGATACACATAAATGTATTATTCCCTTTTCAAAAACATACAAGAAGAACCTGTGTTCAATTCAAAGTGTTAATCAATCACAATCAACATTTTTTTTCAAAATTGTATGACAGTAGGCTACCTGGCTGCATTCAGCAATTCATTTGTGACACTATTCACTACACTGTTTAATCTCAACTTGTTTGAATGATCAATGCTGAATTTCCCTGCAATATTCATATGAAAACTGTGCCGACATGAGGCTAAGCTACCTCAAACTACATGGATCCATAAATAAAAATATATTTTTGCCTATATAATTTCTACACTCATGTGTCATCTAAAAACAGCAAAAAAAAAAACAAAAAAAAAAATGGCATAAAAAAAGACTCCAGACTGCAAACTGAGCACAATTCCATTATTTTCACTCAAAAAGAAATTTTGAATCAACCAAGACAAAGATCTCGGGGATGGCCGCTTTAAATATGGCCACTTTACATGGTTGATACAAGATACAAGTTACTTCCACACCCTTACTATGTATTATGGAACTTTTGGCACCATAATACATTAACAGTACAGCTTTACCTTCATTCTCATTTAACAATAGCAGTGGATGTAAACTGTCATGTCATGTTGTGCAATGCATTTGATTGAAAATAAATATTTAGTACATCATCCTCTATGTATTTGCATTTTAAAAAGTAGCACATAAAGAAGCATTTACAAAACAAGCACTTAATTTGATCTCCTTAAAAGACTCAAAAAAAAATATCAAATGAGTTTTTGATTACTTAAATTTCAATGATTAGCTATTTAAATAAAAAAATGAAACAAAGTGATTGCAGCATCAAATGTGAAAAATACTGAAAAAATGCCTTATTCTTGGACACACACTGCACATCTTTTACCACATTGCATTGGTAAAGTTCATTATGCACACTTATGTCATTTGTTTTTGGTTTGCAAGTTATTTTTTTCTCCACACTTGAAAGCATAGTAAAATCTATTTGCCAAGTCAGTGCATCTGCCTTGGGTGTCAGTTATAAGTCTGTCAGTATCTGTGCTAAAGCCATCAGTGTCAGTGTCAAGACTACCAATGAGCCCATCGTGGTCCGAGGAGGACTGCTTGATGTTGATGTTGACTCTGAAATATAAGAAAAAGCAGATGTTGTAGAGAGTGAAATAATCTGAACTGAAAGTAAATTCACAAGTTCAAAGAACTTTACATCCCTACCTTGAGCCTCGTACTTTATTATTATTATTATTATTATATTGTAATATGCATTTAATTATGTAATTATTAATAATAATGTAATAATTTACCTGCAGAAACAGAGCCTGACACCACATTCAGAGAGGAAGAGTTGCTTGTAAGCGCACTGCTGAATAGTGAAGTTGCATTGCTTGATGAAGGAACTGAGCTTTTATCTTTGAAAACCAGGGTCGAGTCCACTTTCACTGATCCACTCCTATAGTAGCAAAAAGATAAAATAACACTTTTTAATAGGAAGTGACCAGCCAATTTCCAGTAAAAGATGCAAAGTGTGAAATGTAGTCTTACGTGAAGTTGTTGACGATGGAGCGAAGGAAAGATGACTGATACAGACTTGTACCCACTTTGTTCAGCTGAAAGACAACATTACTGTTACCAGTATTTGCAAAAGAATACAACACATGGCTGCAGGCATCGGATGTTTCTCTGTCTTATAGTGTTGATGGAATATTACTATTACAAAATAAAATCTCACTTTATGCACAATAGGTTATAATAGTGTAAACGTCTTACCTCTTTGACCACTTTTGCGGCTAAAGTCTGATACGCCGCTGACGATGAGTTGGCGAGATCGGATGAATATGTTTGGTTGAGACTAAACTTAAGACCGATACTTCCTTCACTGGATGTAGGAGGATCTGTTGAAGCAGTGGTGGCGGTGGTTTCTGCAGTCGTATGAGTGTTGGAGGCAGTAGTGTTAGGAGCTGTGGTCAAGGCTGCTGTAACATTAGGTGCAGCAGTGGACGCAGTAGAAGAGGAAGAATCTGTACCAATACAAGTGTGTTATCAATTAAGATGACACTGTACCATGCATTAGATTTTAACATACTGATGAAGAAGGTAATTAAATTTGATTTTCAAATCTTCAGTGACTTACAGGCAGAAACAGAGCCTGATACAACGTTCAGGGAGGAAGAGTTGCTTGTAAGCGCACTGCTCAATAGTGAAGTTGCATTGCTTGATGAAGGAACTGAACTTTTATCTTTGAAAACCAGGGTCGAGTCCACTTTCACTGATCCACTCCTATAGTAGCAAAAAGACAAAGCAACACTTTTTAAAAGAGAGTGGACAGCAAATTTCCAGCGAAAGATGCAAAGTGTTTGAAATGTAGTCTTACGTGAAGTTGTTGATGATGGACCGACGGTAAGATGATTGATACAGACTCGTACCCACTTTGTTCAGCTGAAAGACAACATTACTGTTATTTGCAATAAAATACAACATATGGCTGCAGGCATCGGATGTTTCTCTGTCTTATAGTGTTGATGGAATATTACTATTACAAAATAAAATCTCACTTTATGCACAATAGGTTATAATAGTGTAAACGTCTTACCTCTTTGACCACTTTTGCGGCTAAAGTCTGATACGCCGCTGACGATGAGTTGGCGAGATCGGATGAATATGTTTGGTTGAGACTAAACTTAAGACCGATACTTCCTTCACTGGATGTAGGAGGATCTGTTGAAGCAGTGGTGGCGGTGGTTTCTGCAGTCGTATGAGTGTTGGAGGCCGTAGTGTTAGGAGCTGTGGTCAAGGCTGCTGTAACATTAGGTGCAGCAGTGGACGCAGTAGAAGAGGAAGAATCTGTACCAATACAAGTGGGTTATCAATTAATATGACACTGTACCATGCATTAGATTTTAACATACTGATGAAGAAGGTAATTAAATTTGATTTTCAAATCTTCAGTGACTTACAGGCAGAAACAGAGCCTGATACAACGTTCAGGGAGGAAGAGTTGCTTGTAAGCGCACTGCTCAATAGTGAAGTTGCATTGCTTGATGAAGGAACTGAACTTTTATCTTTGAAAACCAGGGTCGAGTCCACTTTCACTGATCCACTCCTATAGTAGCAAAAAGACAAAGCAACACTTTTTAAAAGAGAGTAGACAGCAAATTTCCAGCGAAAGATGCAAAGTGTTTGAAATGTAGTCTTACGTGAAGTTGTTGATGATGGACCGACGGTAAGATGATTGATACAGACTTGTACCCACTTTGTTCAGCTGAAAGACAACATTACTGTTATTTGCAATAAAATGCAACATATGGCTGCAAGCACCAATGAACAGTTCACCATGGACCTAAGTTCCCTGATTGCCCTCAAGACAGGGATGTTGCTTTAGTCTGACAACAATGGTGAGTAAGCCACAGTGGGATTTGGGCTTCTTTTTTGCCTTCTCATGGCAGCAATATTTAATTTTTTTTTTATGTATAAGTGCTCATTAGAAATAGAAGAACAAATCCCACCAAATTTCCCTGTGGTGATATTTGGTGTTACCATAATTTAGAAAGTGTGTGAGCCAAAGGTTAATGTTTTGTTCTGTTTGGAGGCTACAACTTCTGACATGTTTGACTTAGCCTGCATTATCTGCATTTTACCAAATTATCAAAATATTGGACTTCAAAAGCAAAAACGGCCTTGCAGGTATAATAGACTTTTGTTCTTTCCAAATTAAATTATGGGAACAAATTGAATAATTAATCAACATCAATTCAGAAAAACTGCTCCTATATGACAGTTATTTATTGATATATAAACTCAGCAACAAAAGAAACACGTTTTTTTAAGCGGCACCGAAGTACCTATGAAAGGTGTTAGATTTGGTTTATCACATCCTTTCAACAAATGCACAAAAAGAATACGGTCTAGAGACCAAATTTATTCAAAAAGGCGTATTGGAGTTAATGGTAGAACAAAGTATGGCCTGCGTGTGCGTAGGTCAGCCTCTCTGAGCCGCCTGTGCACTGCTTGAACACTGATACAGTGTTGGTGACGTCCAGGTGTCTCAGCAACAGTAACAGTGACAGGAAAAGTCCGGTCTCTGAGATGGCGAAGACGGTGGTCTGCCGCTGCATGGACGATCTGAGGTGCTGTTCGTGGCATGGAATCTGGTTCTGAGATGACTAATTGTTGGTTCATGAACGTTCATTGCCCTTGCAACATCTCGTGCACTCATGCCGGCACTCAGCATTCCAATAGCACGTTCACGTTGGATTTGTGTCAGTTGCAGCATCATTACAAAAGTCCTTAGAGAAAATAATTTTTCCCATTTTATGCAGGTTGGGTAGACAAACGTGGCAATCCCATTTTCATACGCCAGTGCTCCAGTTGTCTGGGTCGACCACAACTCCGTTAATCTGGCCATTGGACTATGGCGTCACCACACGCACTTATTGCATTTTTGTCACATGTTACCATTCATGTGTAACCTTTTGTCCAAACAAGCATTTTCACATTGCTGCTGAGACAAACGGTATCAACTAGATTTCACTTTATAAAACTTGTGTTTCTTTTGTTGTTAAGTATAGTTAGTTATATATTTATCTGTTTTATGGTGGAATTGTAAATTACATGCAGTACATTATTATAGTGCAAAGACATCTTACCTCTTTGACCACTTTTGCGGCTAAAGTCTGATATGCCGATGAAGATGAGTTGGAGAGATCGGATGAAAATGTTTGGTTGAGACTAAACTCAAGGCCAAGAGTTCCCTCACTGGATGTAGGAGGATCTGTTGAAGCAGTGGTGGTTGAAGTAGATGCCGCGGAAGTGGAAGCCGCTGTTACATTGGGAGCAGCAGTTGGGACAGAAATAGTGTTTGAAGAATTTCCTAAAAGTATAGTAAAAGTTATCTGTTACCAAATTGCACAAGTTCAGGAATAATATATCATGTCTGAATGACCGCTACTGTTGCTGGGACAGTCTCCATCCCCCGTTACAATCATCAGCTTGTATAACAATTTGACACATCTTTTTATTGATCATAGCAACACATTGGTAAGATCGCGAGGTCCGCAAGCTGCTCAGTATCCACAGAAAAGAAGAGGGAGGAAAAAAACAGGCAGCAGATCTCAAAGCGGATGCTTGCAGTGTGAAAGCACACTGATGCCTAGCCAGTAATATCAATGTGAAAGCGGCATTGGAAAGAGGCAGAAACTCTGCAAAGCAGCGGGACCAGACTGTGTCTCTCCAACCACTTTGAGGCACTGTACCGATCAGCTGTGTCTGGTGCTCATGGACATTTTTAACACCTCAATGGAGACATGCCATGTGCCAGCCTGCTTTAAGACCCCAATCATCATCCCCATACCAAAGAAAATAAGGATCACAGAACTTAGGTGTCGTCCACACGACAACGGAATTCTGTTAATCCAATAAACTTTAATATTGATTCAGCCTTGCGTACAGACGACTCCGGCATTGTCGGTTACCTAAAATGGTATTTTCTGACAACAGCAAGACAACCTCTCTCAGCTGAGTCGTCCTGCTGGTGGATTGCATTTGGTTTATTCGCCTAGAGGTGGGAGTTTGACCAGTTGATGACGTGGTGCACTGATAACAAATTAGAAAGCTAAAAATCAACGCTGAAAGACTGAACTACTGGACTACTGAAGAACACACCTCCGCCTGCCCCATTACTCTGTGTGGCTCTCCAGTCAACTCTGTGGAGTCTTTCTTGGGGTTCATCATCACCCAAGACCTCAAGTGGGAGCTGAACAGCAACTCCCTAATGAAAAAAGCACAGCAGAGGCTGCGGGTCCATCACGATCAGAACCTCATGCCTCAAGAACAGTTTCCTCCCCACTGCAGCTGGCCTCATTAACAAGGCTCATGGTACACTCCCCTCCATTAGCCTAATTGCACATTTCTGAATATTTGCACCTTCTGTACTATGTTTGTCTCCGTTTATCTGCCATATTGCACTGTTTCAATCTATGTTTTCATCACATAATCAAAGTTTTGCATTCATATTTATTCTAAGTCACGTCATCATCTCTTGATTCTTACCTCTGCACTACATTTATATGTTTATGTTTATATGTCAATCACCAAGACACCAAGTTAAATTCCTTGTTTGTGTTTCCTTGGCAACGTACTTGGCAATAAACTTGTTTCTGAATCGAATGTCTTTCTGCTGACAATTTACTACCTATAAAAAGCATTCAGATTTTTATTTATTAGTAAACTCAACTGGTAATTATGTACTGAGCGTGGAAGACTTTGCATTACCTGTTTGTGTCGTCATGTTGGCTGGTGATGAAGCTGAGTTGATCGGTGGTGTGGTCATGATGACTGGTGGTGTTGTCATGTTGGCTGGTGGTGTTGTCATGTTGGCTGGTGGTGTTGTCATGTTGACTGGTGGTGCTGTCATGTTGGCTGGTGGTGTTGTCATGTTGACTGGTGGTGTTGTCATGTTGGCTGGTGGTGCTGTCATGTTGGCTGGTGGTGCTGTCATGTTGGCTGGTGGTGTGGTCATGTTGGCTGGTGGTGTGGTCATGTTGGTTGGTGGTGTGGTCATGTTGGCTGGTGGTGCTGTCATGTTGGCTGGTGGTGTGGTCATGTTGGTTGATGGTGCAGTCATGTTGGTTGGTGGTGTGGTCATGTTGGTTGGTGGTGTTGTCGTGTTGGTTGGTGGTGCTGTCATGTTGGTTGGTGGTGTTGTCATGTTGGCTGGTGGTGTTGTCATGTTGGCTGGTGGTGTTGTCATGTTGGTTGATGGTGTGGTCATGTTGGTTGGTGGTGTTGTCATGTTGGTTGGTGGTGTGGTCATGTTGGCTGGTGGTGCTGTCATGTTGGCTGGTGGTGTTGTTATGTTGCCTGGTGGTGTGGTCGTGTTGGTTGGTGGTGCTGTCGTGTTGGCTGGTGGTGTGGTCGTGTTGGCTGGTGGTGTGGTCATGTTGGTTGGTGGTGTGGTCATGTTGGCTGGTGGTGCTGTCATGTTGGCTGGTGGTGTGGTCATGTTGGTTGGTGGTGTGGTCATGTTGGCTGGTGGTGTTGTCATGTTGGCTGGTGGTGTGGTCATGTTGGCTGGTGGTGTGGTCATGTTGGCTGGAGGTGTGGTCATGTTGGTTGGTGGTGTGGTCATGTTGGCTGGTGGTGTTGTCATGTTGGTTGGTGGTGTGGTCATGTTGGTTGGTGGTGTGGTCATGTTGGCTGGTGGTGTTGTCATGTTGGTTGGTGGTGTTGTCATGTTGGTTGGTGGTGTGGTCATGTTGGCTGGTGGTGTTGTCATGTTGGTTGGTGGTGCTGTCATGTTGGCTGGTGGTGTTGTCATGTTGGCTGGTGGTGTTGTCATGTTGGTTGGTGGTGCTGTCATGTTGGCTGGTGGTGTGGTCATGTTGGTTGGTGGTGTGGTCATGTTGGTTGGTGGTGTTGTCATGTTGGTTGGTGGTGCTGTCATGTTGGCTGGTGGTGTTGTCATGTTGGCTGGTGGTGTTGTCATGTTGGTTGGTGGTGCTGTCATGTTGGCTGGTGGTGTGGTCATGTTGGTTGGTGGTGCGGTCATGTTGGTTGGTGGTGTTGTCATGTTGGTTGGTGGTGCTGTCATGTTGTTTGGTGGTGTTGTCATGTTGGCTGGTGGTGTTGTCATGTTGGTTGGTGGTGTGGTCATGTTGGCTGGTGGTGCTGTCATGTTGGCTGGTGGTGCGGTCATGTTGGCTGGTGGTGTTGTCATGTTGGTTGGTGGTGCGGTCATGTTGGTTGGTGGTGCGGTCATGTTGGTTGGTGGTGTTGTCATGTTGGTTGGTGGTGCTGTCATGTTGGTTGGTGGTGTTGTCATGTTGGCTGGTGGTGTGGTCATGTTGGCTGGTGGTGTGGTCATGTTGGCTGGTGGTGTGGTCATGTTGGCTGGTGGTGCGGTCATGTTGGTTGGTGGTGTTGTCATGTTGGCTGGTGGTGTTGTCATGTTGGCTGGTGGTGCGGTCATGTTGGTTGGTGGTGTGGTCATGTTGGCTGGTGGTGTGGTCATGTTGGCTGGTGGTGTTGTCATGTTGGCTGGTGGTGTGGTCATGTTGGTTGGTGGTGTTGTCATGTTGGCTGGTGGTGTTGTCATGTTGGCTGGTGGTGTGGTCATGTTGGTTGGTGGTGTTGTCATGTTGGTTGGTGGTGTTGTCATGTTGGCTGGTGGTGTGGTCATGTTGGCTGGTGGTGTTGTCATGTTGGCTGGTGGTGTTGTCATGTTGGTTGGTGGTGTGGTCATGTTGGCTGGTGGTGTTGTCATGTTGGCTGGTGGTGTTGTCATGTTGGTTGGTGGTGTGGTCATGTTGGCTGGTGGTGTTGTCATGTTGGCTGGTGGTGTGGTCATGTTGGCTGAAACAGCTGAAAATAACAATTATCAAATATGTTACAGTGCTGCATTTCATATATTTAGTATTTTCATTATATATTCAAAAAGACATCTCACTAACTATTCACAAAATTTGGATGTTAGGAAATTATGAGCTCCTTTACCCGTTACAGAAATAGAAGATCTGTTGATGTTGAGGGAGAAATTAGAGCTGGAAGTTGCAGTTTCCAAAGTTTCAGCTATGGCACTGGTATTTGGTAATGAATTCACATCATTGAATATCAGCTCTGCATCGACCACAACAGATCCTTGACTGTAAGAGAGATAGTTTGGAAAAGTTATTCTTTTAATATTGTAATTCTATTTGAGTATTGTGCTCATTTTTTGTTACCTAAGGTTCCATGACAATGATGACTTATATTTAGAACATTAATAGAATATTTAAATGGGGTCATAACATTATTGACTCTGATTTCTAATGTCTATGTTGTCCCTTATATCATAGTAAGACATAATAAGACAACTAAAATCAAAACACCACATTTCTCTGACATTTAATTAATAACCAAAGAAAGTTGTATACCTGAAGCTGTTGATAACAGTTCGATTGAAGGCAGCACCATATTTTTCTGAATAGACCGTGTTTAGCTGTAAGAAAAACATACGAGGCAAGAAAGTTGACATTGCACGACAAGTAATCAAATTTTTTTCTGTCATATTTATGTGATTTGTTTTGTTTGTGTCTGTTTATTACTGCTCTCATTGTCATCAACTCACTGAAGTTTTGATGTGAAATATTCTCTACAAAAATATATACTTCCTTGCCAAAAGATACTTAAAGAAAGATAATAAAGAAAAGATACTAATTCAAGAGGCTCATTTAAAATGTTCTTCAGCAAACCACTGAATTTGAATTTCTGTAATCTAATATTTTCATGCAGAATGTGGAGTGTGATTGTGTTAAGATGCAAAAAAGGAATCAAGAGAATATATATGAACTTACCGCTGTAGTAACTTTTTCATTTAGTTGTTTGAACTCTGGAGAGGATTGGTTTGAAAGCTGAGATGTAAAATTTTGCTGCAACTTAAATTCCAGCAAACGTTTTGGCTCCGTTGTTGTGGTCGGTGATTGGGTTGCATTCCCTGTTGGTGAGATTGGGTTGACTGGTGGTGAGGTTGTATGAAACAACATTGTCATGACAGAAAATGTAACACAACATTATTCATAAAACAACCAAAACTTAAAATATTAATTATATTAAAATTAATTTTATTATTTTTTTTTTCTACATGTGAGGGCATACATAGCAGTAAAATAAGAGGAGAAAAGTGGATGTCTTGAAAGAACAGTAATACCGTCTTACCTGTTGTTGCATTATGGGATGTGGCTGACACTGATGTTGTACCCACTAGTCCTATTGAGAAAAATGTCACAATTATCAAACTTAAATTTTGTCCAATTAAAAATAATGTTTGTGTTGTAAATTAGTAATCTACCCCACTTTTCTGTCACACACGCATACACAGAAGCTTACACTCCAACAAATAGAGTACCTGCTAGTAGGAGAAGGAATATAAGATCCATCCTCCCTTTCTCTGGTTCCTGGGAAATATCAAGGACATGAATTTTAGAATGTAGAACAAATATGCACAGTGCTGTCATTCTCATATGCTCTCCCCCCACATTCATTTCAACAAGGTTTACCTCGTAAACTAAACTAACAAGACACCAATCAACACAGCAACTCAAATGTAAAAGTAACAGATTTCTGTTAACTTAATGGGTCTAGTTTCCGATGCCCTTCCTCTGAAAGTCATCCTCATAATTAGCATATTACTACTTATTTATTAAGATGCTCCACACAGTCTGTGTGTGAGTGTGAGACACACAATCGGGTATGCCAACTTTCTGGAGAGACAAGTATGGATAACTTGATCCAGTAACATCACACCTCCAGGGCTGTTCAAGATTCCAACAGCAGGTGTGTACTCCACCCACACAATAACTGAAGAATTTTACAAAAGAATATTTTTTTGGTAAAATTTCTCAAAGGAAATAACTGCTGACCTGCTGTTTCTTTAAGAATTCAATGATCTGCCATCATATTATTTTATTTAAAAGTGTCAGAGTCAAATTATACTTTAAATAATATTCTAGAAATAGAAACTAATGAAAGATGTATTGAAATAATTCTGGCTATAACACTGGCTTCTCAAAGCAGAACTCAAAAAGAGCAGCTATGGGAGCCTTCATTCATATGACTTGTCAACAGATATTCACTTTATTTCAGTTAAAGTCATCAGGAGTCATATCAAAAATAATATATTTGTCAAATAAAGCAATTATCTTCATAAGGCTTCAAGTTTCTTACAGGACAGGCACAACCATGACAAAATTTGCTCCTTCATTACATCCAGCTGAGAGAAGCCAAAGATGCCCATAGAGCAGCCACACCCTGACAAGCCAATATCAACCTGTTATTGTTAAGTATAGAGACTACAGTGTGTACTTGTGAGCATCCTTCAGTTTAACATATTGCACATATGCCACAGTGAAAAGATATTGACACAGTGAATTTCCGAGTCAGTGTGCCTGAGTACATGAAAGGTAATAGGCAATAAAATATGTGGCATAAAAAACAAAAGTAAACATATGAAAGGAAAAGCATAGATTGTGAATTTTTAATCACAATTTCGGGCTTTTTTTTAAATAAAAAGACAAACTGATTTATTATGATTGAGATTTTAAATAATCAGTTACATCCAGACATATCAATAAATATTTGCTTTCTTACCGCGGTGGAGTCCAATTGTGCAGCAATATTATTATAGTCACAGGAATTACTCGATGAACGGTACAAGCCGACACTAAGACGGCACCAAACACCTGGAAGTTGAGTGAAGACAGTGGAGAGATGTCACTGAGTGAGGTCCTTTTGAGACAGACCAGAAATTGTACTTTTTCAAACCTCTGACATAACTCGCAGGACTTGTTCTGCTGTGTTATTCCCATTTAAAAAGGATGCAGCAGGACCCAAGGCACAGTGTAAAAGTTACACAGATGAGGGGGTTGGTTGTACATTCAGAGATGTACATACCAATGTAGAGTAAGTAAAGAAAGCATTCTTGCCATTTCAGACGTCCATAAGTTGTCACAACTGTGTCACTCAGTGAAGTTGATCAGTAGAGATTATTAACTGTCTCCTCAGTCAGAAATATTGCTTCTCTGCTTTACACTGCATTCAAGCAATGCCACTCAGCTGTGGTTTTCATTTTTCAATTTCACCTTGCATAAATTCAAAAGTCAGTATTATTCTGGTTTTACTGGCACTAACTAACGCTACTCAGTAAACCTAGAAATGACGCATCTCTTTCAGTTCAGCCAATCCTCCATCAGTGTGCTTTTTATGAGTGAAACAATTGATTTGCTTAAAATCTTTCAGTTTGTGCTGTCACCTGACACAGGATCAGCATCATAATAACATATTAAACATTTAATGTCACTTTTTTCACACACTGTGCCTTTATGTATGAACTGCTGTACGTCTGACTAAAATTCAACATCCTCAGTTTTCCAAAAATCTAATGAGCAAACACATTCTATCATTACTATTTCTGTATAGGGCTACTATCCATCAGTCACACAACTTACTGTACAAACAGTGACAGGTCATTTCAAGACCTATGTAGATAACTAAATTTAGACTCAGGTTATAGTACTATTCTATTCTAAGATCCATTATGGTTTCAACACTGTCAAACCTGCCGTGACGTCAAACATGACGACAGGACAACAATATATGACAGAGGGTAAACATCAATTTACATTGTTACCATTCTTTACACTGCACCATTTTTTGGTTAGTTATGTAGATAGATAGCAATGTTATCACTCCCATAATGAGAATATACATAGTGGTTTTAAAAATGAGTCTTTTTGTTTCATGCATGTGGCTCAATTTCTAATCCGTTTCATGTCTGAATCTGGATGACTACATACATTAAATATGATATCTGTTCAGCTAACATGGATTTATCAACACAAAAACAGTGTGTCAGTCATTAATGGCTCGCTGTGTTTAGCGTTCTTCCTCTGGATACCAGCAGTTATTTTTGACTGTATGCAGTTTTTATCATGTGACTTATCATACCAGGACAACTCTTAGTCAAACGACTAGTATTATTGATGGTTAAAGAAGATTCATGAATTAAGAGCCTCACTCCACAGTTTGGGAAACAAATCAGTCAATTAAGACACCTCACCATTTTATCACGAAAGGAAAGTCTGAAAGACAGTCTTTTTTGTGACCTAATGGGAATAGTATGTATGTTCCAGTGGTTGTAGTGAGTGAAAAAATGACTATAGCGTAATGTTTAGTGTGTGTGTGTATTTGTGTACTGTATACGTGTATTACACCATGACTATATTGTATTTTTCATTCAACTGCATGCTAAATTATGTGGAAATGTTTTGCACATTTAAAGATAATTGTAGACCTTGGTAATAATAGTTTAACTTGATAATAATATCTGAGTAAAAAAATACTATTTAATGGAAAGGATTTCATAAGTTTTCCATTCCCTAATGACTCACCTTAAAAGACAGCTGAGTCTAAGTCTGATGTATTCAGCTTGAGGCTCTGCATGAGACACAGCCTAAGACTGCTATGCAGCCTGAGGGCAAACTTGCACAGAGTATTATCTGATAAATCACAGATTATGACCACAAATCAATAATATTGGGTAGCTTGTTCTGAAAATTCTACTATAATCAAATTTGATTTCACCAACTACAAAGAATGTGTGTGCAGTTCGTTGAAAAAGAACTGATCAGAACAAATCGGGAGGCATGGGTGCGAACTGTCAGAAGATGCTTCAAGCTGAACCTGCAGGACAATAGTCACAGCAGAATTCAGATTCCTGTTGAGTCATGTGATGTGCCTCCCCTCCCCAAGCGACTCAAAGAGCACATTTATTCTATCAATGCAATGACACTGATAACTATATTTTATCTGAAGATCTATGTCACTGAAGAAAAGAACAATAAATACGACTTAAAGGTTTTTAATGCAAAGGTGCTGCTCTATATAAGAGAGGCAGCTTCTATAACATCTCTAGTTTAAAGGAGGACGCTGGCTATACTCTGAAATACCAAAATGTCACATTAGTATGTGGACTCCTAACAATGATTCCAACAGCAGGGTTGTGAGGGTTTTATGTAGCTTCCTCTGACAGTGAGCAGGTTTGACTACATCGACAAACTTCCCGCACAGAATGGCAAACCACTTTCTGCTGTTTTTTGGATTCTTTTCAAATAGCCAATGTATAGGATGCACAGATAAAAAAAAATATATCTAACAATTGATGACAAAAAAAAAAAATGACAAAAAGTATAGAACTCAGTTTGATGATGTGAAGTGTACTATTGTTGGTTTGCTGCTATAAAACCCCGTTACACTGCTGGAATTACAGTGTGCCCAAACAATAGAAAGCATACAAAGAATCCAGGTTACATTTCACTCATAATTAAAGAAATTTACACTGAAACCCAGACAAGGTTGGTCTATTTCAGTATCAACATATTCATTTTGTTAGCTACATTCAAAACTGGTCATGTGATCAAGCAAGTGGTTACAATAAGGTGAGTGTTTTTTTTTTTTTTTTAATAAGATCACAAAATTGATATCCATCCAGAGGAGCCTCTGTGGTAAAAATGAGTGAGTACAGAAAACATGAAATAATACAGGTGTCGAGACAACGTAAACAGAAATAATATTCTAAAGAAGAGAATTATATATCACAATATCTTAAAGGTGATATAAAAAAAAAAAATGAATAGAATAATACTACAGGAAGACCCTTGTCTTTTAGTTTGGAGGCTTCAAAAGTAAAGGAATTTGAGTGAAACTGGTTTAGCAACATTCTGGAGAGTTTGATTTACTAGACAAGCTTGAGAGTAGCTTCAGGGGCATTTTAACATTCTAGATATATGATCCATTTAAAGGAAGTAGCAGTGGTAGAATTTCACAGCTTTCTTTTGTAAACTCAGTTATTATACACACCAACACACAGCACATCTGTCAGAAAATAAGAATTGATCGAATTTGACTTTGAATGAACCATTCTGATACTTTGGTTGGTTACAGACAACCAAACTTCAGAAGTTTGAAAACAGAAGTTTCTCCACTGTGTGTGAAAGGGTTTATATGTGCATTTATGTCATACATAGACAGCTCAAGCCACTGTATTCTGCAAAAATGACCGATTATCTAACTGAAATATTAAATAACCCAAATTTTGAAGAACTGTGCTTTTTTATACTGTGTAGTTTCCAATCAGAGGCCCTTTTATTTTATTGTATTAAATATTGGTATGTTTTAGTCTATCATCTCTACAAGCTACAGTATGTCTTCATTAAAATACATATTTAAACAACCTCACCTGACAACCTTAGTTCTACACTTGTCTCCAGCTGTTACAGCATTGGTGTCTATAGAGCAGCCACACCCCGAAAACCAACATCTGTCTGCCATTTTGCACTACTCCTACTTTCTCAATTTCTCATATATATATATATATATATATATATATATATATTTATATATATATATTCTCTCATATATATATATATATATATATATATATATATATATATCATAAATATATATATATATATTGTCTCATTTAGAAGTTGAGGTGTTTTTGAACAACAGAAATCAAATGTGATCCTGAGCTAACAAATGGCAAAAAACAAAAGCAGTACTGTATAATAGAGCATGAACACGTAGTACAGAAATTATTTGATTGTTAGAGTTCATTAAACCATAATGGTAACCATGGATAGTAATACACTTCAGTACAACACAGTGCAGCCACAACACACAGCTTTAAAATGTACCAAATCTCAACAAAATTAGATTTTTTTAAGTAATATACTGTAAAGTGCAGCCATTCTGCTTTGCCTTTTCATAATTATTTCCATGGAGTGAGAGTTATAAACTTAAGTGATGCTTGTCATAAGTTGAACATGATGGTGGTGCCAGCTGGGTTAGCATTTATGGAAGAGTGTTTAAAGTTCAAAATAAAGCTGACACAGCATTAAAGAGCAGTGCCACTACATACAGCACATTCACATCTTCTTACTTCAGTGGAGTAAAACTTAAATAATCACATCACTCTGAACAAGTACTGGATAAAATGCAAGCTGACGAAACTGCAAAGGCACCTTGATTTCTTCAGTAAAAATCAACAAGATTAGCAAAACGGACTAATTCGTTGTGTTTTAACTGGCACAACTTGTTCTGCCACAAAGCATGACAAGATGTCAGCCAATGCACCCAGTTCCAGCAGCTATACATTGTAAAGATTATGAGTAATGGAATTATGCCTTATATCCATTTCAAATACAAAAATAGTTGAACTATTATAACTGATACTGATAGTCAAAAGTTAATTTTGTATGGGATTAGTCTTTGTGGGTATTTTGTGAAGCCTTTTAATATTTTTTTTTTTTTATTGTAATCTACAATTAATCCCTTCCCCCAGTCCTCAAGTCCACCATTATTTACTATCACAATATAAAGTATGTATTGGTACAGCAATGGTATATCCAAAAATACGTTTTGTTTCTTTGAAAATTAGAGCAGCATAGAGGAGGAAACTTGCTGGTCTTGTATCTATACACTACTTAGACTTTGTTTTACCTTCCATTTGCTCAGAAGGACTTTCCATCCTTTTCTCTACAAGGCAGCGAACTGTAATATTTTCATTACTACAAAAACTAGATTTTCACAGACAAGACCCAATCCACAAAAACCATCACATGGAGATAAAAAGTGAAAAGAATGTTTATTCAGACAATACCCATTCAGTCTATTGTACGTCTATGGAAAAAATACAAACACAAAGGTTCAGAAAGGTACTCAGCTGTCGTACTAATGCACCCTGACTGCTGTACAAATAAATGTTTATAATGCAGGAGTATTCTAGCATCAGTCTGGTTGGCTCTTTGCTCTAGCGAGGTGGAAAGCCCCGGTGTGGCCCTCCTCTGCCTCTGAACCCTCCCCTGTCCCCACGGAAATTTGGCCGGTTTCTTTCCCGGCCTCTGTCTCCACCTCTTCCTGCATTTGGCCCTCCACGTCCCCCCCTGGGTGCTCCACCGCCACGTTCCGACTTCAGCTTAGCAGGGGGAGATTTAGGCCGCAGCCTCTCTATATCCTCTGTGCAGCCAGATAAATGGGTGTTGATGAAATGTGAGGCGTAGGTCTCAGGGTTGAAGTTACTGTTTGTCAAAGTAGGACCCACAGTCAGCCAGCCTAAAAGGAGAAGAAAAGTAAAATTACTGCCAAGCAGTTTACATCTGAGTCTGTCCCAAACATAATTGTTTAATAATTATATGGTGCACAAATCAATGTGGCATCAATAATTGACAATTGGGACAAATACCTATATATATATATATATATATATATATATATATATATATATATATATACACACACGCATAATCCGGGCTAAAAGTAACACAACCTGCCAAATGCAGGAAAAATGAACAGACTTATAATATAACATCCCCATCTAGAGCACAAGTAATTTTGACTATTAGCATGTGTGTATTCCATTAAATTAATGTGTTACGTAGATGTATTAATATAAAACAGAAGATACTTGGGGACATTGTGGCATATACCACAAGATTTTATCCTCTTTCAGCCCCAACCCTGGTGGCGTGAAACAGATTTAAGTGCAAATAAAAAAGTAGAAAAAAAATGCAAGAACATACAATAATTCTGACAGCATATAATTCTGAAAGTCTGTTTCACACCATCTATTTTACAGCTAAAAGAATAGGGCTATAAGAATAAAGTCATTCATTCATCAGAATACACACAGGTAATTATATAAACAGATGCAACTTCTTTATAATTGTCTTATATTAAGCTACCTTAATACCTCTGTTGTGGGCTTTGATTAGTAAGTAGGCAGTGCTTTTAGAAGAAATGATCTTCTATCTTGAGTATAACCCGCTCCAGAGCAGGACAGCATTTGTTACCATGGCAATCTACCCCGTTAAGAAGCGAACCACCATTGCAGGACTGTAAACACAGAATGAAGCCCAAATCTTGCTTTGTAGTACAGGGCTCTGAGATATCACACTCATGATGATGGGATGGATGAACCGACAACACATAACGCTTCTGGTTGCGGTTTTCACCGGTGCAGAGGCATAACATACATAACCTACATGATGCAGCTATCTGCCAAGGAAAGAGTGTGACAGTCTCACCTGGTCTGATGGTTGAGTCTCGTCCAAACAGGTGCAACCTCCTGCGGCCCAAGCAGAAATGCTCAATTATGTGGAAGATCTCCACGGGCTTCTCCACATTTCCCATCTCAGGTTCCTCAGTGATGATCAAGTCAATGTCCACATTAGCGTGGATGAAGTCGCCGTCAGTACTCCTACGGACGGTCCCTTTGATTCCCATCAGGCAGTGTTCCTGGATGGATGTTGTATAGATTAGAGTATGTACTTTAAGATGAGTCCTGTTAAAGTGTAACTTTAGTATTTAGTTTCTGTGACTACCTGACTAATAGGAACAGTATTTTTTTTTGATTGCTTTGAAATCTGAGTAATGAGGGAGAGAGCACTGTAGATGGCAGCTGTTCACAAGCAACCGGGACAAGCTAACCCAATCATTAAAAACAGCTTGTGAGAGACTGTGATTATATATCTGACATTATGAAAAGAGTCTCATGTATACTAGAGTCTTGCAATGTTTGGTGTTGGGAGTACAGAAAGTGCAGCTTGTTGTTACTTAAAATATTTACTTAAAAGATATCATGGCTGACTGCCACAATGTAGATTTGAATTCATGATCGCCACATGATCTGACTTGGACACAACAATGAACAAATCAGATTAATGGAAAGGAACAACATATTTTTTTCCGTTTTTTCATTTCTCGACAGGATATTGTCAGACACTTACAATCACAATCTCAGCTTGCTGCTCACTTGCCCTCACAGCTCGTTACACGACTGCTGGTTCCATAATGAATCCTGAATACTGGACCATTTTAAAAACTGTTGTCCCCATTAGTTACCAAAGAGTCCAAATAGATTGAAAAATACCAAACTTTAAAACGGTGTATCTGACATTAACTTGAATATAAAATTCATATTTGTGCTGTACCTTGGTCCTCTGAAATACTGCCTTAGGGTCCAGAGCCTTGGTCTTGCCTGGGTTGTTCTTGTTGGTCTTGATCCAACAGATATCCTCACACCGCCTAAAGCCCCACTTCCTCAAACACTGAAATAGGTGCAATAAGGGTGGGCATTATGGCTGCTGACATGTTCATAATTTCTGATTAATATGAGAGGAATAATGCATTAATATGACAGTAACACAGTGCATGCAGAGTAGTAATCATCTACTGTATGACACGTCATGTACCGAATCCTAAATAATGCAAATTCAATTTAAAAAAAAAAAAAAAAACTGAGGAAAACACATTTCCATATTTATCTCCCATTAAACAAGATCAGCTCCTTTCTTAAAGTTTTTCCACACTTTGCACTTTGATAATAGTACAATCAAAATAAAACCAAAAACCCTTTAGTAGCTTGGAATCACACACTTTCTTTGCTAAATATTAATTTATACCAAAGCTAAATTATACAACTTGACATCAGTTTCCTTCAATACAAATTTCAATATTTGGTTTCATGATATCTGCTTGTGTCCCCAAAGAACAGACAGACCTGTCCACATTCTTAAGGTGGATCATAAAGTTGTTGTAAAAAAAAAAAAAAGAAAAAAAAGAATGCTGTATAAACACATCTTTTGGTAAACAACATATATTTTGTAACACAGACAGACTGTGACTCAGTGTTACCGACATGCCCAGAAAGGACATGCCAAAGACAATAATAAGATAATACCGTTGTCCCTTAAGTGTCCGGTTTGACGCATTGTCACAACGTCATGCACACTGAACCAGTGACTTCCTGGATGATTCAAAGAATGCAGTGTTTGCATGCCTTAAGTTGCAAAACCTTGTGAAACCAATAAAGAATATGACACTGGACACAGAATTTCTCTGTGCTTTAGACTGAATAAGAGATCCTGTTACCATTCTGCCTAAGTCCAGGCCTTCACCAGAGCCACACCACAGGAAGACGAAGGAACGCAGCGCTGATATCTCCTCGATTTCCAGCTTCATGATCTACAATAGCAGAGATCCAAGAGGTGTGAGGGAACACAGTGTTAATATCATCGATGCAGAAAGAATAAAACATTTGCAGACTCTAACGGTTGCTTTCCCTTAAACAGTCCTGACATGAGAAAACAGGACAGGTGATTTTGACATCCCATCTTCACGTCTTCACAGCAGCAGGGTGATTCTGGATCCATGTCGCCCTCTACTGGAGGAGCGTCAGACACTCCTATGTATTTGTACTGCCAGGCTCTTAATGCTATTAGGGTTGTCCGTACAAAGGTTATAATAGTTTTGTTTTTTTCATTACACTTTTATTAAATTTTGACTTTTTTCTCCAATTCAGTTAGCTTTAATTAGATTTTAGAGTAGTTTTGCTGGTTTTTGTTAGTTTCTATTTTTCCTAAATTATTAGTTTTATTTTTTTTTATTTTTTTCATACATCATGGTTATTTGTCAAGTGCAGGATTCAAAAAGAATAAAACAATAAAACGAAAAAGATTTTATCTTAAAGAAATGTGTTCAGTCACTCTTTAACAACCAACTGTCCACAACAACCATAACAGTCCACAGCAGAGCAGCCTTAAAAGCAAAATGTGTGTAATACTGCTGCTGAGGTTAAATACAGGGAGTGAGTCTGTCTGCTACAAATCATAATAGCTGAGGTGACTCTAAACGAGAAGTGCCTCCAGCTCTCGTACAATTGCTTGAGCGAAACAAATCGCTTTCATATCAATCCAAAATTGACAAAGACATGCGCGCGCGCGCACAAACACACACACACACACACACACACACACACACACACACACACACACACACACACACACACAAAGAGAGAGAGCGAGACAGACATGCATACATACATCATCCCAGGTCCAGAAACGTTCAGTGTGGCTGATGCCTGACTCTCTGTAGTATTCCTCTAAGGGAGGCTCAAGCAGAATGACATCAAACTTGCACTTCAAATCCTGTAAGTCAAAGTGCTCTGGATCAGCCTGGAGGTACCTAAATACACAGACACCAGAACAAACGTTTTTTTTTACTCATTAGTTGATGCCAACTTCACCTCAGCTCGGTTCAAGTTATTTTCACTGTAATCACACTGACATTCAAGTAAATATTTACTCCAACAATCACTGTTTTACATACATGGGAGGGGTGTTGGTGGTAGAGATGAGTTCGTCCTTCAGTCTGATGAGCTCTCGAAGCTTTGGGTATTCTTCAAATCTGTCAGCCAAGCCTGTAGCAAAGAGGGTAACAAGGTCAGAACCATCCAGCCATAAACACAAACACACGTCCTACATACACAAGCTCACACTCACCAACATCTCTGATGAAGTTTTGTGGCCTGTGCCCTGTGTCGACAAAGTGCTGACAGTAGTCATTGTGAGGGTTCAAGCTCTGGGTACCCTGAATATGAATGAATGAAATAAGTAGGAGACAGGGAAGTCAGAAAAATAGATCTGTATGAAGAGAGGTATTCAAGCATTTAACATATATTTGATGCATGGAATTGGAAAATCTCCAGCAAAACTGCAAGTTCTTTAATATCAAAAAAAAAAAAAGAAAAACTATAAATATAAATAAGCCACATCATCAGCAGACATCTTCCTGTTTGAATAAATAATGGAACAACGGCAGCTTTGTATAGCTTTTTTCTTTTCTTTACAGTGTAACTGATCACTAATGTGGTCTCTAAATAAAATAAAAACAACATTATAAACAGTCCAACTCCATTGTAGGAGTGCAGCAAAGACAGAGTATTGGTTTTGTAATTGGATGCTATGTTTGGTATGGTATGCTTTGTGACAGATATTATTCATCAACAGTGCCACTGGTGAACTAAACCAACTGGTTCTGACCTGTAATTACAGGTTGTGGCACTGTGCAGATTGACGTCATGTGACTGAGTTACGAACATTCCTCTAATGTTGCTCAAAGGCACACAAAGTGTCAAATTCTCTCAATTCTCTCCGTCCTTCCAGTTTAAAAGCACACGTATTCATCGCAATGTTCAGTGACTTGGGATATGAATGGCTCATGCACAGCTGATAATGACACAGGAAATATCCCTCTGACTGCTTGGGCTTTTTTAAGCAATAGAGCAGACATGGAAAAACGATGGCCCACGGGAAATATACAGCCCGTTGGGCTTTTAGTCCGGCTGACAGACTTGTCCATCACACACATCAGAAATTCATTAAGTGGGAATTTAGCACCATTGTTTCGTAATGAAAGTAGATGCTGCAGTTGATACGAGTAAGGCTGGTGAAAGACAGTAGGAAGTGTTGCCTTTGAGGCTGACCTCAAATAAAGGGACAGAAAACAATGTTCACTTTTAAATCTGCACAGTACTACACCTGCATTCATTCACAAAAATAAAAGCATCATCAGACGCATGGTGGGTGGAAAGAAAGAAAGTTTTCCAACCTTAAGGAAAGTACTTGAGTCTTTGTACACTTCCTCGTATGGGTTGCTTTCATCCAGCTGCTGTACCTCCACCTCATCCTAACAAAAAAAAAAAAGTTCAAATTTTTGTATCTGAACAGGACATCTATCTGCATGTGGATGGTAAAAACATGAGTAAAATGACAAGTAATAACATCAGTACATAATCAGTGCTTACTAGACGTTTGAGGCCTCTTTAACCCATTCATAATGCTCACCTTTTGTTCTTCCACATCTTCCTCTGTGTCCTCTCCCTCTGTCTGTGCCTTCCTTTTGGAAGGTGCGACTGAACTGTCAAATGAAGCCCTGCAAAACACAAATATCCAAAATTCATTTTATCAATCATTTCAGTACTGACAATGACGAAAGGAAACTGGAGAGCAGTATAGCAATACAGACATATGTTTACATAAATATAAATTCTTATAAATTCTTGGATTGGCAGCTTTTCTGTACTGTAAGCATTTTTTTCTTCCTACAGTTCATCATATGTAGCATATTACATTTTCTAAATTTTCTGCTTTCTCCAAAGCCCAGGGGTGGCCACAGAGAGAAATAAATATTCACTGAGGATTTGATTGATTTAATTTAATTTAATAGTTCCCATGTTTTGATTCACTTGTGCATACAATAAATATATTTGTGTCCTCAATTTAATTAAATCATTTGCATGACTTGTTTAATTTGCACACACAATATGCAAAAGTACATATTGAGCCAGCACAGCGTCAGTCTAATGGTCATGGTAAAAGGGCTTGCACTGCACCACATTCACCTAGTCACACATTATATACTGGTGGCAGAGGCTTCCACCATGCAAGGTGTCTATCTAATCTAAATGCTTCTTCATTCTGTCTTCAGAAGTAACCTGGGCTCAGTATCTTGCCCAAGAACAGTTCGACAAGTGAACTGAAGGAGCCGAGTGTTAAGAAAATGATCAGTCAATAACGGTCAGGAGCCATGAAAGTCATTTTAAGGAGTAACATGTTCACAGAAATTCTGCATTTTGTTAGTGTACACTTAAGACAGACATACATACAACAAGCTGTCTTCTTTCTTCTTCCAACAGCAGTGGTGCTCGAGTCAAATCAAAAGAAACTCAGAAAGTTTTGTCTTGTGTATATACTTGACTTCAAGTGCCTATCTCTGTGATGACCTTGGTTGCTGAGGCAACGCAGAGATAGGCAGGCACCCATTTTCCCAAAGCAACCCAAACTTCAGCCTTGTATTCCAAGATTCCAAGCAAGGCAGTGAGATTTAATGCTGTCACCGTGTAACAGTTGCTGATCCTCCAACTCTCTTGTGAGTAGAGGTGTCCCGATCTGGTGTTGATATCGGTCTGATATCAGCCTGCATCTAAAATCTCTGCTATAAGCATTCTGATGATCCAAGCAGTCCAAACTTGTCATACAAGTTTTCTATGGTGGCACAGAACCAGGGAAGTTTAATACTTAATACTACTTCTCACACAAATTAATATGGTCAAGCAGCAAACTTAGCATGAGGATGGTCAGTCTTCTAATTTATTTTTTATTGATTATTTCTCTTCAATTGTACAATATGCTTATGTTTAAGTTAAGCTAGTTATTGTTGTTTTACACTTCAAACGTATGTTTTTGTTTTTATTTGATTTATTGAGGTTATTTTTCAGGCTCTTCTAACTTATTTTTCATTTATTTTATTCAATTGTAGAATATGAGAGAAATGAAAAAGCACTGTCGCCTCACAGCAAGAAGGCACCGGGTTCGATTCCCAGACCGGGACCTTTCTGTGTGGAGTTTGCATGTTCTCCCCGTGTCTGTGTGGGTTCGTTCCGGGTACTCCGGTTTCCTCCCACCATCCAAAATCATGCATGGGGAGGTTAACTAGCTAATTTGAATTGCCCGTAAATGAAAATGTGAGTGTTTGTCTGTCTCTACTGGTGCTTTTCGTGTTACTGTTACACAGAAACAGTACGGCACGACAACTTACAACTGCCGTAACTTACAACTGAGCACCTCATAGTATCTCCTTGGCATGGGTGGGGTTATCATATGGCAGTGCAAAATTGCCATAACGTCATTCACATGTGACACAGAAAACCGTTAAGGCCAACAACAACACTGTTACCACAAACAATGGAGGGGGCAATGTCACTTAATGAAGCCTTTTCTAACATCCCACACGACAAAATAAGTAATAAAAATATGTATGATTTGTGCTAATTTGATATCGCCCAATACTCAAGGCTGCAATATTGGCATTGTATTGAAAGTGAAAACGTTGTATAGGGACACCCCTACTCCTGACCCACCGCAGCCCCCAAACTTGAAGAACGTCCATCACATCTTGTTTCTCATTGCAGTCACACATCTTTTTCAATAAAAATGTACAACTCAAGAATTTAACGAGCAGATGTGTGTCATGCATAAATGTGGCATACGGCTCCAGTTCCAGAAAGGAAAGCCACTGTAAAATGCGTCTTGTGCGTCAGTATCACAGTAACACAGACAGTGTGTGCACAACTTAACCGAAATCCAGGAACAAATGTTTATCTTGTGCTCACTAATAAATAAATCATGGTCTCTCTCGCTCTCTGTCATATTATATATATATATATATATATATATATATATATATATATATATAATGTATTATTCCTTTATCTTGTGTGCTGCTGCAATTCAACCTAGCAACTCAAGCTGATTCTGATTCTTGTAACTGTTTCACTGTTCTGCAGGTACAATATTACATCATAGCCTACCTGCATGTTTCTCTTGTCTCCTCTATCTCCTTTAGCTCATCTTTGCTGTTTAGGACAGCGCCGATACTGTCCGCGCTTTCAGCTCCCAACTGTGTTGAGACAAGAATGAGAAAGTCAGAGTACAGTAAACAAACACACACATTTGCAAATCCGGGTATCTATTATTATTTACAGTTATATTTTAAGGCACGTATTTTACATATAAGATTAGCCCATTGTATAGTGAACTTGATATATTGTTATCTCAATTGACATACCATGCATTTAAAGTTACAGTGAATTTGCGCATGGAGATCAACGTAATTGTTGTAAACTTAAGCTTTATTACACCCATGAATGTATGAGTGCAACACTGTGTCCTTGTTCACCTAACAGCTGAACAACCGTTTTGAAGCCAAAATCTTTTATCTAGTAGATCCACATAGTCACAAAGTTAGCTGGCCGTGAGGTTAACGTGTATTAGCCTTAGCTAAGACTTGATGTTAGCAAGGCTAACATCAACAACACACTTTACTTGCCTGTTGAGCTAAAAGCTGCCGCCTAAGTTTTTGTCGCTCGCGGATCTCTTGCAGTCGACTGTTCATGTTTTCAGCTGTAATGTTTTTTTTTTACAAACTAGATAGCATCTTTGGGTGTTGCATCAAGATGTTCCACACAGATGCGACGCGCTAGCTAAAACAGTTTCTAACAATCGGCTAATGTGTAATAACCGCTGAGAGGAGTTACAATTGGTGTACTCGTTTTTTACACCGGGGCGCTCGGGAAGACTTTGGGCCTTGGCATAAGGTTAGATACAGTTGGCCACCAAAATGCTAAAGACACAAGGTTGTGACTGCTGAATGGCTGTATCGTTCACGTATAATGAAATGCCTTTAGTATCTTAAAAGCCCGTTTAGTGTGGTGCAACCGACGGCCGAATGGAGCTCTGCAACCGTAAACTTTGACGAGTTTCGGCGTACGCCGTAACAAATAGAAGCAACACTTTTGTGATTGAATGGTCGCGGTATGATGACGTAGTGTAGACGCTTTTGTTTGACGTCCAAAATCCTTTTTCCAACCAGATACGATCAGATACTACTATGCCTTTGGGACCACAGCGCCTTATTGTACGCTGGAGGCGCTATGTGGACTGTTTCAGTCTCTCTGTTCTCACATTTATACACACCAAAGCCAGAGTTTACTCGGAAAGTCATGAGATTAACATAAACTACACCATCTCAGTGTTTATACTTAATTGTGAAAGGAAAACCCTGTTGAGATGTTTTTTTCTTTTTAAGCTATAATAGAAACGGTTTGTTTATTGCACATTATGGACCCATGATTGAAGATAGGTAAAGTTTAATATATAATATATAGGCTACACAATATTGTAGGCTCGTGTTGAATGGTACTGCTGCCAATGACAATAAGAACATCTGTCATAAACCACGTAGTCCTTAAAAACAGCTTTTGAGTAAAGGCAATGGGCTCAGCCTGGCTCAGCAACAGACAATTCAAAATTTTGCCATTTATTATCTCCCTAAGTGGCAGAAATCGCCAGCTAATTATCTCATTTGACGGTACATGTCCCCCTATTCCCTGTAAATATGTATGTTTAGATCTATTGAATGGTAGCAAATTGCCACATATAATTAATGGTGTGAAAATTTACTGCAAATATATGATTATCGAGGGGCGGGCTGCCTGTCCATTAACCCACGCAAAGAGGAGTTTCATTGATCCGCGTTGTTTCTGCTTTCACGCTTCTCACTCTCGTCCCACAGCATGGCGATGACTGAAAATCTCCTCCTGGACTGATGACAGGAGCTACTGATGATAGACGCACTGTCTTCAGCTTGTTACCACCGGAGACCTAACATGAATGCGGCATTTCTCGCTCTAACAGCCGCGCTTTTGGCTGCGAATAGCGGCTTCTGTTATTCCAGCAGTGTCCCGTCATTCATCCTGCCGTTCACTAACTGTGTCCAGAGCCGTGGGAAAGACGGTTTCTACCGGGGAGCTATAGATGTCACCGAGTCCGGCACCCGGTGCATGAACTGGACCGAAGTGACCGGCTTCAAGGAGCGCTACCCGGGAAAAGGAATAGGAGAGCACAACCACTGTCGGAACCCGGACGGCAGGATCCGACCGTGGTGCTTTTTCAGAAACCACAAAGGCAGAGTAGACTGGGGCTACTGCGACTGTAAACAAGGTAAACACGCAGGCCTATTGGCACACAGCAATATGCAACTATGTTGTGATGGGTTTAGTAATCTTAAAACTGTTGAAACATGTCCAAAACATTATGAGCTATAAAGCTGAAATTCACAAATTTATTGAATGAGAATTTAATAGTTAATACAGGCTGCACAGATAGTTTATTACATTCACTGTTAATTTAACAGATGGAGAGCAGAGCAATGTTTTTGTGCGACTATGTTAATGGTTTTCTACCTTCTAAATGTGTGCACCTCAGCTGAAGTAATTAGGCAGGACTCCCCTTCTGTGAGTACAGTGTTATGCAGATTGCAAGTCTAAGCACATCTGAGCTGTGATCGGTGCACAGGTATTTGCTTACATGGTGTGGTTGGGAAAAACAGGCCAATGGATTATTAAGTAAATAGGCTTAAATTACAAAGTGATGCTAAAATAAAAAGTGAGGACAATGTATGACCCCTATATTTCTGGATTGATTAAAGGCAGATAAATAAGACAGAGAGACAGAGAGAGGAATAGAGTGTGTGATCTGGCACAGGACAAGCAGTCTGTGGTATTTTTAGTCTTGCGGTGTCTTGGCATAGCATGGGTAAATTATTTCCTGGTAATCGATACATGGAATTCACGTGCATTGATCCAAATATTAAAGACATTTGGAAAACTACGAAGGGTGTGAATTCTGTTCATTCTGAGTCGAAAAAACAGATGTTATTTTTCATTTCTGATGGCAGTAACAGTGCCTATGTGTGTGTTTGACAAAGCATACACCCTTACATTTTCCAAACAGTGTGAAATCCCTAATTTTCTTTCAAGAAGAATCAAAAAATGGATAGTGTGTGGATAGCTTTAAACACTGTATGTTGCTTGATGTGACAATAAAAAAAGACAAAAAGGACAGTCACTTTACTGACTTACAGTGCAGATACTATTTTAACAGCAGTGTCTCTTTGTTATGTTTTCTTTTGATGAATTAGTTGTGATGGATGACACCCATGAAACACATCAGGGGATGTCATGAACTGAAGCACAATCTAAACACACAGCTGTTTAGATTCTTTGGGTCATTTATGAGACACTTGTACACCTGTGTATATTCTCTCCTGTCATCAACAGAATCAAATACAGCCCACCTTCTTCTGTCTCCTCTTTTTTGGCTTGTATAGAGCTTTTTCCTCTTGTTTGCTTCCCAACTTCCAGTTCTGCCTTTTTCCTTTAGCCCTGCTACCATAACTCTTTCTGTCTTTTTTTATTGACATATAATTTTGCATGGTGTTACGCATCTCTTTTGTATAATCAATTATTCCCCATTTTTATGTAGTGTGTCATGCTATTCTCCAACTTTCTTTCCATCCCAGGTTCTGTGCGTCTGCAAGGAGGCCGCTCCAAGCTAGATGGCAGGGTGGAAGTCTATCTGGGAGGAGTGTGGGGGTCTATCTGTAGTGACGACTGGGGGGATGAAGACGCTGCAGTGGTTTGCAGACAGCTGGGGAAGGGGTGAGAGAGCACACATGCACACACATGCACTTAGACATGCACTATTCACACTAATGACTGTCTGCCTCTTCTTACATACATGTTCAGACACAGGTGCAAGTACAATAGCCATCTGCCATATAAATTCACAATGTGGTGCTGCCCGTAGATGTCTGACATACGGCAAGAGTGTGATGGAAATTTGGTGGGACTGTTAGAAAGCATTTCACAACACTTAAGATGTACACATGCACACAGTCTTTGTACTTTTCTTGTGTGACCCTTGCATTCCAACCCCCATTCTCCCCAGAGGTATTTAAATACCTTCAGTTCACAGCTATTTACCTTGTTGCCAGCTCTCTTTGACTCTCTTCCTCATACACATGTGTGACTATGTCTTATAGTCTGAGATGCATCCATGCTAGCTAGGCCACTGATTTGCCTCATCTCAAGGGATCCTGTAGACAGATCATACATATCGACAACATAAACTCGGGTGTAGTTGGTTGAGAAAGCATCTTAATACCCTGGAGAACAGAGACGTTCTGTGCATTTACCACATGTGTTGACACTAAGCTGGCACGCATGCTGACATGGAACACATGCCTGTGTGTGCACATTCACACAGGAGTCAATGAAAATCCACAGCGGAAAGGAAAGAGGGCAAATGTCAGACATGTGTCAGCTGGAATTGTTGGTGATGATTTTCACATGGGCAGTTATTGAAGCTGTTGGGTTTAAAACGTCTGACCGCACTGGCAAATCATGAACATACAGATGGCCTCAAGGTTATTGCAACCAGATTGCTGTACTTTTCCTCTGAAATGGGCCACCTCAGCCTGAGATGCTGTGAAAAAAGAAGCAACTCTAATTTGGTTGCATTTCTCTTAAAAATGTTATCAGATAAGACTGCTGTTTGATATCAGTTGTGGGTTATTTCAAATTAGTATGAGTAGTTTGCTCATTGATTCCCTTCCAGGACCTCGGGTCATGCACGAGCAGTTCCCCTGTTTCGTTCAAGCATGGCCAAGCTCCATTGGAGGGCGGTCCATTGCCAGGGAGAGGAGCCAGATCTGCTCCAGTGTCCTAAAACTACCTGGAATGGAGGGGAATGTTCTCAGGCTGCAGCCATTACTTGCACACAGCAGCAGGGTAGGTACACCCTAGCATGGGGAATTACAGGTCTGTGATGGATGGATGGATGGATGGATGGATGGATAGCAGATTGCATGAATATAATGAGACCTGATAACATCATAAAACTCCAACAATTCTGCAAGTGCTCCCCAGTTTTAGAATTGTCATAAATATACAATGAAAAATTCCAGGCATTGTGTGTCAACCTGCATAATTTTTTTCAGTAGACTTTGTGAAAAAGGTGTGTATTTACATGCTTGTGTTGGTTTCAGCGGTAGCGGCGCTCCCTATACGGCTTGTGGGAGGTCTGTCGGGGTCAGAGGGCACAGTGGAGGTCTTTCATGCAGGGCACTGGGGCTCCATATGTGACGACCAATGGGATGACAGTGATGCAGAGGTGGTGTGTCGACAACTGGGGCTGAGGTGAGGGGTCACAGACACACATATTAATGTCCATATTCACATGAATTCAAATAAGTAATAATCATAAAGGAAATACACTGTGAGTGTGTGAAAGAAATATACAATTGGAAGCTAAGATGAGCTGTGGGTGTCCAGCCATCTCTATCTTCCTCTGTCTCCAAAAGTATGAGAAGTATTCTTTCCATTCGGACACACACAGAGAGAGGAGCGAGCAGTAAAGAACATCTGGGGGTCAGATAATGAATCAGACTCATTGTTCCTGCATGAATTCTGGTACCACAGAGATATGCATATTTAGCAACACTACACTCTCTGCAAATGTCCGTGTATGTATTTTGTGTGTATGCCACTGTGGTGTTGCAATGTTTATGTTTGCAAGGATATATGTGGCAAAAATGGATTTAGAATACAGTAATTTTATTTATATAGTTTATAGAAATACAGTATCCATATTTTAAGCCAGTTGATATATTTGTTTTTTATCAGTATTAGAGCAAACTATTTCTTATCTATTTTTCCCTGCCTTCTCTTTTCTTTGTAGCGGTGTGGCGAGGGCATGGGGCCAGGCACATTTTGGCAAAGGTTCAGGCCGTGTGTGGCTGGATGAAGTGCGTTGCACAGGCAATGAGCTCACTCTGGAGCAGTGTCCCAAAAGTGCCTGGGGTGAACACAACTGTCTACACTCTGAGGATGCAGGAGTGTCCTGCGACCCTCTTACAGGTACAACAAAACCTGAGAAATTGAGAAGAACAAACAATCTTTAATGTTATTTGTTACACCTGTGAGTTTTCTGCTATGACAAATCACAATGACTTCTTTGGAAAAATGTATAGCAGTTTGTTTCAGGAAGGAAAAAAATCTAAGTTCTTCGTAAGAGAGGTGCAAGGAGGTATTGGAGGGTGCTTTTAGGCAAGCTCACGGAGGCTCAGGCTGGATTTATGGAGGTTGAGCCAAAGCAAACAATGTTGGGAATGCTCTATGGTTTCACCACATGCAAGGAGAGCTATAAGTATTTCTAGTGTGTTGGCATGTGTGAAGGCATAAGTGTAAAGGACTGAATCCTGATTCCAATCAACAGGATCTCCCAGAGCTATTTTCCTCGACTGCAGATAGAAATGACCGCAGTAACAATGGAGTAATTGCAATGCAATTTGCAGCATTTTAGATGCTATGTTGTGATCAATAACAATAACTGTTTTGAAAGCTGGTTTAATGTGGATGGAAGGCCATGGAAGAAATAATAAATTGAAGTATTGTCAGTGGTGAGGGCATTGCCTCACTCTCTGCCTGTGTCTGTTGGTGTTTCTCTCCAGATGGTACTGTTAGGTTGGTAGGAGGCACGAGCAGCTACGAGGGGCGAGTAGAAGTATTTTACCGTGGTCGCTGGGGGACAGTGTGTGACGATGGCTGGACGGACTCTAACACACAAGTCGTGTGCCGACAACTTGGTTACAGGTAATGTGAAGTAGTCATGCCTCCTGACAGGCACATACACATTCTCAGTGTTGATTAATAAGTGAAAAATGTGTGTGTGCTTCGCAGATTAGGTGAGACTCTCCTTTCTGAAGGACTGGACATTACCCCAGTCCCACGCTTCGGGGTGGGGTCAGGTCCCATTATTTTGGATGATGTGAGCTGCACAGGGAAAGAGCCTAGCCTATTGCTCTGCAACAGGAAGGAGTGGCTCCGTCACGACTGCACACACCAAGAAGATGTTAACATAGCATGCAGCCCTGGCCGCAGTGGAGAGAATCTTCCAACAAGTAAGGCATTGAATCTTACTGCAAGATAACGCACATAAAATGTGTACTGTAATGTACTGTATAATAGTAACTATACACATGAAAACATGATGGCATGAAAACAGTAGTTCAGTCCTGTTTCCTGCAGTTGAGATCCAGTTGGATACTATTAGTTCCCAAGTATTTCAAAGCTGACTTGAATATGTACAATACTTCAATCACTTTCATGGCTCACATGGGATTAGCTCCTGACTTTTTACCCTCTCCCTATTAGCTGAGTTATTCCTGAACACCTCTGGTTGTTCCTTTTTAGTGATTTGCCATCTTGGCCCCTCATCTCTGTAATAGCCTGATAAGATTAGGCTAGCTATTTGAAAGAATAAGAATAAAAAAAACACATCTTATTGTCAGCAGTAGTGTTATCTTAAAAGAAGGACTGAAGAAGCTAAACTTTGCACTAAATGCACACACATTACAGGCAGTGAGGAACACAGGAAACCAAATGATGAAAGCATCTATGCAATTTCCTGTCACTTCATAAAACCCAGAAATGGAAGTGCAGCTGATCTGAAATCTGTTTCTAAGATCTCTGCCAATCTCAACCTGCAATCAATTTGATCTCATCCTACTTAGAAGAAGGAAGCCGACATTCTCCAAGAGACACATAAGGGATGATGTCAGTCATGCTAGCTCTTAATAGGCACAGCTGTTATTTGGCTTGTCCTGCCTTACTAACTGTCACTTGTAAAGTCATCATGATTAAATGGATCTACTGCAAACTAAATGCCATACTGCAAAACCATCCAGCCAACCAACTATCAGACATGGGTGGAGCACCAGACACAAATAACACTGCACTTTTACCTCTTTATAAGAACAGACAGAAGGCTTCAGTGGTGTTACCACTTGCTGAGACAGGGAGGAAGGGTTGAATGGTAGCACCATTAATCAAGCATGCATCTATAGCCTCCAGACGCCAATAAAAATGCGTAAGTAGAGCTGGATGAAACCAGTAGTTGCTCAGATTTCACCTCAGTCTGCCTGAATATGAGTCTGATAAGAAAGGATATCATGCTTTTTTAAATGATTAAGTTTTAAAGTTTAGGTTAGCTTATGTTTTGTTGACAAGAGCCTGAGGAACACTCACCCCACAAACACCCACTAAAGAATTGTGTCATTACTGCATTAGCATTTGTGTGTTTGTGTACATTTGTTTGAGTGTTTATGTGTGTACGCAGATCCCTCCTTCCCACCCAGCATGCCACAGGCAGATTGGTTTATGTTGTTTTTGGAAAAGGAGAAAAAGCAGATAAGCCAGGCGGTGCTTTGAACTCTCTCTTTCTCCCTCTATCTGTTGTGAGAAACCATCACATTAGGGCTGCATTAAAGCAGCAATGTAATGTGTGTGTGTGTGTGTGTGTGTGTGTGTGTGTGTGTGTGTGTGTGTGTGTGTGTGTGTGTGTGTGTGTGTGTGTGTAGCCAGCGACAAACAAGTAAACACTACCTCAATTAGTTCTCCCTACCTTAATCAACCCCTCCTATAATTCTTATCTCTCATATACAATGTATTTCTCCCGAGAATGTTTTTAGGCAGGAACATCATCAGGTTTTAAGGACAGGGGAGGAGGAGTATAAGTTTAGGGAGGTTCAGCCCCCCCAAAATAGGCCTAATGGCACCACTATTTTCAAGCTAAACAGTGCTGAAGTCATTTTAGGATATGCTATTCAAAAAATTATTATATTATTATATTACTGTCAACAACTAACGTCATGCATCATAAAAATAGCTGACACACACAAGAGTATAAACTGATTGTGAAACTGTCCACACATGGAAAAGGCGTAATTTTACGTAAATTAGATTAATGTGTGTGTGTGTGTGTGTGTGTGTGTGTGTGTGTGTGTGTGTGTGTGTGTGCATGTCTGGGTATCTGTGTGCAGACAAATAGTGATGGATGATTTAAACCTAAAGTCCAGACTGATTTGATTAGCAGTGTGAGTGAATAGCATTTGAGAGAGAAGGATCTAGGGAGTGTGTGGAAAAACAGAGAGGCGATTGAAATAAATTCTACTTTACATAGCGACAGGAGTCAAACAATGTTCCCCTTCTGGACACAGAGTGATAACGCGCACGAAAACAAGACAGGTGTTCAAGTTACTCCCTTTGTGGAGAACATGACTGCACATGCTCCATTCACTAAACACAATAGCCCGGAGGATCAGGTTTGTTGGGGAATGTGTTTGTCTTTGAGTATTTCCAGACTCAGGAGTTTTGGGTAACTTCCGAGAACAAAAACATCTATGCCAGCAGGTTGAATCTGTGTAGTCAGTCTAAAGTGTGTTTGTGTGTATGTGTTCTTCAGGTGTGCCAATAAGACTTGTGGGAGGAGAGAGTCCTCGGGAAGGCCGAGTGGAGCTCTATCTGTCTGGAGAATGGGGGACTGTGTGTGATGACGGATGGACTGATCGTGACGCTGAGGTGGTATGCCGACAGCTGGGACACAGGTGTGTACAGTATTCTATGTGTGTACAGTATGTGCACATGTTGGAGTTGTTTCTTTGCCATGTGTTTCTGGGCAACAAAAACTACAACAAGTACAATGACTCAATTTGTAGAGATGGGTGCATTTTACAATGTAATTCTGTTTAAAACCCTGCAATTTTGAGAAAGTACAAATGATGAAAGTTTAATGCATTTTCAGTCATGGTCAGGATGTTGGAATAGAGTTAACATGTTGGACAAAAGCTCAGTTGTGAGCTCTGGCACTGCAACATGATCACTGCCATCACTTAAGTGAATCCAGACTGCACGCTCGTTTGCAAAATCAATCACCATTTTTTAGACTTGGCATCTGTATTACACCCGCTCCTACTTTTTCTCTGTCTGTCTTTAATATCTCCATCTCTCAGCCCTCCTGTTTCCAGTTTGCACCTCATCACGCACGTCTCAAGTTTCTAGCTAACCTACAATGGAAAAACTACAGCATACAGTGGGGTTATTTAAGATCACAAGATCTCATTAATCAATCTTTTTAAATTGAGCTCTTCATGTGCACCTTTGAGTGTGGTCAGCTGCTTTTATCAGGGGTTTTAGCTGTGCTCTTTTGCTGAGCCAAGATAAACATCCAATTATAGGGCAGGCCAATTGTGTACATGACACATTCACAAAGGCGAAGCAAACTACCTCATCCTCTCTGTGTGCATCTCTTCCCTTTGAGACACTGTCCAGTTTTCCAAAACATTGGCAATGGGATGGCAAGCGAAAACCATGTCGTTACTCTCATTATTGCTCAGCATGGGACACCCAATTTTCTGTGACGTGCAGATGAAAGCCACATCTGGAGCGCATAAGAGTGAGAGAGCAAAAGCGTGTTGGAGGCATGTAAAAGCCATGTTAGGATCATCGTTCAGTCTCGGACAGGGTGTGGTGAAAGGTTATTACATACACAGCAGGTCTCCAAGGGTTGGAGGTTGCTCTGACAGTGATAAAACAAAATACGCAAATTATATTTCAAGTCCAGTTTGACCCAGGGTCACTCTAAATAAGGACCTAAATGAAAGTGGACAACGCAGACATACAGTTTTGCCAGCACAATACATGAAAACATATTTTGACACATTTTTGGAAACAAATTAAATAGATATTGGTCTAAATAAAGCTCAATATGGACTGAACTATACTGTACTGTACCAGTTATGTGTAAACATTAAGTGAACTGACTTGAACTGCAATAAGTTCCTGTTGCCTGCAACAAGTCACCTTGGTTCTTGAATCTTTTCTTCCATCTTCCCTTGCAATATTCAAAACTGATCCAACGAAAATGCAGCCACATCAACAAATACGGTTATCCAACATTTCAAAAGATTATTCATGGTGCATGGGCTGTATGAAATATGATGTCTGAGAAAACACTTTGTTTTCTAAACATTAAGTATCCAAAGCAGATTGTGTTGGATTTTTGACCAAAGTTGTGTTACTGTCTGTTGCCACAGAAACATAGCAGACTCTCAGCTCAGCTCCAAGTGATGTGGAGCTTTATTCTTTACATGTATCGCTCAGGGAGCTGTTGGAGGCACAGCATTATGTCTCAATAAAAAAAACACACAGGATTCCCTTTAGAGTATGACTGAGGATACAAGATCTGCTACCCATCAAACCCTGGGGATGCAACACATGATCCTCTCAGTTAGTTATCTTTCAATCTTAATTAAAATCACAGCTAGCCCACAGGCCTCCGCGTGTTCACTGCTAATTTAAGTCAGAGGTGAGAAAACGATACAGTACAATAGTGTTTTATCAGATTGTGAAAATGGTTTGACCTGGTTTACATCATAGACAGAGAATGTCAAACCATAAGAATTTAAACTAATCATCACACACAGACAGAAAGATGTGGCAGTAAGTATTCAACTTATGTGTTTCTGACCTGATTAACTGAAAAAGAAATGCATCATAAAAAACACACAAGAGTTTAATCATCTTCCCCACTTCCTACTGCTCTTCTTCTAGCACCCTTGCTCAGTCAGATCACACCTTTATACATATTATGTCTAAAATCTGTCCATAGACATATAAATACCTGGCAATGTACTCAAAGCTGCCTTTGTGGTGGTTCCTGCTGAAGACCACATTTTTCCTTGATGACACACACAGATTCATAAGCCACATGCTGTTGTGGTTGGTATGATGCAAAAATCTGGTCCACACATCCCACACTTAAATCTTATCACACGATTACACAGGAGCTGCAACTCATCTGGAAATGGTTCAAAATGCTGTGGCTTGTCTTCTAACTATAACAAGTGCAGAAGGGAGCACATTACCCCAGTGTTGGCCTCTCTCCATTGCAGAGTTGAGAATTTTGCATAGATTTTATTACTCATCAGGCTCACGGTGAACCCCAAGAATATATTTTAAATTACTGTGCCCATATGGTAACTTAATGTCTCTCAGGAGGGACAACTATGCCCACAAAGCTAAGCTTAAAATGACGGCAGATCAAGTATTTGATGTCTTTGATTGTTTGAAATAGTTTGCAGCCATAGTAGCATTACAGTAGAATCTACTGTAAATAAACTATTGGATCTTGAGTTTATCATCCTTTCATTATCATTCATGATGTTATTTCATTTTTGTAAATTCTATTTTGTTGCTATTCTGCCTTTTTGATATTTCATGTTTTTACTGTGAGGCTTATATATTTGATATTTCATGTTTTTACTGTGAGGCTTATATATTGATATTTCATGTTTTTACTGTGAGGCATATTTTTTGCAGTTTGTTTTATCTAGCCTTTATGTAAACTACTTTTTTGGCAGTTCTGACACTTTATTATAATTTATAGGACAATGGCACTGAAATACATCTGTACTCTGTGTCCTGTCCACCATTTACAGTGGGGTGGCAAAGGCCCGTGTGATGGCGTACTTCGGAGAAGGGACAGGGCCCATCCATGTGGATAATGTGAAGTGCAGCGGCGACGAGCGCTCATTAGCAGACTGCATCAAACAAGCACCGGGCACACACAACTGTCGTCACAGTGAGGACGCTGGGGTCATCTGTGACTATGGTGACTCACAGCCCAGCTCCAAAGAGGTCGAAGGTCAGCCAGGTCTGCTTTTCACTGAAAATATGGAGCTCTTTTGGTTTATGTAAAGTGTGCATTTGAGCATGCATGAGACTATTGTGTGTTTAGCAAACATTTCCATTTTGTCACACACAATGAAAAAAAATGAGAAGGTGAGGAGGCGATTCTGAGAGGAAAGTGGACAGGACTTCACTGTGTGTATATCCAGATGGTAAAATGGAGAGAGCAATGTTATTGCTTCATCCTGTCTGTCACACATCAGGGTAGACTAATACAATGCTATCCATTACCTGCACATATGCTATTACTTTTGTATTGTGGAAAGTCAAACCAGTGCAGGAGGGTATTTTGTCTCTTCAGGATGATGAATTACATTCTCTGAAAAAGCTCTCAGCCTATGTTTATGTTTACTTTATTTTAGGTTCACACGCAGTAGTGAAAGATGACTTTCAAACATTATTATTTTTTCAATCAGTCTAAATATTTAATAAGAGCAACATCTGAGCCCAAATGTATGGTTTAACAATCATCACCCTACCACACACTCTCACATATACACACCCAACGGTTCCTCTTTTGTCTCTGTCAGATCCTGTCAACTCAATTTGTGGTTTGCGACTCATACACACTCGCCAGCGGCGAATCATAGGAGGAGAAAACTCTCTGAGGTAAGCTGGAAGCGACAGCAGGGATTAATGACAGCACTGAGAACGCCTGCCAGAGACATATAGTATAAAAATATTGGGCACATTGTCAAGTCAACAAGTCTTTGATGGAAACCAGCTGATGTGAAGCCACAGGCAAAGAACTATCCAATCGAGTGTACTTCCAAACAGCATGGAAGTGAATAAGAATCTACAGTAATTTACATGAAAGAGAAACAGGAGTGCACAGCCAACACAGAGAAACTCACTGGAACTAAACAGCACAACCCTGTGTGTGTGTGTGTGTGTGTGTGTGTGTGTACTTTTACAGCTATCGTGGTGAGGACCAATTTTTGTCTGTTTGAGTTTTAGATCATGGGAGTGAGGACATTTTTTGCAATCTGAGGACATTTTTGCTGGTCCTCACTTTCTGACAGACCTTTAAAAAGCTTTTTGAGGTTTAAGACTTGATTTTTGGTTTAGGGTTAGAATTAGGCTTAGGTTAGGTTTAGGGTAAGGGTTGGGGTTAGGCATTTATTTTTGATGGTTACGGTTAAGGTAAGGGGCTAGGAAATGCATTATGTAATGTGTGACTTTTTCTATGTCTGTGGTGTATGAGAGAAAAGATACAGAGAGACACACAGTCAGAGAGAAAAGCAGCACTTGCATGTTTAGATGACATCCTGCATGTTTACACTTTACATAGCAGCGTGTAAACAGGTATGCTAGCGTTGAGCAACACAGAGAGACTGATGCAAGCTCTTATAACGAGAAAACTATTGTAACATTGTACTTTCTACAAGTATTCAGCTTCAATTTACTGAAATTTCTGTTGATTGAGTGCTGACTAAAACCAAAAGAGCAAATATTATGCCTATTTTAAAGTCTTTTCACTGGTTGTATTGATTTTTAAATGAAATGTTCTTTGGTTTGTGAACAATAAGGCTCCTCCGAGCCTCTGGTTCTTCTCTTATGGCAAAACTACAACTTTTGATGATGCATGCTTTAAGTCATTGTGCTTTATGCTACTGCAGCCTCCCATAAAATCTGTGAAGAGATATTGCTATTTTTATAGAAAAACATAAAAGCTGATCTATTTAGTATGGTTTATGAAGTGATTTATATTTTTTGCTCTGCCGTTATTATTTATACTTATTCAAGTAGATTTTTTTTTTCCATTCTGAATTAATTTTATTAATTTATTTTACAAACATTTTACTACACACAACATCCTAAATTCTGTCATTTTTTTGTAAAGCACATTTAATTTGTTCAAAAGCTGCTGTATATAAACATTGATGTAAACATTGATTTATGTCCTCAAAAAATATACACATATATTTGGATTCATTCGTTGCTATGTTGGCTACCTGTTCAGAGCTCTGTTTGCATGAATCAAGGTACAATAACCAGGTGCTGATTATATAGTACCTCACATTTTATTTGTGCAGACTGATAATTGCTTGTGCATCTGCGTACCTGTCTGTGTGTTCATGTGTGTAGAGGTGGCTGGCCCTGGCAGGCTGCAATTCGTTTGAGAGGATCTCGAGGAGACGGGAGACTGGTGTGTGGAGCAACTCTCATTGACACCTGCTGGGTGCTCACCTCAGCACACTGCTTCAAGAGGTCAAACACACTCGCTGACATCTGCATCACACTCATATATGTATGTGTCACAGTTATGTTAAATTGTTAAAAGCCAACCATACATCCTGCAGGTTCAGTGTTGAGGCCAGGAACTAATAATGCACCTTCTTTTGACGGGCCTCCCATGCATCCACAACTCCACTCAGTTGCCGTTTCCTCCTACCAGCGTCAGTGATTGGCCAAGAGTCTGCACTGCTTGTTCAGTGTGGCCGTATTCCACCTACTGTGAGAAATACATATACAACTAGAAAAGCACCCAGAAAGCGGAGACCTTTGCGGCGGTGGCAGCAACTTTTTTATTTAAAGTTACCCCCGCCGCCAAGGAGGTTATGTTTTCACCGGGGTTTGTCTATTTGTTGGTTGTTTGCACAGTAACTCAAAAAGTTATTGACGTTTTTTGACGAAATTTTCAGCATTGGCCAGAAGTGGCCCAACTTACAACTGGTTAATTTTTGGTGGTGATCGGATCCGATTCAACGGCACCACCAAAAATTAACCAGTTTTAAGTTGGGCCACTTCTGGCCAATGTTGAAAATTTCGTCAAAAAACGTCAATAACTTTTTGAGTTACTGTGCAAACAACCAACAAATAGACAAACCCCGGTGAAAACATAACCTCCTTGGCAGAGGTAATTAAAACATACAATCATTTAGTGCAGTCTATAAACCCACTGTGAACCCACTTTAAAAAAAACTGCTCTGCCGACACATATTTGTCTTTTACGTTGTTTGTTCTCCACATGTTGCAGTTTTGAAGTTATCTTTATTCAGCAACATGCTCATGCATACATTCAGACATACATACACGTACACAACTTATTGGCTGTGTCAGTGTATTCAAGTCTGACAGAGGCCTGAGAGTCTCAAAAGTGAGAGCTGTGATCAGTGATTGGTTCAGCTGCGGTTGTGGTCCAGGCGACATGCCAGGAGGCAGCCAGAATTACTTCATCTCATCTGGTGTGAGGGCCTCCACATGGCACCAACTTGAAATCAATCACCTAATGTATATAGCAGAGACGGCAGCAGGAAGAAAAATGAATGAAAAGTAAGTGAGTGAGATTGAGCTAGTGCTGAGACAGTTGAGGATTTTGAGTGCACTAACCATTAAGTGTGTATCTGATATTTGTAAAGCATATGTAAGGTTGTCAGGATAATATTTTTTGATTGTATTACCCAGTATTAACTCCAACATTTGGGTTTGGGAAAACCACAACTCCTTACAGGCCCCAGCAGCTCCACCACTATAAATCCTGCTGTTTGTGTTCACTAAATCTTTTCCTGTGCCATTTCTCCACTCATTCCTAGGCCCTTTCCGGTGCCAGTAGTACTCCTAATGCAGGAGGCCCTACTCTGTAATGTTTAAATGACACACACAGGAAATTGAGACCGTTTGGGATGTAGCAATCAGGACTTCTAGTACTAACTGATGATAACAGTGTGATTAGTCGACCATCAGTGTATTACAAACTGAAAATAAGGAATTTTACTTTGCCTCTTTACTAACAATGGCAAGTATTTTAAAACTGCACTGTAGGCACTATAGTATGCAGAGTTAGCCTCATACATACCACTGTCATTAACTGATTGTTCTCACGTTCAAATGCCATAGCTTGCTTGTGTAAGAGTAAATAAATGATAGGCTTTAAATGATTTATCCTATGATACTGTGTGCTTAATTACCTAAATGTTCACTCAGACTACAGCCCCAGGCTTTGCTTCTTATATTGAATGAGTTTTAATAATTGATTGTAGCTTGTGGAAATCATCGGTCACATTCAGATTAATGACACTCCTGCAATAGTAGCGTTTTGCTGACTGCTCACCTTGGCACAACATTTGTACAGCACAACACTTCTAGTGTAAGTTAATTATTTCTATTAGATGTTATTGTAGCTCACATGGTACTCCAAGTGCACAGCCATTGAGCAGATTAAGATTGTGAAAGATATTTTTAGCTGTGCATAAGATGATATTTGTTGTCATAGACATCATAAACAGACTAGAAAGGTCAGACACTACAAAGTACTCTCTCTTGCCTGCCTGATCACATGTCACTTTCAGTGCTACAAGCTATTAGCTTTAGCTATGACAGCTTTGAAAAGTAATTTGTTGAATGCAAGCCAGAGCATGCAGACCAAGATAGGGACTTCCGGCTGAACAGTGTTACCTTTCTTATATGGTAACCAAAATAGAGCAATACACTTACTAGACAGAAAATGCATCAAGAAGTTGGCACAGCCATTTGTGCATGCTTATTTGCACACAATCACAGATGATTTTATAATGCCATGTTAAGGTGCACCTACCAAATGCAACTAAAGCCATCATGTTACCTTATCCCAGAGGGGTCATAAAAAGTGACGTCAGGTCAGTGTGGTCGCATGCTGTCAACATATTAAAACCTATTAATATCTCGTAGTTGTACAACTGGGCACTTGCCGACAGTAACACAACAACTCCAGCATATTTGTAACTGCATCAACAACGTGTGAATGGTAACTTAAGTGTCATATTCAAAAGTCCACTCTTATCCTGAAATTTTGCTTTGTGGTGGGTACATACTGTATATAGATGACTGGTCAGCAGTGTTTCCACTCTGCCAGGAACATCGTGGCATTCCCAGGTCAGACGATCTTTCCGGAAACACTACCAGTTGTAACTGGACACAGACTTGGCTCGATTCCTTCACTCCTCTTCCCTTCCACTCTATTTCAAGACAACCAAACATCTTAAACAAGTTAATGGGAAGCATGAAAAACTCATCGTGTCAACCTATGAGTCACTTACAAGCATAAACACACAATGACAGATATATTGTTATCATTCTTGCCTATACTCGTTCTCTTTCCAAGTATTTATTTAAGCCTCTGGGACTATGTGTGCAGCCTTAGTCATGATTTATAGTGAATTGATAGAACCCAAAAAAATTACAACAATGTTGTGTTGAATATATACTTCATGTGGAGACCCAAATGCATATGCAATAGGAAAGCCACAGGAACCAAAGAAAAATAATGATTTATTACCAGACTTGGAACTCAAGGCACAGCAACAAGGAGCAAAACAACAGCTGCAAACAGCAGGATACACTGACCGCAAACTCACACAAGAGAAAACACACAGGTATATATACAGAGAGGACTAATCGCAAGAACAAGACACAGCTGGACGAGGCAGGTGCTGCTGGCATAAGCAGGAAAACACAATTGGCTAAAAAGGAGACAAAGAGGGTGTGGTAGGCAACAACACAAGTGCAAAGCAAGCAAGACTAACACAAGACAGGTGTGATCGAAAACAGGCAGGAAAAGGACAAAAGCAGGAAGTAAAACAATATATGACACAAAGAGTGGATTTCAAAATAAAACAGGAAACAAGCATGAGAAGTGGAACATACTTGTACTTTTTCAAGCTCTAAACTATTGTCGACCCAGAGCCTATAATTTTATTACCCGTAGTTTATGTCTTAGCAGTGGGATTACTCACACACACACACACTTTCTCTAATGGCCTCTCTCAATCTATCCCCATATTTCTCTCTGCAGGTATGGAAACAGCACCAAGCAGTATAAAGTTAGAGTAGGCGACTACCACTCCCTCGTTCCTGAGGAATACGAAGAGGAGTACGGCGTCGATCACATTGTCCTCCACCCAAGCTACCACTCCCACAGCAACGATTACGACCTGGCCTTGGTTCGTCTGTCACCGGGGGCAGTGGGCCACATAGCAGGAGAGTGTGTGTCATTCAGCCGTCATGTTCTTCCTGCCTGTCTGCCTATGAGAAAAGAGAGAGTACTCAAACAAGCCAGCAACTGTCACATTACCGGCTGGGGTGACACGGGTGAGACTGTGTGTGTGTGCACGTTTGTGTGTACAGTGGTCCTGAGGTGCAAAACGTGACATCGTTTCATTACATTCTTGTATTTAATATATAATAGATATAAGGGAAGGAGTAGCATCTTAAAAACAAAATGAATGACTTTAAAAGACAGAGCCAGTGAAATTTGAGCTTTTATTTTTCATCGCTATAATGTTAATCTTTTTCCAAGACCTATCCAAGACCAGGATCTATTTTAATGTTTGTTCATTCCTCTTCTTAGAGCCAGTCTCAAGTGAAAAGTGGTATCTGCTTTACTAGAAATATATTTTTCTAAACATGCAACGCTTAATTCAAAATGTTTACCAGCTCAATTTTAATCTAGAAGATATGTTACAGTTTTTAATAAAGCACTGGAAATCAACTATTAAACAATGCAGTAAGTTAATGTGGGGTCATAGAAAGTCATAACAGACTGGGATTAGTTACTTGGGGTTGATTGTACATTCGGACAGACAATATCAAACAACCACATGCTGCGACCACAGTATTCCTAACATATGGATGCAATTATGCAGGTCAACTGCAAATGCATAGAAGAAATCCTCCACCAGTAATTGCACTTGTTTGACTTCATTCTCTGTATCTATCCATACAATTGACTGCGTACACCGACGCACATCTGTTAGTGATCTTTAAATTACATGCTGATGTCATTAGTCACAGCAACTTATTCACAAAGGGCCTCAAAGGATCTCGATACACACTTATGCAAAAACATGTACTCCCTATTGAGGCATTAGTGTATTGTTCTCTTAATGTATATGTGTGTGTGTGTGTGTGTGTGTGTGTTTTTATTAGTTTACTTATCTGCCACTCTGACATCTCACACACACACGCAAATTTACATACATACCCCCTGAACCATAACGCTGTATGGTCATGGAGAGAGCCAGCAGAAACTGTTGAGCCAGTTTTTCTGAGTGGGTCCCTTCAGTTTGATTGTGTATCCTAATGAAGGGGAGAATATATTGATTTCAAGCTCCTTGGTAGTTGAACAGATCGACCAGTAAACAGCAAGTGGATCAGGCAAAACAGTGGAGTAATGCATGCAAGGGATTAAAACAGTGTCTCTCGGCGTCAGTTCCTGATGCATGGAAACCAATACACACCCACTCGCGGAGATATGTGACGCATAGAGCGGTGGTCCCGTGAACGTTCTTGTCATCCATTCATTTCAGAGATGTCACACTGACCAAAAATACCAAAATCAAACATGAAAACGCTAATATCGATGGTCTAATCTAGCTAATGTGATGGTCTCTTGTTGTGAATAATGCTGCTTCGTTCCTCATTTTGAAAAAAAAATATTGTAATGAGTGTGTCGGTTTTTGATGCACTGAGGTGAGACTGTGTTGCCTCTAGGGAACCTGAATGTATTACCAAATGTCATGGCAACCATCCAATGGCCACCCAGACCTTTCACTCAGAACCAGAAGGTCATCCTGCTGGTGGCAAGAAAGCACTAAAGAGGTGGACAAAGCCATGCCACTATCATGGCTAAAACATTAATATGATGCACCCTTCTACCTCTCATTCTAAACTCGAACCCTTTGTCTCTTTCACAGGCCGCTCTTACTCCAAAACCCTACAGCAGGCACCTCTGTCTTTGCTTCCCCGTCGTCATTGCCAGGAGCACTTCCACAGTGCGTTCACAAGCCGCATGCTCTGTGCTGGGAGCATCCAGTCGGGGAGGCGTGTGGATAGTTGCCGCGGTGACAGTGGAGGTCCCTTGGTGTGCGAGCGTCCAGGAGGGGGTTGGGTGGTTTATGGGGTCACGTCGTGGGGTCATGCCTGCCGGACCCAACAGTCCCCTGGTGTCTACACCAAAGTCTCTGCCTTCAGCTCCTGGATACGCAAGGTGATTGGACGTGATGACAGAAAAGAGAAAAAGCGATGAAAAGCGACCTCTCGATCAGACAGAATGACAGACTTTACTGGATTGGTCAGGTGACAACTGATGTAACAATATATTTCAGTCATGCATATCTGAAGTATTGACGTTATGACCTGATACTCCAGTGATGTAAATTATAACCTTACTTTCAAACAGAGAGCACAATGCTGGACTTTTTCCTCCCTAAAAACTTTAAATCTGTTGGAGAGAGCAAGGCTTTTCAGAAGTCAAAAGCACTTATTTTAAATGATGTAACATTCTCTTGAACCTCAAAATGCTGAATGGTGTTAAATCTCAACTCAAGAAAATGCCATTCTGTGACTTAAATATGTTTTTGTTTTGTTTCTTGTGACATTGCATACAACACTAAAATGTTTTTTTCCCCATGCTTGCTTTTATTATGTTGTAATTTATTGTATGAAATATGTGATTTAACATGTAAAAAAGGGACCACGGTAAAAAAAAAAAAAATACAGTATACATGCATGCAGTCACGCATGCACACGCTCAATATCTGGCATGATATGAACTTGCAGACTTGCACTACAAACCTCTGTTTAGGTACTTAATACAAACTAGTCAGTGCTTTTATGTTATGCATTCTAATGATACTGATGTTTGCTAATTAAGACATGTCTCCTCATGATTGTTTGTGTGATGTTTCTCCATTGTGCTCATTGTAAAAGACAGATTTCAGGTCATAGCATTAACTCAGGCATTTTAATTTACATCCAGTCAGTATTTGTCCTTGTCTCAGTGCTGCTTAACATTTTCAGAGAAAGAAAGGGAAGATGTCTCTGAATCAAAGCACATAACAGCATGTCAGAGTGTTCATTCGTCATATCGACCTTGTTGATTCATGTATTTAAGTGTTGTTGAGGTTTTCACACTTCAACACTAAATGGAGACAATCTGGTACACTTGAAAAATCTACACTGCTTCCTTATTTTATGTGAGCGTGTTACGTTTAAATGTACTGTATCATTTCTTTATAAATAAGATTTTGTACAAAAAGGACAGTTTGTTGCGTGTTTAATTCAGACACTAACACTGTTTTAGGGGCCATAATTTATGTAATATATTTCTGGTGTCAACATGCAATAAAGTGTTTTTTTTGCACTCGGGAGAGGTGACAGCAGCTGGAACAAGAGAGCTCTTTCAGGTTTGTTTCTGACTGCAAACTGTCACAGTGAGCACCACCATGTCAGGCAATATATGTATATGCACACTCACACACACACACACACACACACACCAGAGTTGCAGCCATTTTCTGAGTTGTCTCACACAAGGCAAACACATCATGTTGACTCAACACCCATTCAAGAACAGAGACCAGTGTCTCTGTCCAGCATTTGTGAAGTTTTACTTTTCACCAGTTGTTGTGAATTCACTGTAAGTGTTCCTTCTCCTTATGTTTTAAATTCTCCACCCTTTCACAGCTGCATGTTTGAAATGTATCTGTATAACAATATTTTCATTTGTATGATTTACGCTCTTTTGTATGATTTATCTTGTGGACCTGACTGAGAGACAGACTACTGTTACCTGTCATAGTCCAAAAGCTGTGATAAAGTAGGAAACTTTAAAAGTTTAAAAGTAGTCAAATAAATACAAATATTCTTTTCCAACATAACCATACATGACAAAACATGGACGTCAGTAATCAGTAACAAAAGCACGCATGGATGTGTGAAGTGTCTACAACAAACAAATAAAAACCACAGTGAACGAAACAAAGAAGGGAAGGTGGTGAGCTTTATATCCTGAACAACACCGGCCCAGATGTTGTTTATGAAGCTGATGAATCTGATCCTGCAAGATTAAAAAGCGCAAATAACAGGGATGCCCCTGTTCGAGTGGAGGGTGCATTGGACCAAATTATTTCTTGTCAAAATCATTTGAAAATGGAAGTACAATGGGATTTTTTCCTTGGTTCTCATTTTAGACACATTTGCTTGACTTTCTTTCTGAAAATTAAATTATTGAAAGTTACAGTGTACAGTGTGTTCTGTACAGTCCAAATTGAATTAACCATGATGGTTGCACACACAAACAGTGTGTTTACAGTATATTCTCACTGCGCTCAGGGAGAACAATTGTCCTTATTGTCTGACAGCACCCTCCTGTGGTCATTATTACATATTACAAATCTAATGTTGTGGAGTTAACGTTACAGAAAATCAAACGTCATACACATTGTTATATTCTCTTTTATGACATCTTAAAACTTGGTAGAATATATAAAAATGTATTGCAAATTCTATAATTTGTTTATTTTTTGGGCTGAGATGCAACATTTAATGTTAATGTAAGTGTGAACTAATCTCAGATTTAATTGATTGCTCATACTAACACTTATAAAACTGTCAGGTTAATTCCATTTTAAACTGAATTTGGATGTATTTATAGGCTCTTTTGTAATAATGCTGCTGATTTAAAATCTTTCTGCTGTATGTAAATTATTCCTAATGTAACGATCAAGAATGAAAATATTGCACATAAACATCAAAATAAAATGATGAAGCAGATAGCCTCATCTTTTTTGTCTTTTTCTTTTTGCTATTCCCACTGAACCTCTAGCTATAGCTCGCTGCACTAAATGAGCGTATATTAGATGTCACCAGAGGTGGTGCAGAACAGAAGGTCTCATTATACATGGATAATTTATTTCTACTCATATCTGTTTCCAGCCCTTGAACTCTGGCAACAGTTGGGAAACTGAGTTAGGAAAGAGGATAATGATTAAAGAAGAGTGATCTCGTGCACATCATATTGGCTGCTGGAAACAGCCTCCTCAAACAACTGCTTTTGAAGATGGCTGGAAATACATTTATAGATTTGGGATACTTCATAGACTTGTTATATCTCTATCTGAAGCACCGTATTAATGTCCTTTCTATATGTTTTGATGTAAAATAGATCTTCATAATCACAGAACAAAATAAAGCACCAACCTAAATTTTCTGATGGCACATGACTGGTCTGCTTTGGAATGATTGTGAATAAATTTCTCTTTTCATATCTCATATTATAGTCTTCTAGTCTCTGGCCATACTGCAGGGCACATTTACTACTTTCACAGTGAGCCTGACTTTAATCTATGCTTTAATAACAGAAAAATAAAATTACAACCCTGATATCATATACAAAAACACTTTTTTTTTTAAACATACTTTATAATACACAGAGCAGACTTATGTAAAAACATTGACTGCTTCCTGCTACTACCTGCCCCTGTAAACTTCGTCGAGACTGAATCCTGCTGTCTATGAGGCATAACTGGAATACAATTTTATATGTAGTGTTAATGTGTTTTTCATTGTTGTTATTCTGTACACATGGCATCTATTGCACGTCTGTCCGTTCTGGAAGAGGGATCCCTCCTCTGTTGCTCTTCCTGAGGTTTCCTCCATTTCTTTTTCCCTGTTAAAAGGTTTTTTGGGGGAGTTTTTCCTTAGTCGATGCAAGGGTCATTTGTAAAGGACAGAGGGTGTCATATCCTGTACAGATTGAAGCCCAATGGCAAATTCATAATTTGTGATATTGGGCTATACAAATAAACTTGACTTGACTTGAATACCTGACATTCTTTCAGCCCTTCACTCTTCACTCTTTCCTCTGGCTCCTTACAAACACAATGAGCTAACTACTGTTGATAAAGATAATGTTTTACATGAAACTGTATTGGATATTTAAATTGTTATTCTTATCTGCCAAAAAGGGTTATTTGAATGTCAAATTTGTTTAAAAAATATTTTTCCAAATACAGAGGGTAAGCTGACTCACTGATATTCACATGCTGTGTGTAATCCTTCTCTCATGTCTTACTGGTCATAGATCTTGAAAACGATTTGTCACAAAGTGCAGTCTCACCTTGTGATCTTACAGACCTGGCTGGAAAACAGTGGTTGGACTCGAAAGACATAAATATGAAGGTAATTGCCTTTTGTCGCTCCATCATAATCAAATCCATCTATCAAATTCAAGATGTATTGTAAATCTTCTACATTTTATGATAAAAAATATAGTTCAACGGCAGAGCGACTGATACAATCTTACCCGGCAACCCTCACTGCAGTATAAAGAAACACTGAGGGAAACCGTTAACACTGAGGGAAAGATTAATATTTTCTGTCTTAAAGCAATAGTTTCATTTAAGCTGGTTTTGCCTGCTGTAAACATTTTTCATGGACAGTGTTTCCATGTTGAGCTGGATGGATTCAACACAAATTCAACCAAGAAAAATATGTTTGTAGCTTCACATTCAACACTGGCTGCACTGAAAACATTTGTCATCACATGGTCAAATTTATTCTGCAACTATTTCACAAACATTGTGTGAATGTCTGCTGTTTTGTTATTTGTCCATGTTGCCTTCGTTTCTTGATTCATTTTACATTGTCTCGTCAAAATTGTGGAACTTAAACTTTGCTGTTTAAACTGAATTGATAATTGTATGGTAGTTTTGTTTTGTCAGTGGTGACTGACAGGCACAGACTTTTTGAACATCAAACTGTCATTTCGATGTCATCTTCACTCACCTTGAAGAACAAAGAGTCTATTGTCAACAATTCATGCTCAATATTATAGTGTGCAGGTGTGCAATATGGTTCAGCTTTGTTGCCTGATAGTTAAAAAAACACGTTATGCTCTCAGTAATAGCCATTTCTTTAATTTTGGTTTCTGTTTGACATTTAGGTTTTTTTTGCATTCAGATTGAAGCTCAACAACGTAGGCCACTGGTTTTGAAAAGGAAAGAAAAAGGAGTTTGAGACATAAATGAGACGCTGGCTAAAAACAAAAACTGCCTGCGGGTTACAGTAGCTACTTAAAGACTCTTGGAATTAAGTGTCATATTCATTGGGTCATTTTGGTCAGTTTTCTTCCCACAGGCTCATGTCCCCTCAAACCTTAGAGCTGAAATCATCAACGCTCATGCTCTGCTAAATGGATATGGTGTTCTTCCGCATGGCTCACCACAGGAAAAATAATGACCGCGCAATCATTTCCAGGCCGTGCTTTCCAGTGAAAACCTCAAGTGACATCTGCAAGGGTGAACCAGACTGCCAAATCTACCAGAATCTAGCTTCACTTAAAAAAAATAACTCACAAAACATGTCATGGAAAGTAACAGCCTGTCACTCACCCTGAGTCGATGCACTTATCCTCCCTGCTTATTCACTCTCATAAAAATAGTAAAATAAAACCACACAGGGTGCATTTTTCCCCCGCTCTCTCTTGGAAATACATGGAACAGAACTTAGTGCAAAGTCATTTCTAAGGGAACCACGCACAGCTGACCAGCGCTGTTCTGGCATCATAAATTAAAGGTGAAAACAAAACAAAAGGTAATAACCATCAAAGTCACTGCAGGTTGCATGACAGTTCACCACAGATCAGGACAGGGTTTCAGCATCAAAGACTCTCCAAATGCTCCTTGTCTTCCTTAGTTCTCTTCATCTTTCCAATGTGGCTCTTCCTTTTGGTTCCACTTTCTTTAGAGCTGTCAGAATCACCTGAAACTCTCATTCCTCCATCCATCCTTTTCAAGAGTTCAGTTTCTGTCTCTCTGCGCTCTAATGACTTCTGCTCCTTACAGCTCCTAGGTGAAACAAGGCACCCCGTCCTTGTCTTCACCTCAGGGTTTACTAAAAAGGCCACAGAAGGTGCACCTGAAGGACAGATGCTCCTGGTCACTCCCTGGTCTTTGACCTCTTGACCTTTAACCCTGGTTCACTGATGCAAAGGTTATCTAACCTTCAAAAAGAAGGAAAGAGAGGGAGGGGTAGAGAGGAAAAGGAAAATAGAAGGACATTGTGAGATTACTTGAAAACCTAAGCGGACATGTAAAGTGTCTCCTTCTGAATCATAAACAAAAACAAACAAATCCACAGACAACAGACAATGTTAAGCACTGCAGAAGAAGGTGGGACAACTGTCAGCAACATGAAGTCATATTTAAATGGATATTTTGAGTAACTTAACAGGATTATATTTAGAATTAAGTTCAGAAGTTTGTCTTTTATAATTTTAAGAGGACAGCAATATTTGTATTTCTTCATATTTTGAATCATCTATTCTATGCTTTTGTTGCATCCTTTGTAAGGTTGGACTTAGGGATTAAAAAGCACCAGAAAACATCATGAATGATATTTATACTATGTGCAACGAGGTCCTACATGAACAACTGCCAAAGTCCAAACTGTTTTGGCTATTTCACATAAGAGATGTATGTACTGTTTTTTTTTTTTCTTTTTTCAATCACTCGTGACTGCTGCATGCTTATGTTTTAAGCACAAATCCACACAAGTTTTGTTTTCTTTAAACTGTAACTTATGCTATTTATTATTATTATTATTATTATTATTATTTGTACAGAAATACTCCTGCCAAGATGCCAGGGGCTTCAAGAGCATTTATTCCACTATACTGTGTCTGCTGATGACATTTAGAAACTTTGACTTGCATTTATAAGGTGATGAGCGACTGTAAGTGTCACAGAGTTTAATGCTGCTGACCTTCTGCAGCTCCTCTCTTAGCCAGGAGGGAAGGGGCTGCCCAAGACGATGCAGCAGCTTTGACAGCTCCACGTTGTGTTCCCTGTAGTGCCTGGAGAGATATGCATGTGCCTGGAGAGAGACAAGTAGAGAAAAAGATGGAAGAGTGAGAGCAAAATATGAATACGAAAGTGAGCAGACATAGATGGAGGAGTAAAAAAATGGTGTCAGGAAATTAAACAAATAGTAGAAGAATTATAGTAAGAGAAAAGGAAATAGGCAGAATATGGTGGAGAGGTGTGAGCAATAAGAAAAAAGATAAAGGATAGAAGGAGACCAGAAGGGAGAGAGGGACAGGGAATGGAAAAAGGGTTGGATCGAGAGATATTTAGAGGAGAAAATAAAAAGAGAGCATGGGAGCAGGGAGCAAAAATGTATTTGACATAGATTAATGATGTGCCACCATCTTTAGATGATTTCTCCTCAAAAGGACTTTAGGGCCACTAAGTGTGCCGACGGAGCTCAGAAAAGAGAGGTTAGAGAGAGCGAGAATTACATGAAGGATGTATGAGATCCATTATCTCTCTCCCTCCTGTGTGCATTCCTCATCCCTCCCTCTCCTGTCTCTCCTCCCTGGTGCTCCCTCCATTTCCCTCCTCCTCATCTGTCCTCTCCTTCTGTCCCCCTGGTGGAAACTCAAATACAGTTTAATTACAGGTGGCACAGAGGGGCAGACATTAGCCACGTGTGAGCGCATGAGGGAAGACAAATCGTATATCTGTGTGTGTTTGTCTTCATGTGAGAGCAAATGTGTGATTCACTGATGGCAGGCCTGGTCTCTCCTCTGTGGAATCAGTAGCCAGGACAAAGCTTTATGGATTGGAGTTTGTCCTGCTACCTTCCACCCTACAGTCTTCCTCACCACCTTCCCTCATCCACTCTCTCGTGGGTGTTGTGTCACTAGTGAGTCCTCATAATTAGGTTGTAACTTTCTGGCTGGATCTGATTGGCTGACAGTTTCCACCCCAATGCTGAGTCCTGTGGGAAATTTTGCCACAGACATGTTGGGGACTGCTGCTGCTTTGTTTTTTCTCATTTGTTCTTTTCTCTAACATTTCATTCAGTGCATTGATCATTTACAAGAAAAAAATATTGTGGTAATTAAAATATATATGTTTACCTCTGGCTCCATAGGAGGGTACTTTCTTCCTTTGCTCTTTCCCAAACATTTTGTCTTTCCTCCCTCAAGGAGCTGGCACCAAAAACCCTTCTGAGGGTCAAATCTGACAGAAAAGAAACAGAGAAGAGAAATCTTGATAAAAATTCAGGGTTCAGGATACAGGCCATACTTTTGGCTCACTAATTTGATCACCTGCACCATGTTAATGACACCACCTGTACTGTTATGTGTGTCTAACCCCTTGCTCTCCCTCTAGTCTAAGTTCTCACACTCCCCCCAATGCACACTTAACCACCTTCCCTTTCACCCTCTCCTCGACCCCTACCATCTCACTGTCCATAAGCTCACATTCGTACCGTAGCTAGCCTATCCCAGCTGTCTTAGGGCGGAAGGCAGGGTGCACCCTGGACAAGTCTCCAGTTCATCACAGGACACATAGAAACAGACAACCACTCACACTCACATTCACACCTACGGTCAATTTAAATTAGCCAATTAACCTAATCCCCATGCATGTTTTTAGATGGTGGGAGGAAGCCGGAGTACCCGGAGAGAACCAAGGCAGACACGGGGAGAACATGCAAACTCCACAAAGAAAGGCCCCGGGATTCAAACCCGGTACCTTCTTGCTGTGAGGCGACAGTGCTAACCACTACACCACAGTGCCACCCACATCTTTTAGCCATTATCAATAAAACTAATAATACAAGTATTAGTGTAGAAATGGCATGGTTAGTGAAATAAATAGCAGCTCTAAGTTCAGTCTGAATACTTAGTATTGTCTCTTCTTTTAGAATACTAAAAACTGGGTCCACATCACACCAATGGTCTGGACATAAATGTCACTATGCATTCAACACACTCTCATTCTTACATTCCTTCTTTTTTGCTATCATGCTATCTGTGTCTCTCTGACTGCCGCACTGTCTTCTTTAATCTTTGTCTCTATCAGCCACCATCTCCACCTCTCTCTCTCTCTGTATGTGCAGACACACTATAATCATGAGTATAGCTTATTGGTTGATTATTGCAGTAACCCACTGATAATGGACTGATGTATTATGAAATGGTAAAATAAGAGTGAGAAATATGCATAGGCTATAGTTTGTTTTGTTTACTCTATTCAATGCAAATCTAATTTGAAAAGTGATTACTTATTGGTTTGGGTTTATTGTGTGTAATGAAAGAATGAATATTTTCATCCCTTCTTTTATTGATTTACTGCTTTATATTTGTATTCAAATGGGGTAATACATTTGATGTTAAACATGATGTCCCTGTCCTTGTTTTATATATATCTTCAATAAGTCCCCATCCTATGATGCATTTTGTAAGCTCACAGGTTGATGACCAGGTTGAGACAATGATCAATACTTGGAAAGCAGACATCAGAAACATAAAGTAAATAACAATGAAAATAGAACAAATATGATGCATCAACACCATTCCAATATTCTCCTTGCTGCGTGGAGCTAGCCTGCCTCTGTTATTAACTGAGAGCAAAGACTATTGCATTCCAGCAGCATGTAATGACAACCTGTCACCAGGTGACTTTCAAAGCAAAGTGACCTCGTAAATACTGTATAGATGCATGTATGTAAATTGTATGTATATATATATATACATATATATATATATATATATATATATATATATATATATATATATATATATATATATATATATATATATGTCAGCTCAAGCTAGAGTGAAAGAGAGAGAGGCTGCATAGTGGTGGAGAGGAGAGGCAGGGAAGCTGGTAAAGACAGAGATGAAACAAGACAGTGTGGCAGTCAGAGAGGCACTGATAGCAAAAGAGTAAGAAACAGACAGAGAGTGTGTTGAATGTGTAGTGACATTTATGTCTAGTGCATGCGTGTAAGACAGGCCCGTTTTTCAACTGTAATTTCATAAAAGTAGAGATGTAAAAAGATAAGTACACTATTGTTAACTGCTATTTGGCAGTCAGACTATAAGGGCTAATGTGGATGTGACAGAAAGATGCAAATATCATTCTTTATCTGCATGCATCAGTGGGTGAATAAAAGAGGAAGAAAATAGTTAAGTGGTTCTCCTTCAGTTTTCCTCTGACAGAACAGAAGGAAGAAAGGGGAGGGGGATTAAATAAATAGGCGCCAGTGTTGAGGATCTGTCAGACCGCTGCCATGTCAAAAGAATGAGAAGGAGAAAAGAAAGATTAGGCTTTTGTGTAACTCAGTACTCACCCAGACACACACGCGCACACACACACACACACACAGCTTCCTTATTATTCTGTCAAAATGCATCTTTTTACGAATTATTTGTATGCATGTGGGCTTGTGATTCAAGACAGAGGCACGCTCTGTCCCGATCTGAGCTACAAATTCTAGATGTCCCTGTCTGGAGATTTAAGGGTTTGCAAGCAAACTGCATTCTGATGAGTGGCGCACGAGGTTAAAAAACAAACAAAAAAACCCTTCAACACTCAGAATGAAAATGCTGAATGAGTTAAAATGGAGCATCAAGAGGTTGAAGCTAATTGCATAAAACTAGAAAGAATTAGGTTGACCTGTATATTAGGCTACAGACATCATACAGTATGTCACTTTTACAATAAAACCCATTATTTCCCCCTTTTGCACATGCCTCTTTTTCAGTAGTGCAAAACTGTAAGGAATGTGTTTAGTTCCTGCTGTAGAAGTTGTATGAGTTATTTATCTTAACTGGCACTGGAGTCTGTTTTAGCTCTTTCAGATTGACACTGTGCAGAGCACTAACCTTTTCCTACTTTTATTTATTCACACTGCTGTATCGCAGACAGACAGGCAACGTAAGTGAGACAGTCAACGGTCTGTTGGGATTTGATCCCAGGCCAATAGCTCAGGAGGCTGAGACTTCACTGTCTTCTGGCAAGAATAGGCATCAATCATTGCTAAAAACAAATGTGTTTAATATGCAATACAGTTCTTATGATGGATTGAAGTGATGTTTATGTTTGGAGGTGATGCCTAAAGTCTGTCATCGAAGGCTTATTATAACTTATGCAAAATGATCCACTTTTTTTCTTGACATCAGTCAATTACAACTTTGCTATTTTGCCTGCATGTCTGTCATGTCCTGTGCTTAAATGTGACAAAGGTCTTTTCTATTTTTTTGGTCTCATCCATTCTTGTATATCTTGCATACATAACCTCTTTGCTCTCTTTAATGGGGCCACATTCTTCTTAACAGCCCAAACCTACACCTGTGTTAGGACAGAAATTTAATCGTTTAAAAAAACTGACAGTGATGTCACTGAGAATGACACCACCTGGCAGCGAACATGAGCAAAGACCAGCTGGCCAGTTTAGTGCCCCAGTGTTCACCAGTAGGTGTCAGGCTTCAGACAAATTTGGGTTTAATGTCTTGACACAGCTTGAACCATCATTTCCATCAAGGTGCATGCAAGCCAGGTGAGTCCCTTCACCTTGTAAAGGACTGAGGGACTAAAACTTAAATTTAACTTACGTAAGGGCCTGGGAGTAGTTGAAGTGAGGAGTGACTCCCAGGAACTTCTGCACTTCATCCATCACTGCTGCAGGGTCAGTTCTCAGCTGATGGCCATCTATGATCATCACCTGCACACAGATGCATTCATACTGTAATATCATACTCATTATTCAACATGAGCCACAAACATCACACAGAGACAGCAGAGTAATCTCTGTTCCTGTGCATACCTGGTTAGCAGGGTAGTAAGTGAGCCACTTCTCTAGGTGTGTGGAGTAGAGACCGGGGACAAGACAGCGGCTCTGCAGGGAGCGGAGTTCAGTCGGTGCTCCTGGTCTTGCACTGATGACATCATAGAAGGTGAACCGCAGGGCTGCGTGGTCCTCATGGGCTCTTTGATGCTGGGAAGGTTAACAGATGCAGTCACACAAAAGCCTCAACAACTGATTTCATTCCTCATCTTCAACATCAAGTAATGTATTCCCAAGGATGCACGAGAGACCGTTTTTTATTGTTGACACAGATTTTATTTGAGCTGCCAGGTTGTTGACATTCATGTCTCATTAATCAAACAAAATTCAGCAGAAGATTTCAGGATCTGGTGACATTTTTCATACAGACTCTTAAATATATAAATTAGGCTCATTAACTTCACACTCACCGTGAGAAATCCCTCACCGAACATAATCTTGGATACAGAACTCAATTAAAACTAACATCTGTCTCTTTTAAGGTATTTTTTATTTATGTTATTTCTCCGCTCCCCGCTCACTGTTTCTGACTCCACTCAATTTTAATTTGTTTGCCAAACTGTGAATGGTTCCTTATTTCTATTTTCTGAAAAAGAAACTGTACATATTACAAACATGTCAAAATGAATAAAAAAAGATAAATAACTAAAAAAAGGACATGAAGCATGTCATATCATGAAGTGGGCAGCAGTAGAGACTTAAAAGTAATATATTCTATGTGTTTGCGTACATACCTGATACCAGCTGTAGGCTCTGTCAGAGGGGTTGATGAGCAGGGTGATGATCTTGGCCTTGGGCAGGAGGGCAGCAGCTCGCCGCGGGGACTCCTCTGAAGGGAAGTAGTTAGCGCTCTTCTCAAACAGGAAGTCTGTGCTAACATTAGAGGGTACGGGGAAAAACTCCATGTACCTGAGGCAAGATGCACAGACATACAAGGTGATGATACACGACTCAGACACAAATGCCACAGCATTATGGCAAACTCAGTCACCTGGGGTGTACATTGTTTTACATTATTACATTGTCTTACACATTTTTTCAAAGTCAAACACATTGAAATGGTTATGGGGTTTAATATGTACTTAGATTCAAATAAACTCAAATAAGCTCAACAATATAATTTTAACAGCACCTAAAGACAAATTTTCAGAGTTAAGTCCTTTCTGGATGACTTTGGAGGCTGCACCAGCTGTGTCTCTGTCAGCTAACTAACCCATTTATGGGTCAATTTAGACATCCATATGTTTGTTGACTCATGTTTGCAGGCTTAAATCATTCTGAAGATGCTTCTGAACTGCTTAATGTATCATCAAAGAAGTTTGCAATGCACATTGTAGTCTACAACAACCTTGCAAAAAGAGAATGTTTAAAATCTTCCTTTTCACCTTGACTAATAAAAAGGCAAAGAGAAAAAAGTGAGCGATACCTTTGTGTGTGTGTGTGTGTGTGTGTGTGTGTGTACTCACCAGTCAATTCCTTTGTGGTAGTTATTGGTATTGAAGAACTGGACCTCCTCATATGTCTTTGGACTGGGGAAGTTGCTGGAGATGGAGGGATGCATGAGTAGGAAGAGATAAAGTGCTGTCGTTCCTGGAAGAAAGGGCATAATTCATAACTGGCTCGTTAATGCAGCTCAGCTGAGAGTAGTGTGAGAGCTGTCATCTACTGATCCATACTGCATGATATTTCCCTGTGCAAGATTTATATCTTGCTAAGAATACACTGTGTGTGTGTGTGTGTGTGTGTGTGTGTCTGCAATGATCACAGACCTCCCCATCAAATGATTCAAAAGCATTTGACACCAATCAGCTACTGGGTCGCTGGTCATGCCCTCTGTCTCACCCTCAGCAGCTCTCTTTTCACCCCATTCCCCGTAACACTTACTCTCGTGCACACTACTACATCCCCCCTCACTGTTCCTATTTTCTCTAACATCTCTGACATGTGAGGCATACCCCGCAATAAAATGAGAATTCAGTGTACTGTGGTTGTTGCCGAACTGCTCATGTTGCCATAGTGACCTCTCGTCCCATTTAGTAAATTATCACCTGGTTAATTAGCAGTGTTGTGGGACCTCCTCGTCTCTCACATCAAGCACCGCCAATTAGATTTCCCAAGGCCACATGAAAGCAACACTATGAATCCAAGTAACGTGTACAGATGTACCATAATTTCCCCATTTTTGTGTCTTTGACAGAGAGAAACTCAAAAAAGAAGAGGGTGGTAGCTCAGTACTGTATCCCTATGCATCTAAAGTAGATAGTATGTGGGTGGAAGAAAAGAGGTAAGAGCCTCCTCCTTTGTCTCACTCTGAAAGGACCGAAGCAGCTAGGAGGATTAAATAAATGGGCTGTAATTTTTGAGGATCTACAGACACTTGGGCACACAGAGGGAGTCTCTCTCTTTCTCTCTTTGTGTTTGTGTGCAGCTTACCTGTTTTCTGTGGACCTATGACCATGAACTTGGGTAACCTGTCACAGGTTTTCTCTTTAGACCAGATGTCTTTGTGCCGTTTGTCATCACATGGGTTCTACACAGGCACAGAAAAACAATTCAAGGGTTTAAGTGATGATGTATAAAACAGACACACCCATACTTTCAGTATGGAGCTGCTGCGATGTACCAGTATTGGAGATACACATGACATCTGATAATTAAATACTGATACCATGCTAATGGTACACATATGAAAATGCTGTGCACCACATTATTCAGCACCACTTAAATTATTTTATATTATATAATTATGATTTCACACTTTCTCCACTTCCCTACATTAATATTTTGAGTATAATTTGTCAAAAAGGGACAAAACACACAAAAAACAGTTTAAAAATTGACTGACATTTTGCTGACATCTGACATTAACATGAATTATTTTGACCACTTTTTAATTATGTGTAAAAATCAAGCATTGTATATGGAGAATTAGCAACATACATAGGGCATTTTAATTACATGTTTGTTTTAAATGATTATTTATATTATTATTATTTAAATTATTTATTATTATATAAATTGCTCAAAACAATAGCAAACCAACTTTACAATGATATCCTCAGACCTTCATTTTCTACAAATAACATATAAATGACTTCTTTTAGTCAATTAAATGAAATAATAGCTAAATAGTCTCTTGCCTTCTTCTCCAGGCTTTAGAGACAAAATTAGAACAGTGGAATATCAACTCTCATTAAATTATCATAATTTGTACCATACTGTATAAACAACATAGGACTCACTCTGCACACCACACAACTCATACAATCAGCTTTGCTCTTGAATATTTAAAAGACACACAAGTCCATACATGCAGGCAAATGTGCAAACACACCTGCCAGAGAGGGTTCCTTTGTTCGGGAAAAAGCTGGAAGTACTTGTGTGCGAGCTGCAGTGGTGGAAGGGTGTGGAGTCTCAGGTTTGTCCATGAGCGAAGGAAGGAGGCCAGGTGGACGAATGTGTAAAGACCCAGTCGATCATTGCCGTAGTTAGACAGGTGGGTCATGAATATACTGATCTAGGGTGGTGAAACAGAGACAGGGTGGGGGTTGAGAGGAAAAAGGCAAAGGAAATACATACTTATTGTATTTTGCAAAAAAGTGATAAAATCAAAATCTCATTTTCAAAGTTGTTGGAGAAAAACTGAGGCAGCACAGTAAATCTAATTACTGTTGTTTGGTCTGTAGTGGAAAGCAAACACATCATCTTTCAGTGTGTGATGGTTTTTAAGTCGCTAACACTAACAGCTGTCCACCGGGTATTAATATTTGCTATCACTTTCCAAAGAGACACATTCACGTTTTTATGAAAGATAAATTAACTTCCAGCACTATACCATTTCAAGTATAAAGGTGGAAAACTGATATACCGAAGCTGATTCACTCCACCCGATAGATAAAGCTGAGGAGGCAGCACAATGCTCCTCACGGCCACTGGGTGATGGGAGAGATGCAGCTACACACAGGAAAGTGTTCTGGTGTTTGTTCACGGCATTAATGTGTGTGAGAGCGAAGGAGAGGCTCAGAGGGAGTGAAGGAGCGATAGTGAGTTGGTCCAGGCTATCTGTCCACGCCTCAATGCTTTTATAGTCTGATCAAAGAGACAGGCTAAGATAGCTGCTACACACACACACACACACACACACACACAGACTTCTTTTGTGACTGGAGGGAGCTTAGAAACGTGAAGTGTCTGGATGAAACGGCAACATCAGCCATTAAGATATGAATTATTTGGTGGATGTGAGCGTGTGTGTATGTCTGTGTGCGCATGAATGATTGTGTGTCAGTATATTTGGGAGAATGTCTGTGTGAACACACACGAGAGACACACACATATTTAAGCATAAACAGTGAATTTCCTGGTGACACAGGACTGTCGGTGCTCCTCTTTACCGCTGAAGGTTGCCGCAGATACAAAGCGACACAGTGTCGGGGTTTGATGGATCAGCGTCCGGCCAACCTGGAAAGCTGTTCAGAATACTAATCGCCCCGAATACTGAGTGTGTGTGTGTGTGCGTGCGGCTGTGTGTGTGTGTGTGTGTGTGTGTGTGTGTGTGTGTGTGTGTATGTGTGTGACATACTGTGGGAGGGTGAAACAGCAACCAGACATGTGTGGCTAGTTGAGTCTTTGTGACAAAGAACACAACAAAGAAAAAACAGAGAGGAGCAAGGGTATGCGTGTCAGAGGCATTTTCCATGCATGTGTGAATGTCAGCGTAATTGTTTGCGTTCATGTGTCTTGTGTATGCCAGTGCAATTGTGTGCATCTGCCGCCTGTCTTCTTATCTTTCTTTCAGCAAACCAGCAGCATACCATACAGCCTTGCCTGCTTCATATCAATCTAGATGACGTCGGGGGCAACAATGTGGATCTGCCGTCAAGGCATCACCAACTTTCACTCAACCAGGAACAACAGAAACACAAGCCAGTGAGAAATGTTACTTGCTCCTCCTCTCCAGTGACTCGTAATGTCACCAAAAACCTCCTTCTTTGAAGCACACGCATGGAGAACTTCTCATAGAAATGTGTAAAATTAAACACGGCAGCATCTCACCGAAACATCTCTTCACATTTGGAATTGAGAGGGACTATTTCCCACAGCATGCTGCAGTGGTTTATGGGGGCAGGGAAGAGATGTGAATATTATAAAATGGAAAGGTATTGGACTGATACACAGTGAATGCAGACAAATGTGACCTGAGTAAATAACAGGCTATAAACCATTTCAAAGTGTCCCACCTTGTCCCTTTTGTGGTGCTTTATGATTTTTTGAAAGCAGGCAAAGTGATCAAAAAGTGATTTATGTTCCCTTCAAACCACTCAATACCCTGGCCCAGGCTGTGAGGTGTACTGTATGTATGTATGTGTGTGTGTGTGTGTGTGTGCTTGAAAGAGAGTGAGAATCTGGGTGTTATTGAACATGGAAACATTCATTATGGAGCTCAAGCACTCGCTGCCAAATTAAACAAAGGGGAAGAGAGAAGATGATTTGTTTGTAATTGGAGAACTGCAGAAGAATGGAAAAAATAGAGGGGGTGGTAACAAAGGGAAAGACTGAGAGAGTAACCTTGGCAGGTGAGTCTGGATTAAAAACAAAACAAAAAAATACACTTGACACAGTGTTAATCTCCTGACATAGTGTGTAGTGTTTTTGGTGGAAGAACTTGCTGTGGGTAAGAATTCAATTAAGCACATAAAGCTCTTTCTCTGCATCTGGTGCCATGTCTCATTTCCTGAATATTGGATTGCTTTGAGTCCCCTATGCGCCTTTAATAACGAATACTGCGCTAATAATTTAACACCAGCATTGGGCTCAAATCACACTTGGAACTGGATTGAGAAAGAAGTGTAAAGAATAAGAGAAATAAACCCAACCCTGCAGCTTCCCTCTTTTAATCTTTTTTTCCCCCTTGTCTTTTCTCCTCATTGCTCCTATGCAGCTTAATTTCCTCCCTCTTCTCTCATCCTTCTAAAGTCTTGCTCTCACTTTCACTTGTCTTTTCCAAAAAAGTCACTTTATGTAATTTTTTTTCCTCTCCGATCTCATGCTGACCTAGATGCTCTGATGAAGCATGTCAGTCCAACATGGAGCGATGTTCTTCAAAATCCATGTGCACATGCACATACATACACACACACGCACACACACACACACACACACACACACACGCACACACACACACACACACACGCACGCACACACAAATGCCATGTCTTGGAAGATTAAGAGAGCGGCAATCATGTATTTGAATTTGTGACATGCTCCAATCCACTCTAACATGATTGCATTTTTCAGAAAATTATTTGTTTTACTGGCCTCTGGTTGGAGATGGATTTTTTTTAACTTTCATGTCCGTCTACTTATTTCTATCTATCTATCTATCTATCTATCTATCTATCCATATCTGCTGCTTTCTCTTCTTCAACGTGTACCTTGAGCAGCCTTGTTTCCCATCAGAGAACACTTAGTTCCATATACATTTCTCCATGATTGAATTATTATTGCTACTGAAAAGAAGCCATCGTCTCCCCCTTCATTCTCTCCCTTTCACCGTCACTGTCCTCTTTCCTCTTCTTGCTCTTGCAGTCTCTCTCTCTCTCTCTCTCTCTATATATATATATATATATATATATATATATATATCTTTCTCACAGTCCATCACTCTCTGCCTCATCTGTGGATAATTGAAATCTGAAGGTTAACAAAACAAATTATTTGGATTCAGTTTATTCTGTCTGCTCCAGTAACATCTACTGGCCCTCTTGATTCTGGCATCTTTCACTGCTTTTCTCCACATTTGGATGGTAGCATATTGTGTGTGTGTTTGAGTGCCTGTATGTGTTGATGAGCTGCAAAAGCCGTCAGTACAATCAGCAGGACTTTGGTGAGAGGGAAGGAAATGAGACAAAAAAAAATGTGTGGAAACATTCATTTGTGTCAACATGAACGGGTCGAAAATTAGAGCAAGGAAAGAGTTGGAGGAGAGGTGAGGGATGTTGAGGGTGAGCACTGGGTGAAACAGAAGGCTAGGAGGGAGGGAGATTGTGCTGATATGGCTAATAAGCTTAGTGGCAGAGCTAAGCGCTAAATGTCAGCCCTGATATATGTCTACAGCTCTGCTTATGTCAGCTATACACACATTTATACAAACATACACATGCACAGATACTTGGACACACAAACATATGCATTAGTATGTGTGCGTGTGTGTGTGTGTGTGTGTGTGTGTGTGTGTGTGTGTGTGTGTGTGTGTGCACGCCTGCATCACTTCCTCTCTGTATGTGTTTGGATTCTCAAGTGACACAAGATGCCGTGACCTGAAAATTAAATCCCAATCTGTCTGCCACCTTCTCACCCTGCTCTCCCCATCTCTCTCTCTCTCTCTCTCACCATCTCTCTGGCCATTTATCGGGGACTGACTTGTGCCCTATTGGCTGGTTGCAGAGTCTAGGTCGTCCAATCGATTGTTGAGCTTATATGAGATGGGGAGCTCAATGATCAGTGATGCAGCCCATAATGATGCAAAAGTATCCAAATACACATAGATACATGTGCATTGGTGTGCACACACATACAGTTCATGCAGATGCACACATCCAATATGGTGGTTGCTGCCAGTGCTGAACTGCCACCTCAGGACAAATGTGATTTAAAGTCACTGAATGGGAAGTGACACCAATGTGCAGAACATCAAACAATAGGAAACCCCCCTCAGGGACTACAGCAGTGAGCTACAGAACACTATTGATTATACACACAAAGTGCACACACTAATAAAAGCTTTTGTATCTGCAAATGGAAACGTAGCAGGGAGAAGCAAAAAGAAAATGTCAGTCTTCATGCATGTGTGAGTGTGTGCATGTGCGTGTGGACGTGCGTCATGGCAGAATAAGTCTCTTCATTAAGAGATACAACATGATCCCTTATTACACTGATAAAGAAGTGAAGAAAGTGAGAAAGAAGGACAAAAGACTGTGGAAACAGAGGAAAAATTTAATTAGCCTGGGTGTTTCTGGCTTTCTGAAGTCTCATGTAATATATAGTACATGAATGTGTGTGTGTGTGTGTGTGTGTGTGTGTGTGTGTGTGTGTGCGTGCAAGAGACAGAGAAATGTGCAGAGGCATCCCTCTTGGTTTGTGAGTTCACGCTGAGATGACATCATTGGTGATGTGAGCAAAAAAACTGTTAAGGCCGTTGTTCTTTGAGAAGCTATTAACACAATTATGTGAGAAATGAGTCACACCGTATCATTACTCTGATGTGTTGGACTCCCTTAATAAATGAACACAAATCTTTGATTAGAGTTCTACAGGGCAGTTCCAACTCAGTGTTTGAATACTCTGACTTCATTTATATGTTTTTCATTCTCAAGTCGTTCCTCTCAGGGTCATTTCAGGTGATTTGAGATTGAAGTGCCCTTTCTGAATTGAAAACCTTGGCATTTGCTTTCACTCCAGGAATTCTTTACTTCTGTTTTCTTCAATCCAAGCCACGTTGACGTGCCGCTCAGGCAGGGTTTTAATTCAAGGCCACATAGTTCTTAGTCTATATACAATTCGTTCAATAGAAAAATGGCTGTGAGAAGGGATTTTTTCACCATATGTGGTTATTTTGCTACACTTTCCCCACTGACTCCATTGTGTTCATACAAATTGCTTGAATAAAGAAGGTGAATTATGCTCCTTCTTGTATTTTACTGCCAACCACCTACTTCATCTCTATTATAAGAAAACCATTATTCCAGCTAGAAGAAAACAATAGAAAACACTCCACTTCATTTGTACCAGAAAAGTTAAGACGAGCAAAGTAAGCAATCAAAAATGTTTTAGGGATGCAACTGATTATGATTTTCATACTTGATTAATATGTACATTATTTTCTTGATTATACAATGAGTTGTTTGGTCTATAAAATGTTTAGAATGATGGAAAAAAAAGGATGTGGATTTATTTTGAAATTGATATAAACTGATTCCTGTTTTTTATATCAAATGTCAATTCACAGAAGAACAACAAGCTTATATATGGCATTTCTGTCGTGTGTCATTATCATTTTAAGAGAGTGAAAATGTTGTGCTCAAACAGGAAGAAAGAGAGATGCACTGACATGCAGAAACAAAGAAGACAGACAGCAGGAACGGAGAAAAAACATCTAAATAAATAAAACAGTAAAGAATGGTTGAGACAAAGAATGAGAAGAGAAGAAAGAGCGAGATTGGGTTGTTGTGCGAAGCTGCACTGGACTCTGATGTTCGCTGAGTTCTGACAGCTCCTCTAGTTCAGCACTCCCCTACCTGACACTTCAATACAGCCCACTGCTGGTCTATGAGCATCTCTGTGTGTGCATGGTTGCAGAAAGAGAGTGTTTGGAGATAATTCCTGGGAATTTCTATCCCACATTTGTGTGCATACGTACGCTTGCAAGCATGTGTTCAAGCATCTTAATTGTCACCAAAACATAATTCTGTTTCTTAATTCAAAGTAAAACTGAGTTGAGCTGACATACACAGCAGGCAGGATGTGTGTGTGTGTGTGTGTGTGTGTGTGTGTGTCAGCAACTCCCCCTGTGGTGTGACCTAATTTAAAGTAGGGAGATGAACACAGCTCCACAGTGAGAAGCAGTCCCTGACAGGAAAAGAGATGTGCGCGTGCGCGTGCGCACACACACACACACAAACACACACACAAACAAACAGAAAAATGAAAGAAAATGAAGCAGACAGAGAGGATGTTACCTTTACACAGAGCGTGGGGAACCCGGTTGTTGCCTCTTAAGGCGCAAAAATCAAAATAGAAAGTAACAGGCCTCCCTGTTTCTCACTCTGTATATCTGTTTGCGTGTCTCTGTGAATGTGTGTGGTTTCTCTGACTTACTGGGTTGAGAAGCACGGTGAGAAATAGCTCTCCGCCACGGATGCTTTTGTCCAGTTCTTTAGGTCCGCCAGGATATTCCTTGTAGTAGATGGTGTGAGTAAACAAGCCACATGTCTGGCGAGGCAGCACCTACACACACGAAAAGACACGTAAAAGCAGGACTTGTTAATGTCTTTGATATCTGCAGTTCACATAGAAAGTGCAAATAATTTATGATAACACTCAACCAAGCAAAGTAAGCTCAGTAGAAGCTAATTCCTTCAGCAAAAAGAAACCTTTATCTTACTCTAAATCAAGAAATGTGTCCAATAAGCGTGCAGCCGAACCACTTCAGACTACTGTATTACTAGGGACTCAAGGATGTGCAGTGCAATTTGCCATACTAACTTATAACACTGATAACATCATTGAAGGCAAAACACGTCTGCTAATTAAATAGATGTTCTACTTTACAGTGGTTATGTCAAAGGAAGAAGACTAATACACTATTTGGAATTAATACTGGTGTTTCTGACAGAGAGCAGTCATATGTCATGACAGGTATCTTGCTGAGGGCTCGAGGAAATGAATTGTCAAGAGTTGTTATTGATTGTTTTCAGTGACCTATCAAGGAGTGATCCACTGGTTCTTTTTCTTTTTCTATGTCAAAACCTGGTGCCTTCACCTACACAGTAACTCTTATACAGACAGTTCACAGGGTGCTTTATGCCAGTGGTGGTTTGGCTGGTCCTTCTCACTCACATACTGATTATTTTCATTTTAAAACTTATACTAGAGGGGCTCTAGCACATTTATCAGATTTGGCATAAAGTCCCCCTGGAGTCACAAAAACCTTTCTACAACTCTCACATATGCAGTAGTACTCCCCAAGACCTGGAAACACACTTTGATGTCCTGTTAAAGTGACATATGAAACCTCTGTGATGCCATGATTTGAGATTAAACAGGAAACAACCAGTTCTGTGTGAGGTTTTTCAAAGTGCTGATCACTCACCTACTTCAAGGCAAAAATACAGACAAAACAGGTACAAAGATGACTTAAAATAGCACAAATAATTCAACTAGCAGCATGAAGTGTGACAGCTTGTCAACATGGCGGTTTCTAAATTTGAGAAGCAGACATATAATCTGGTGTTCTGTCATCAAGCATATTGTCATGTTACCTGTTGCAGAGAAGAAGCATAGGTGCTAACACCAATTCAAGTCACATCTTTGCAGAGTGCAAAAGACACTTTGTAAGAGTTAGTATTTTGATTATGAAAAAAACATAATCAATGACAAAAATGATGGCTCTGCTCCATTTAGCTACTCGAGTTCCAGGACTCTGAAATTACGAATTCAGGCTACCGATACGTTACTAGGACACTAAAATAGAATAGAGCCATCATTAAATGTTACTAGTTCCACCTGTGTCTACTGCTTTCCTATAATGACAAGTCAACATGACCCCTGTGAAAAAGGTCTACCAGACTCAAATTAGGGTTTTCCATGGAGGCAGCATTTACTGCTGTGCTAGAGCAACAAGTCCTGAAGAGCTGTCCAGCTGAGATCACTTCAGGAGCAGAGACCCTTCATTTTCATGAAATACACAGGTGAAATGAAGTCTTCCTGGGGCTCTGTTCCTCATCAATACCTGCTTGGTGTTTTGGTGACTCGTTGTTTACGGAAGCGGAAGGAGATGATAATGGATCAATTTTAATCCCACCTCAAGCAGGTGCACTGAGCACACTTAGCCACTGAGTTATATATGCTCATGCCTCGATTGAAAAAAGCAGGTTCCCACATGTTAATTTCTCAGATTCTCTTTATTGCTTCAAGTAAATCTTACAGTGTTGTGGTTGGACAAGGAGTCCTCACAGCTTACCACCACTGTAACACTAACTAATTTGTCAAAGATTAGTATCCACTGTTAGACAGTTAAACACACTGGCACATGTAAAGTTCATCTAAATTTATGCGGAAAAAAGAGCAAACATAATACACCCAAGACAAGTATAAGTGACAAACAGAGTGCTGGATCAAGTGTTTAACAGCTGATGAATTAATCTCCTTTTCATTAGGTAATTAAATGACTTAAATGAAAGTGAGGAGAAGGGAAGAAGAAGGTCTTTATTGTGAACTCCTTGTGGAGCACTTCACTGTGTGAAATAGAGAGTAAAGGCTGGAAGCGCAGATATTGGTTTATCTATAAAACACTGCAGTCGTTCATACTGGCAGTCTCACACACACACACACACACACACACACAAACAGAAGACAGAGAGCGAGAGAGAGAGAGAGAGAGAGAGAGAGCGAGAGAGAGAAGGCCACCAGAGCCACAGACACTCAGCACTATTTCACCAAACCAATTATCCACAGAGCTATATCTCAAACTGATATAGTACATTTTAAAAAGAAATACACACACACTCACAAGTATGCATGTCTGTGCGAGAGTGTGCACACACACACACACATACAGCCCAGCCAATGCCATATTTCAGTCTGATTTGTTCTGATACCATGGGTCCAGTGGGTGGCTCTCAATCTGCTGACAGAGATGCACCAATTTTACAGCCCTAAGACAACTTCCTGTCCCCCTCAGACCAAACAAAGATAGAGCAAAGGGCAGAGGGGAAGTTTGTGAGCGATGTGCCAGGGTAACTTTATGAGAGGTCAGGAGGCTGGATGCATTACCAGGATCTAAAGGCTTGCCAGGTGAGTTATTGTGAAATAATTTCAATAAATTCCACATGCAGGTGCACATACACACACACAAACTACCTCTCAGAAAATGCTCTTCTTCCATGAATAAGTTTCAATGTTGTTTTCTTAGTCTCTGGACACAGGAACCTGGACATGGACCTCCTACTACTTGGCTGATATATGTGTTTTCAACCTGGTCTCATGAAATATTCGTACAAATCAGTACGAAAAATATTGCACTAAAATTTGTACATAACCCACGTAATTCGGACATCATGTGACTTTCGATGCAGGCTGCTCCGTCTGTGAAAACATGTCGGACATTCCTTACATTCTCAGCGGATTTGTTACGTTTTCGGTGGAGTAGTTTGGGTGTGTTTTGATCACATTTCTAGCGGGAAATATGCATTTTATTTCCGTAAGCCTAACCCTGTAATCCTTTCCCTAAACCTAACCATGATTGGAAGTGTTGTCGGGCTTATTTCAATGCGTATTGTAATGTTACAGTTCCAGCTGACAGGGAAAGGAATGTCCGGCATTTTTAAGGCTGTCGCTTCCGAATTCTGTTTGGGGCTCGCGCATGCGCTGATCAGTCATGTTGCCGATCATTCGTAAGATATGCATGAAAATTTGTGCCTTACTTTTCATATGATATCACATGAATATTTCATGAGACTACGTTGGTGTTTTGCCACTGTTTTGCAAATGGAATTTGACACTTTTCAAAGAACACAATTGGAGAAATAGAGATTTGAACATTTAAAACTGCTGGTGCATCTCCAATGCATCGTTTTGAGGGACATTGTTGAAAGTGGGAGTGAGTTACATATAGCATGGAAACCTCTAGAACACCAGTGGTAGCCAATTCTAATTCATAGTCCCTCAGAGAATTAAATGACGTATGACTGTACTTAACAGTGTAACATGTGATCTCCATATTAAGCATCTTAACTAACAGGTCAAAGGTGAGAGATCATGAAAGCTCAGCTAATGGATGCTCACTCAGCTTTTAACCATGGATGTGATTTGCATGTGTCCTTACTCTCCTCACAATGTGATTTTGGTGCATGGGCAAACTGTCCAATTGTATTCCAGCCAATAAAAACTATTTGAGAGACAATATGAACAAAACGGTCAAAAACATGTTCGGAAAATAACAGCTGCATCCATCATCCGGGTTGACAGTAAGCTTCAGAGTCATTTTTGCTGGGGTTTTAATTTCGGATGTTCTTTATAACTTTAAAACTTTTCTTCCTGTACGAAGCAACAAAGTTGTTGTTTTTTTTTTTTTTGCCATATTGCTCCCCGTTTTCTGTCTTTCTTTGTGATGTATTGTGTTGAATATGTATTTTTGTTCAGTGGCTTGTTATCCAATTCAGTGATTCACTGGGACTTTTCAATACTTTTCTATTGATGATGTATAATAACACATTATAGCCTGTCAAAGTGTCAGCTAGTTATTGTATTGAAAGGAATGCTGGATTAAGTTGCTGTCTTTCATGACGCTTTGACATGTTGTCAAGAAATAAAAACAGACTTCTGGGACTGATTAGGAAATTGACGTAGCTGTCAGTTCAAATTGTTTGCTCAACGCCCAAATATAGCAGAACAACATGGACTGGTAATTTTGGTGTCAGATGTGATTGGTTCTTTTGTCAATAAGGGAGCGGTTGTGCACACTGACAAAGAGCCTGACTGATAAGTGAATGAAGAGGAGGAGAAGGAGGAGGTGAGGAGACAGAGGGAGGGATGGAGAAAGCTTGCTTAGGTGGAAATGGTGAGAATGGTGGTTTTATTCTATTGCTGTCTACAACAGTGAGTGATGAATTACTTATCGGCACATGAAAGTCTAAAAATGCTCTCATTATTAGATTCTTAGTCTATGATGCACATCCTGCACATATACAAGAATAGAATATGCACACAGACTCAGACACGGAAAAGCTCAAGCCTTTAGCTGCCTCGGGAAGCCATTAAATATTGAATCAGCATAGAGCCGTGGTGAGATGAGGTCAAAGAATACATATACGCATGCACACACACACACACACACACACATACATACACACACACACACACACACACACACACACACACACAGAGGTTACACACCATGCAAAGCATCATTGATTTTTTGTTTAAGACCGCAAGAAACAATCAGCACACAATTTACTATTCAGCAAACACTTATTTGAATGAAGAGACAGGAGATACAAACAGTAAGATAAAAGAATCCCAGCAGACACTTGTGACTAAATGATTCTGCAGCTTTGATTTAGTTATGATAAGAATTTAAAATTCATGGTTTTAATTTCAGTCAAGATGAATGAGGCAAATAGTTGTTCCCTCCTGGCGGGCAAAGACATTACATAACGTGCTTTGAGTGTTTGGCTTGATTCATGAGCTGTGTGTGATCAATGGAGCTGTGTTAAAAAAAGCACATCCAGGAATTCTTCAAAGATGCACTTTGTTGTGTTATCCATTATGTTTATCTGAATAACCTGACTCCCCTCTTTTTGTCAGACAACATACAGTCTATGATTTGTCAGAGAGGCCAACGTATTTTGTAAAATATTTCTTCACACAGCACCAGCACAGACTCATTTCTACACACAATCACCTGCTGTAAAAATAGCTAAAGCATTACAATCTCTACAGAAGATTAAAAGAGGGGGAAAATCAAAACAATAACACAGTAAAGAAAATATGAAATAATCATAGTGATGTTTGCGTGTAGAATATATTTTGAAATGAGACCTTTTTAGCAGTCAGCAAAAGAAAAAGAGAAAGATGTTCAGTAATGAATGGCCTGCAGGTAGTTGTTCACCCCTATGGCTTCCCACAGACGTGATTAACAATGTTGCATTGTCTGCTCACCATGATGTTGTTGTGAATGAAGCCCTTGCGGTAGCGGGCAGGTTTAAGGTGAGGGTACTCTTCAGTGCTGGTGACCTGGATGTTCCACACACGCCTCCAAGCCTTGTACAGCTGCAGGTGAACCGGATAGACACCTGAGTGGTGAGGGGCCACGGCATAGCCCATGTCCACAGGGATGTTGTGCTCCTGGAGGACAAGAACATACAGTACATAAGCAGAAACAGACACATACTGTATGTGAGAGTTTTATATATATATATAAACAGAAGTTATAGCACATTTACTGGCAAAGGACATGACGGGACATAAACATACAACAGCCCAACAGTCTGACCTTGTAGAAGAAGCGCATGGTTTGTGTTGTTACGATGCTGGCCTTCGGGTTGGAAATAGTTTGGTGTAAGCATGTGTACGTGTGGGAGTGTGAGTGTAGACGGTGGACCGGGATGGTTGCTGGGTGCATCTCATAGACTGATGGTGTTGTCCTTCGCTTTGACACACACCTACACATACTGTCAAAGCTAAGCATCAGTGGTCAGGGGATGAGGGAGTGGAGTATGTATGTCTGTCTGTGTGTGTGTGTGTGTGTGTGTGTGTGCGCTCGCGCGCGCGTGTGTGTCTGTGTGTGTGCGCATGTACAACAGAGGTGAGGGATCACACTTTATTATCACGTTCACCTTCAATAACATGAACCAACCCCCTTTCACTGTATTGTACGCGTGACACAGAACTCCAGTAGGGTCATACAAATCATTTCAACTCACTCACACACATACTAACAAAGCACAGGAAAACAAGGCAGGCAGGGCAACCAAAGCACTCAACCTTTATGGACTTCAGATTAAACAGGGCTCAGGTGTGCCCATCAAAATAAGTGCATCATTCCCCAACAGGGATATTACATTTTGTTTGTCTTGGTTTAGAAGCAAATGAGCACATGATGGTAAATTCTGTAAAAGCATTATGTTAATTACTTATGCTGACAGAAGTGTAATGAGTTTCCCAACACTGCTGCATCAAAATGTATTCATAGGCGAGTAATTTGCATAAGCAAATACGTTCCACAGTAAGTGTAATTCTACTGTGATTATAATTCTGATCAACATGACAAGGACATATTCATATTTTAGACATATGCAAAACATTCCCTTTCAATATTGTTCATGTGCTTTCCATACAGTATTGGCTTGCAGGCTACAAACCACCTTATGACTTGTGCAACACAGGACATAAAACCTGGTTTACGTATTATCCATTCTGTGGTAGAAGAATGTCATTGTGTGTAAGAATGTAATGTGTGTAACATGAAGTATGTCCTTTGTGTTAGAACAGTCCCAGCGCTCTGACCTGCAAACATCGTCTTTGCAAATTGCTGTGGCAAAGAAATCACAGTTACTAACAGACGTCCTTGAAGAAAATGCAATCATGAGAAAAGAAAGCAACATTGAAATAAACAGCTGCATGTGTGTGTGTGCATCCATCTCACCAGAGCGAACTCCTTGTTGAGGACCATCTGCTCCAGCAGTGAGGACTCGTTGTGGAAGAGGTGAGGCTGCATGTGGCTCCACATGTGGGGGAACCACCAGAACTCATCCACATACTTCAAAAGTAAATCGTCTCCCTCATCCTCCTCCACTGTGCCTGCACACACAAAAAAACACGAGGACAAAAGGACAAGGAATAACATTGAGAAATATATTCTTTGAGCAGAATCAGAGCACATAAAAATAGCTTTAGACCAGCAATTTCTCACAGTATCACCAAGCAACTGGGTTGTTTTAAGGTTGATTTGCAGCAGCGGTTTGATGCCATGGTGATAAAAATTTATGCCATGCTATGGAAAAATGCTACATTACGTATCAGATTTTTTCTAATTATAATTATGTTATATCTCACCTCTATTTTCTATTTCCAGTGTATCGTTCTCCTTTGTAGAGCTTAGTATGCACTCCATATGGTATGATTGTACAAATATTACTCAATAAGTCAAAATCAAAAGCTGTATGATATAAAATATTTAATGATAAATAGGATAAACATCTGCTTGGGATTGATAACTTCATCATGTTTCAGTTTTGAATCTTACACAAAAAACAAACAAACAAATAACAGTTAAATGCCAGTAACAGGATATTTAAATCTACACGTGTGCATTACTTTTTTTTTGTTTTGTTTTTAGCAAAAACTCATATTAATCATATTAATGAAGTATTTAAACAGAACATACCAGTGTGGTAGAATTTCCCAGAAAAGCCCAGGTTGAAGGTAAAGTTGGAGATCTGAGAACGCAGCTGTTTCTGGGTGTCAAGGAGAGCCTGTAGATAGACGGACACATAAAAAGAGCATGAGTGACAGAATCACTCAAACCCACAGAGCACAGTGTATAAGCTTCATCCATCCCCAGTCTGCACTTGCACAGATCTGTCTCAGTCAGGTCGTCTGTCTCTGCTGTATATTTAAGTGAACTCATCATCTTTACTGTTTTCTCCATGTACTAAAGTGTTACAGTGGCTACGCCTGTCCTCAAATCTACCTCCATCTCTGGTTTCAATACTTGAATCGGGAATTTCTCCACTTATTTAATGACTTCATTAGTTTACTGGCCTTTAAACAAAGACTCTGTAATGAGTGGTAACTAAAGAGAGTTGCACATTCGCGCACACAGTCACACACATCGACGGTAATGCGAGTTAATGAAGGTCAGTGCATTAGTAGCCTCTGGAGGGTGGACTAATAACCCACGCACACACTCCTCCCTTCTCATCATTCTCTCCATCCACCCCTAACCCCCCCCCCCACACACACACACACACACACCTCTCACTCCTCTACTGCTGCCTCCTCACTCTCTCATTCTCACTCTATTCTTCCATCTCCTGCAGTCGCCTCTCTGCCCCCCTTCGCCATTTGCCCCCCCCCCCGCCCATCCCTCTCTGAACCTCCATCCCTCCCTTGCTTGCTCCGTGAAAATGTCACATTCTCAGGAGACGGGGCTGTTCTAATTTGAAAGCAAGGCTGAAGCGGCATGGAGGAAAGATCGCTCACTCACTCCCTTTGCTCTTTCTCTCGCACTTGCCCACCCCGTCTTCTTGCTACCGTTGCACTTCTTGTCACATGCTCCCTCCCACAAATATTTTGTTTATTTATGAAACTTATAATTCCCTGCATATTTCAGTCTGCAGGGGGTGCTTTCTTTCGGGCAATGCGCCACATCTCTATTACCAATCTTTGTTGTGCTGCTTTTAATCGATCTCCAGGAACCTTTGCCTGATTTACTATACTAGACCTGAGCAGCTGATATCAGAGCAAGGAATCGGGTCCAGGCTGTCTCTCTGCATCTCTTTTAATGCTCCCTCCTCCTTATTGTGTGTTCCAAACTAACAAATATGCAGACACATGCACACAGTGTCTTCATTAGCTCTAATCTAATGGTGTTGAAAATAGCTGCATGCTGACAGATGTGCACAGCTCCCTAATCTGATCCCATGTCTCCTCTGTTATGACATCTTCTACATCTCTCTCTCTCTCTCTCTCTCACACACACACACACACACACACACACACACACGTCTATACACAAACATGCAAATGTGTGGATACAAAGACACAAGAATTAAATTAAGTTTGTAGCTGAGTGCTTTGCATTATAACTCAATACACACTCCCCGATGCACTTGGTCGAATGCATTACGAATGTGTGCTGGTATCTGGGAGCGTCGGCATAGGTGTGTGTCCAAGAGTGCTGTATATTAGTTTAAACACCTCATTTATATTCCACTGCCCAACATGAGGAGAAAACAGAAGAGCCACGCAAATGACCAATTTTTGTGATGCGTCAGTGATACTCATGGCCACAAATGACCCTAGAGGTGCTTTTGCATGTATTTTAGCCTTTTTTATTATCACAGTGAACATTTTATTTCTTTCTTGGGAAATTTATGTTTTTATTGTGCAGCAATGCCATTATGAGCACAGAAGCATTTATAAAGCTCCTCTTGCTGACAAATCCAGAGCACAAAAAAAAAGTGAGCGTTAAAAATGGGTAACGTGAACTCAGGCCAGTTTTCACATTAAAGAAGTTGTTGTTCCACTGCAGCCAAGTCTCAGATCTTACAGAGAACACACAAACAAGGAGAGTTTCAAGACACCCTCTGTTTGTAACCGCAACACTGATTATGAAACTTTCACAGGCAACAAATTGCTCATGGTGATGGATCAGCTTTCTCAAGCAAGTTTCAGTGAGGAGACAATAAAGAAGACACAACTGAACAAACAACCTACTGATTTTTTTTCAAAATTAGAGTTGAATATATCACCACTTTCATTCATTTTACATTTTTGAACCATGTATGATATATTTATATAATTTTTCTCAAGGGATTCGATGGTGAATAGCAACTAACTCAGTTTATCTACACAAGGTTCTAAACATGGGCAGCACGGTGGTGTAGTGGTTAGCACTGTTGCCTCACAGCAAGAAGGTACTGGGTTCGATTCCTGGCCCGGGGCCTTTCTGTGTGGAGTTTGCATGTTCTCCCCGTGTCTGTGTGGGTTCTCTCCGGGTACTCCGGCTTCCTCCAAAAACATCTAAAAACATGCATGGGGATTAGGTTAATTAACTAATTTAAATTGCCCTTAGGTGTGTGAATGTGAGTTGTTGTTTGTCTCTATGTGCCCTGCGATGAACTAGAGACTTGTCCAGGGTGTACCCTGCCTCTTGTCTTCAGACAGCTGGGATAGGCTCCAGCCCCCCCCGCAACCCTATGAGGATAAGCGGTAGATAATGGATGGATGGATGGTTCTAAACATCCTAAGTACTTATCAAGCTGCAACTAGTTCTCATGGCACACATTTTCTCTTCGAAGGTATGCATAGTGTTGTACTCTGGTGTTCGTGTGAAAAATGACAGAAATAGTTGTGTAAAGAATAAAAAACGGTGAGCTAAAGAGACATCTTCACCTCCACACACAGCTGGCCAATCGCTGCCTGAAGTGGCAGTGTCGGATTGTTGAAAAGGTTGCAGGGGAGGGAGGTTACGATGCTTTTCAACCTCTCATAACCACATCTGTAGAAGTACACTGGAAGCTTAAGGGCCCTTGTGATTTGGATAGTAGTCAAAGCACCCTGCTTTGCGGTATTTTAATATGTGTGTCCTGTCCGGTTCTCCAGAATGACAGGGATAAGGTGATTATCATCTGCAAAATATTCATCAGGTCACCACATCAAGATGCCACAACCACAGCACTTTGTGCTGGATAAATAGTGTCTGGTTATTGCTCAAACTAAAGAATGTAGTTCTCAGAAACCATACAAAAATAATAGGACTAGTGCTGTTCATCATGAAAAGGCAGAACAATGGATACAAACTATGCCCCGCAGTAAAAAAGGAGTGCACGTCTTCGACAGGCTTGCACTGAGCATTTGACAAAACCCTACCTCTGGCTCTGAGGGACAATGAAGTCCCCTGCTGTTTTTCTTAGGGGAAAGGCAGCAGTCCCATGAGAACGGTGGGATTTGAGCAATATGGAGCCAATCTGTCTACTTGATACTGAGCTCAGAGTTGGAGATGGTTTTAAAATGGGCCATCAGAGATACTTTTTAAGAAAGATGGGGGGATTTAGATCAGCAGGAGGTGGGACTATATAGCATGTGAGATATATTGACAGTCCTAGTGATGTAAACACACAAATGGATTAGCAGTTAGCGATAGCCCTCATTTCTGTGCCCAATCCCACAGCTGCCTACCACTGCTAGTGTCAGAAGCAATGCCAATTTGTCTCTGTGTATGCAACAGCGACAGTGTGTGTGTGCACGTGTGTGTGCGTTTTTTGCATGTGTGCATGGTGAGCACTAGAAGAAGTGCCAGCTAGATGTTGGGGTTCAAACAGATGAGAGACAGGCATCTGGACAGCTGGCATTCAGTGCCTTTCACAAACCCTTTACACCAACCACCTCCCCACCATATCCCCATTCTGTCATTCTCGCCTTTACACCACATTCTCTTTTCTTTTCACAGCCCTAAGCCTGGCTGGGAGATCTAAAACAGCTAAACTAATTATTAAAAAAAAAAATATTTGCAGGTGGATTTGAAGGTATGTTGAGAGTTACAAGACAATTAGATATGACATATTTGGGCTTTAATTTTTTGTACAAAAGCAGGTCAATGTTCTTGATTCACCTACGTGTGTTTGTGTGTGTGTGTGTGTGTGTATGTGTGTTTGTGTCTAGGTGTGTGTTTCCATGCATGTAATGTGAACACTAGACCAGCAAATTTAACTGGGTCAGGCATCTCTATTTGATGAGCAGGAACAACCCTTTACCAGTTAATGCCAGTCTTCCTTTTGCTCAGTCTTTCCCTCGCTAAGTCTCATTTCCTAACTCACTTGACAGATTCAAGTCTGCGTAGCTTTTCATATCGGAGCATTTTACAAAATCATCTACTCGCTTGCGTTTACAGAACCAAGGTACTTGTGATTGCTTTGGCATCGCTATACTTAGACTAAATTCTACTTGGCAGCCTCTCAAGGATTTTGAGTTTTAGTGATTGTTGTGACCGCAAAACCTGCCTCATTCTGTGGAAGAAAATTCATGGCACTCTGCCAGATTCTCAAAGTTAATTTGGAGGCAAAACAAGAGCACTGACAAAATAAATTTAATTGAAGAAAAAAAGTTAAGATAATTCCCTTGTTGACGGATGCTTTCTCAGAGTATCCATTACAATGACACTGCCTTGACTGTCTTATTTGTACGTTAAAAAATTATATTCATGTAAGAGCCTTTTTTCATTTTAGCAGTGTAGCCGTAGAAGTTGTCCTTCCCTGCAGGGCTGACTGTGATCAGAATCATTTTGCTTGTCCATATCAGGAGGGGCAAATTAGAGCAGATGTCAGGACACATCATGCTGGAAGCAATATCCTCTTCCTTTAAGCCGTCTTATATGTCATCTCATTTTCTCCCTTTCCCAGCTGCAACTTTGCCACTTTGAACACCATTAAGATCTAACTCCTGTCGACCTTCGCCATGTATTATCAGAATTTTGTCGCCAGGCAAACCAAAATGTGAATGCTTCATGTAATAAATGATCAAAAGTATTATCCCTTTCTCCCATTTCCATTACTTACTTACTCTATTCCCATTCAGTCCTAAAGGCACAATGGCACTCTATGGCTTATTAGGCTGAATGAACAGCATAATTATTTGACTTGCCAAATTAAACAAAGTAATAAAAGTGCAACAACTGCCTCCAAAATGCATGTTTTAATCTTATTTAGTCAATTATTCCTTGCAACAACATAAAAATGTCCAAACAAATCCAACACCGGACAAATTAATGTGCACCCACAAAAACATGAAGGCGAATTTGCATACAGCAAATATAGAGAAATTTATGATTTAACTGTGCATACCACCGAGCCACGGCCTTCCTTAAGATAAAAATGCTAAATATAGGCTAGTGCAATCGAGTTAACGCGGCCCAAGAGAGTTCAAGAACAGTGTGTGTTTTACATGTGCTTGTGAGTCCCCACAACTTAGATGGCTTCAGAAAGCATGTGAAGAGAAAGATTGGGAAAAAGATAAGAGAGGTTTAGGGAGGAATACAAATAGGCCGGAGATAGTGATCAATGACTTGGATGAGGAGGGGGTAAGGAGGAGAGGAAGGGGAGAAAGGGGGATGTGATAAAGAGGCATCCGAAGATGAAAATCGGACACCTCCCTAACGACCACTCTGAGGCAGAGAAGAGCAGAAAACCTGCGGGTATGAATTAAAAAACACGGGCAGCGGCACACGCGAATCATTGATGGGAGTTTTTGACTGGCATCATCCCTCATTTTGAGAAATGTCATCGGTGGGGTGCCTCCCTGTGAATCATTTTAATAGAGGAAATACAGCTGTGTGTAAGAGTGTGTGCATGCAGACAGGAGGGGGTGTAGGTATTGTTTGTCACCAGATGAACTCATGGGGTGAGACTAATGAAGAGTGCAGAGAAGGAGGGAGGCATTTTAATTGGCCTCTCTCTCTCTCTCTCGCTCTCTCTCTCTCTCGCTCACTGTCTGTCTCACTCCTGTCGCTTCTCTCTTCTCTCAGGGAGAATAGAGATTGAATGTTGGCTTTACAGAGTTAAGAGGGGATTTCTAACATTGGCACTTCAAATACCTCGTCTACTAATTGGTCAACAGCTCATCATGTTACATACTTTGATGCCGTGTCAGACATGAGCTGTATTTGAAACAGGGTCGAGAGAAGATTTACATTTTCACATCATTCATGTGTCATTCATTATGACTCACTGCGATATGTTTGTGCCGCGGTGTCTATGAATGAATATTTGCCTATTATAAAATCATTTTTGTTGTGTTTTGCAGAATATTTAGACTGAAATATTATTGAATGTCTTGATAAAGCAAGGTTTCACATTTCTGGAATGAACCTGTTTTTTTGCGACCCAGATTCACACAACTTCATTTTGACTTTCTGCAAACATCTTGATTTCATGATAAAACAATTTCCTACATTAATCAGTCTTAATAAAATGAAGAAGCTGTCCCCTTCACCTCAAAGTTATTTGACTTGTAGTCCTTAAATGGGAGCCTTTCCTTTCTAGCAAGGAAAGGCTCCCATTTAAGAGCCATTCAGACAACTAACCAACAGAATTTACTAATCAAACAATTGCTGCAAAATGACCATGAAATGAGACATATAGATAACAGTGAAATAAATGTGTTGATGCTGGCACTTGATTATGAACATATATACATGATTTGTATACTGTCACCTCTAAAGTAAGCTTTGTTCAGACTGTAATGTGACAACTCTATCTGGGGCTCTCCATTTCTGAGGGGAGGGCTGCTATGAATCACCATATTCCTGCACCCCTCCTCTAGTTCCCCGTTTCCCTTCAGCATTTTGTTTCTCTGAAATCTCAAAGTTAGCTACTAGCTCTTCCCCTAGGAGCCATACTCCACCTTCCCCTCTTTTTCCATCGTCTCTCTCTCTCTCTCTCAAAGAAAAAATGTGGAAGGAGTGTGAGCGTTTCAAATGACATCACACTCACGTTGTCCTGTGCCCCTCTCTCTCCCTCTCTATCTCTCCACCTCTTCCTCCATCCCCATCTCCCTGTCCTTCTGTTATGGCACTGGTTCATCCTCATGTATATTTATGCTACAAAGCTGGAGAGTCAGGCAGACTTAAAATGAAAACGCCAACTAGTGAGTGCTTGTGTGCTCATTTTGCCAGTGTGTGTGTGTGTGTGTGAATATGCGCTCTTTTATCCTTTTTTGGATTCAAGCATCTTTTTTATATTCAAAGGTGGAATTCCTCTCCACTTCACCACCCACTGCCCTCCTGTTTTCTCAGCCGCCCCTTTTCCTCTCATCTCCTCTCAAGTTTGAGCTACGGACAGGTGGCTTGTTTTTTTTTTTTTTCTTTTTCTTTTTTCAGCGCCTGGCAGGACAGGTGTCAACCACTGACGGGGAGTGACAATCTAATCTAAAACATAGTGATTCAGAAAACACCCACCCACAAACACATACACAATCTCTCCTACCGTGTATATTCTGTGGATGCAGTCAGACGGGCAGATGGGAATAGCTCAGTGCAGCATAAATATCTCACCTGTCTTAAGGTCCCACACAAACACACACTCCAAATCAAGAAAACCCACCCCAAATAATTGAACGGCCCTGAGGATGTAGAGAGAATATGACCGCAAATTTCAAACAAAATTCCTCTTGCAGAAGTGTTTTATCCACACTCCTCCTCTCCTTTTTAAAACACATTTAATTCCTACAGAAATCAGAGTTTAAGTGTATGTGTGTGCAAATACTATAGCTGGAGAAGGGCATCTCTGATTATATATGTGTGTGTTTTCTCATGCAAGCGTGTGTGTTGAAACAATAGCTGTCTTGAGAGGCGGGCTGCATGGCTGACTCTCTTTTAGTTTCCCTAAGAGGAGGAACGTGGGAAAAGAGGAATAAGTGCCATTCATCTTTTCACAGACTCATTCACTACCTCGCCTTCTCTTTCACTCCACGCCTTTGTTCCCTAATGGCCTCTTTACTTCTAGCTAAACCTCCATTTGAGATAAATACCCTTTCAGTGTACCCAACACATATGCACTTGGTACACAACATGCACAGGCATTTCATACAAACGCATACACACACACACTCTTGATACACCCGTGCCCGAGTTAAAATTCTCGGAAATACACTTCAGGGAAAATCTTTTGCCATCAAATACTGTTTTTAGAAATTCAGAACAGAATAGAAAATCTAACCCATCACTGACCCAACATGAATGCATCCATACTTTCTCTCTATAAAGCACAATATCACACTGATATCATCACAATATCATCAGCTCTTCTGTACCTTCACATCCTTGGCGTTCATGCGTGTCCCCTCCTTCCCCACGAAAATGTCATCTATATCCACCAATATGTGCCGGTCCAGACCCAAAGTAAGCTTCCTGTCTGTGAGGTAGGAGACGGCATCCACCAGGATGAGTCTGTGCAGCCAGTAGCCAAGTCCCTGGCCAAACAGCACTCTCCTCACCCCATCATAGAGTCCCATGTCCTGCACCACAGTGGCATGGAGGCCAGAACTAAAGCCAGGTCCTGGATTATCGCCACTACCTGCCCCGGCTCCCTCCTTGGACCGTGCATGCAACACAGCCTGAAAAGTGGAGTGATTGGAGGAGAAAGAGGTCCAGTCCTCCCCAGGTAAAGCCCCTCGATCTGTGCCGGGCTTGGTCAGGTGGAGGAGAGGTGAGCTGGACACCACACAGCAGTCCCAAAGTGCCTGGTTGGTCCTCAGCACCACCGGGAGGCCTCTGAGTTTGAGGAGAGGTGGGGAGTTGTCAGTGGAGCGGTAGAAGCCTATGATGCCAACTCTGTACTCAGTGCAGTATTGATGCAACAGCTGTCTGTTCCATGTGTCTGCATGTGCATACTTCAGTAGATTTTCATAAATGATGAGTGAATATCGGCCGCGGCCTTTTTCTGTCAGCGGTGGGAGGTCGCCCTTCCCTGAGGCAATCTCCATGCGAAACTGGAAGTGTGCTGACTCCAATATAGCCACAATGTCTTGACCCAGCTGGGAGTACTGAGATTCCACGAGCACCAGCACCACCGGTTCAGTGTGGACGTGTGTGTGAGGAGGATTAGGGGGGTACGGGTATGGGAGCTGATGGTATGGGGAGAGCGGCTGGGAGCAGGCAGGTTCGGGGGATTGTCCAAGCTGCATGGACGGGGAGGAGTTTGTGAACAGAAAGTAAGCAGAGAGAAGAAGAGAGAGGAGACAACAAGAGGCCAGCAGGAGTAGAAGCCTACGTAAGTGGCGACGGAATCGCACGGCCACCGTCATTGCAAAGTAGGAAAGTGTCGCAGGCACAGGCAGAGGAGATGTCCTTTTTTAGTTTGCCGGAGCCTAGAGAGTGTGTGAGAGAGTTTGGGGGTTTGAGGGACCAAAGAGATTGTCTGTGTGTGCGAGAAAGGAGCAAAGCCACTCAGGAGTGTGTCATGTCACCATGGCAGGGAGCTGTGCCGGACGTTGGTGAACGAAGGTCTTCATTGAGGAATCGCAATCTATGTACTCTCCTTCCAATCTTCGAAGAGGAATCACATGCAGAGACGGAGGGGATGATGATTAATGCCTGCAGAGAAAAGGGGACAAGGAGAAAAGAAGAAAGAGTGAAATTGTTGGGCAAGGTTGAAAAGTATGCATCAATTCTCTGTGAACGTGCTTGTGGGCGTGCATGTACCTAGGTTGTGCCACTCTGGGGAGTATGAGGGCACAGCTGGTAACTATAGAGCTGATTGAAAACAACTTGCATCCTTAGGGCTTATCCAACCTCTGGCACACACTCTCTCACACACCCAAAGTAACACCCCAGTTAAAAGCATAAACACACCAGAAAAGTCAATCCTCACAAATAACCAACAGCTGGTTGTACGTTAATGTGGCAGTGTGGGGAGGTGGATAGGAGCTCAACTAATCAGTCCTATAAAGCTCTACAGAGAATTTCCCCTAATTGCACCAAACTCTGTGCACTTCTGTCCTATTTCTGAACCTAATCATCTGAAATACCACAAAATTAGAGTTGGAATCCTTTTGCCAGGAGCACTAATCTGGGGGGAGCCCATGACAGTACTGAGGAAATAGAGAGCAAGGGAAAAGCGCAAGAATAAGAGAGCCAGAGCAGAGAGGAACAAAATGCAATGAATTATAGAAAGAGACAAAAAAGACCAGGATTAGCATCTTAATGTATGTGCCGGGAGCCAAGGAGAAGAAAAGATCCCACAGCATTTTCTTTCTTTTTCTCTCTATGCCTCACACTCCCCCTCTCTCTGTCTTTCTACACCCCCTCTTTCTCTCTTTCTCTCTGTTTGAATATCAATAGTCTTCCCTCACGTTCCCCATCCTTCTCTTCTTGTTCCTAGCCTTCAGAGAACATAGGCAAAGAGAAGGTCATAGAGGAGAGGGCAGTCATGTTCCTACCAAAAGAAGGAAAAGAACTCATAGCATTTTATGATATGGCCAACAGAGGAGGAAGACGCCATTCTCTGTTTGATAAAATATGTAACCTTAATTGGTACTTAAATAACTTCACTAATCATATCGTTATATTATATAAACGCTTCTGTGGTGTTAAGAGTTTTTTAAGAGTGAGAGTGTAATGAGGTCAATTCTGACCGGTGGAAAATTAGAAAATCTGACACAAAGGCTGAGTGTCTCATTTATAGGTGAGTGCTGGTGTAACCTGTTACTGAAGGTGTGCATGTGTCTCACTATTAGAAGCCACGGGAGGGCGCTGGAATTGGATTAACACAAGCTACAACACATGGAATTTCAAATAACTCTAGAACCGTGAAATATGATAAATATATAAAACTAAATATAGATCTACTTGACTTAGGAGATTTTAATTTTCATCATAATTCTGTTGAATGCTACATAAGAAAAAGTTTTGGGCCATTTTAAAAGTCCAATTATAACCCAAATTCACTGAACTTCAAAATCAATAACAATCTTTTATATTATTTAAGTCAGAGGCCAGGTCATAATAAAAATGATCACACCTGTTTTGAAAGCCACAAAAGATGCATTTAACGTTAATTAAATTAGAATATCAATTCATTGACAGTGAAGTAGGCTATAGTATAAACAATATAAAACTATTCCGTATGTGCGGTTAAAACTATATTTTTTCAGAATGAATCCCGTATCATGAACATAAGTGAAAGATAAACTCAAACTAACAGCAGATAATTACATGCACTTTCCCCTCTCATCCCGTTTCCAGCAGCTGAAGTTTACGTGAAAAACGAGCACGGACTCGCCCACTTACCTCTTACCGAGGCTGAGGCGCTGCTGTGCGGGGAAGATGCGTGACGGCAGAACGCTGAGTGTGAGGCTGCTTCGGGTGGGTCCGGAGCTCCGGTCTCGGTGGCGCACCACTCCCGTGTGTTTTGGATGCTCGAGTCTTGTGCCATCTCCCCTTTCTCTCTACCCTCCACTAGAGCAGCAGATGCGGGCAGTCGGAATGATCGGCTATCCTCCTCCCTTTCATTCTCCTTTTTTTCCTCTCTCGTCTCCCCCGCAGCCTTATCCTCCCTCCTGTTCTGCTCACTCCCCTTATTAATCTGTACTCTTTAAGGTGGAGAGCAGCCAGGGAGAATAGACAGAGGAGCGCCGATATCAGTCTGCCCGTTACCGACTGGCTGCCGTGCGTAAACGCTCTGGTTTAAGAGCCCCTATACAAGTAGAGGCGATGGAGGGGGGGAGAGAGAGGGAGGGGTGGCGGGGGGGGTCTGTTTTGAGTGACACAAACAGCCTTTTTCTCGGGCATCAGCGATCACGGGCTCTGGTAAAAGCTCACGGCCTGTTAGTTGGTGTTAGTGGGATGAGGGATGTCACGCACGGATACGCACCGGTGCAAGTAAATGGCGCGTTTTGCTGATTCTCTCTCGTCCCTTGCACAAATTGTAGTACTCAAGGGTAAAAAATAAGGAAGTTAGAGGGAGATGGAAGGACACTTAAATACTGCTGCTGTAAAAAAATGCAATGCATTTTCACTTAATCAAGAATAGTATCAATCATGTGAATGAGGACGTGACAGTTCCCGTATTCACTATTAAAGATACACTCATTCATGCATGTTCGCCCACATGTGAATCGGCCCCATTAGGCCCACTTCTGTAGGATGCCTATCAATCAAGCAGGCACAGTGTCAATCAGTGTTTTTAACTTGATTAGGAGTTCCCTTCTCCCTTCCTACTAGTTCATCAATCTCTCTAACCTATTTGCGCTGACACTCACTCACTAGCACAGATCTCAATGGAGCTGGTGGGCCCCTCATTCACATTGTAATGGCCTTACAATGGAGCTTATTTAACGTGTGTGTGCGTGCGTGTGTGTGTGTGTGTGAGTGACAGAGAGAGAGGGAGAGGGAGAACAGAAGTCTGAAGTGTGAAGAAAATGTATGAACCCGTAGAAAGACAGACATAGTTGTACTGTCAGCTCAGAGTGATGTCGGAGCTGATAGTGAGCTACATGCAAACACATGCACGCACACACACACACACACACACGCATAGACGGTGCACATAATGAACACATTGCGTTGAGAAGGAACCCATTTTCATACTAGTGTCATGTTCCTTTCACATGCCCTTAGCTTGAAAAATGTGCAGTCTTACTGGAAACCCTATTCATGTCTCCCAGTTAGTGTAATGACTAAGCAGCGGTGTTGAGAAACAGAGTTTGAATGAAATATAACAGCCAGAATATCATGCCCTACAGAATGGAATCCAGAGATAATGAAGGCTTGGATTGGAGTACGATTGTGTTTGTATGTAAATTAGTGTCAGAGGGTGAAGTGTAATTAGAGAGGCTGTTCACCCATTTCCTCCACATTGCAAGCTGAGAACCACTTTTGTTTCTAGTGGGACACAACAGGCCAAAATGAAAGCTAGACAGCTGTGACTACTGTGTAGGTTATGTTTCCACACAAGCTGGTGCTAACCCTAAAAATAACAGTCATGTGCCACAAACAAAAGAACCTTGACTGCTGAGAAAGCCTCAAAAGACAATGCGTACATCCACATATGTAAGCATATGGTCATGAAGCAGGCCAGGGTGCAAGTACACAAAGCCCAAACACTGGCAAGCAAGTGTGGAGAAGCACAAGTGAGTCTGTTCGTTTATACAGCGATAACACACAAGGATACAGCCGCTCACGCACACATGTGAGAGCACACACAACAAAGGGACAGAGATGTGAAAAGTGTCGGAGCTGCCATGTTCGACTAGCACTCTGACAGTTAAACAGAGGAGAGCAAGAGACAAATGAGAGAGACAGAGAGCGGGAGAGCGCTTGTTGTCTTCATCAGAGGCTTTTTGTTAAGTGAGAGATAAGAGAGGAGGAGCGACTGATCCCCCCACTCTTCCCTCTCCCTGCTGAGAGCTAAATGGTGGCTCTGTTAGGCTCCGGTCCCGTTTCGAGGCCTGAAGAGAGCAAATGGAGCTGGAGAGTAAAAACGGGGGGAGATACATTATCATCATTATGCATCACATCATCCAGGAGTCAGGGCAGGAGGCATCCAGACAGTGTAACATTTTTTACCCCCCTAATTAAAAACATAAAGCATTGGACAGATTGTTGCATGTTCACAGTGAACACATACTAGACCCTGAGCCCTGCTAGCAACAATCATGATTCTCTCCTCTCTCCTGGCTGTTCCCACAAAGAGCAGGATCTATTGCTCAAAGTAGCAGCTCTCTGAGATGCATCAGCTCTTTGCCTCCCACAGTGTAAACAACAACAAGCTCAAGCTTTGCCTAGGTGTGTTGGCTGATGCTGTTGCTATTTTAATGATTCCTGTTCCTTCCACTGTGTGTGTGTGTGTGTGTGTGTGCATGTAAAATTGAGCCAGCTACCTGCTCCTGACCCCTCCCTCCCCATGCCTGGAAATGTTGATGGATAGATATACTCTTGAGAGCTCAGAGGCTAAGTGAAAGCTGCCGTCGTCCCCCTCCCCTCCCCCACTCCTACTCCTCATCCCCATGCACATTAGAGGAAATATCTTTTGGCAAATCAATACAACGTTTACAAATTTATAAAGCAAAGATAAACACACATTGTACACATGCACACACATGTACACTCACAGTGTATAGAATGACCAGACCAAAATCAATCTATTACTGGAACGCTTCCAACAGCAGGATTACCATAGCAACGTACACCAGCAAACTATACTCTGCTATGAATAATAGCAAATCAATTCTTTATTTAGCTGTCCCACATAAACTCCTAATTTGACTCTATTCTTGCCCTTCAGTATAAATTGATACTCCTATAGAAAAAAAGCATTTACAGTAAAAATAGGAGCGGGATTTATTGTTATGCTACATAGAATTCATATAAAAACACCTCAACAGTACAGAATATAAAATAAGAATAATAAGAGCAAAACTATTATAATCATGAACAAAATTTGAACAGTTAGTTTGAAAAGTCATTTATTCGTCGTTTCCTCTTTGCTTTTTTTCTTTGTATGGATAGAAACAATTTCTATAAACTTTTTTTTATCATCACTGAAATTTTGACTTACACTATTTTTTTGGTGTGATAATAAAAGCAAAAAAAAATGTCTGGGGGTCGTTAATTGTGGTAATACAATGAGACAACCAATATTTAGGCCAGAACAGCATTTGGTGAAATATTTTTCATGCAGTTGGTGGTCAGGATGAAAAAGCAAAATACACATCACCACATATCTACCCAACATATACATGAGCAGGATCGTAGTAGAGTTTTGGTACGTGTGTGTTTTTCTGTGTGACTCATTGAAAGACAGGATGTGGTGCGCCAATAAGAACATTTTTTTGATCTATTCAGGTACAATATTGCTCCACACAAACAGTAACACACATAAATGCACACACATACCCACAAGATCATGCTTGACACCCACACATCTCTGTAAACAACCCAAAACTCCCACACTTTTGCGAGCTACACACACTGGCAGGCTTGTTGTTAAGAGTGACAGAGTGCACCTTCATTTCATATCATATCAACACTTCATCTCAGCACTAATTACAAGTGATGCCTCTGATAGGAAATCTACGCAACAGTGTTTAAGAAAACAACCGTGAGTGTGTGTGCTGAACATAAGCGCTCATAGCATCATCATATGGTGATATGAGGATTTCAAAAATAGAAAATAGGAATGAGTGGAGAGGACGGGGGAGGACGTCAGAAAGCACAGCAGTGATCAGATCGCACAGCACTCAAGGGATGGAGGGGAAAAGTGATCTATATCTGTCTCTCTCTGACCTTGTTCACTCTCGCCAAAAACCTGACTTACAACCCCAAACTAAATATGATACCTTCTCTCTCTGTCTCTCCCTCCATTTCCCCCCTCTCTCTCTGGTAATAAATCGCACTGTAATTACCAGGCAGGATCGATATCAGTCACATCACTCCTCTCCTCTGCTCATCTGCCTCGTCTGCAACTGACACTAACGTGTTCATCCCTCGCTGTGTGTCACTGTTATAGATCCGTAAGTGATAGATCACATCCTGTTTCACCTGTATGCACACACAAGCACTCATGCAAAACACAGGTACACACTTAAAATGCTGCACAGGGTGAATGAAGCCATGCAAACAATTTCACAGACAAATATGGATGCTCACAACCACAAGTATGAGAGCTAGGCACCATGGGGGGGATGGGGAAGGCCATAGGTCTCAGTTGCTATTGGAGACATCTCTTCAGCGTAGAAGCTGACAAAGAGTTACCGTTCTTTCCCAGAATAGCTCGCTCGGCCCCCCCGTCTAATGAAATGGAGCACAAGGATGAGCATCACATGGGAACTTGGTGAGTTTGTCTTTGATGGAGAAAGACGTTGAATATACTGTACAGTATGTGTGTGTGTGGTGTGTGCCGGTGTGCATGGGTGGGGTTTCCATACGTAAGTGTAATGATGTTTAATAGGAAATTAAAAATATCCTGGAGAGTAATTTTAACACCTCGAAATTGCTGAATTGCTGTATTATTCTCTCATGCACACTTCCATGCACACTTGATGGGTGTGTTGGTGTGTGTGTGTGTGTGTGTGCGTGTGTGTGTGTGTGTGTGTGTGTGAGAGAGCGAGAGAGAGAGAGAGAGAGAGAGAGGGAAAGTGTGTGTGTTCATAACACAACAGAATGAGGGAGAACAAGGATGGTTTAGAAGAGTTTAGAATACAGTGCTTAGCAAATTTTTTAGACCACCACAACCCAGTGTAAGGTGTTTGCCACCGCTGCTCTAAAATAACAATATTGCTGATAACCAAAAATGTTTTTATGTTTCTGTAATTGTTAAAGTTATATGTATATGTATATGTATATCACATGGTGTCATCCATGAATTTTCAAATTTACTGTTTCATAAAAAATCTTAAAAATAGCAAAGCACATTATATTTTCATTGAGGTACCATATTACAATTAATTACTTGCATTCCTGAACAGATTATTTTTCGTGGTTATATGTTATTCAGTTTGAAATTCCTCAGTCTCCTCACCACTTCATGATGCTGGACGGTCTTTGAGACAAATACGGCAGGTGCTGTAATAAATGTGTTAAGCACTGTAAGAATAACATAATTATGAACAACCATATATGTAAGCAAATGTAAAATGTACGTTGTCTCTTGCAACAATGTATAAAATTAAGGTTGCTTTGACATTGATTTATTTAGTGCTCAATGAAACACATGTAACATGTGAATATAAACAGAGGATGTTTTGCAAGTTAATATTGCCATTGAAACTCTCTTCTTCTGTGTTCTATGCCCCAACTTACTTTGCCTGTATTCACATTAACAAAAATGTCCAATCACAACTTTCACAGCTGAGAAACTCTTGAATACACTTGAGGCATACAAGGTATCCAAGCATATCGTCCAATTTGATACATATAAACAATATAAATATATGCAGGTAAACAACTATGTAAAAGTGCATGTGAAAATTGAACAGAATATTTAACTGACCCTGAGGCAATGACTGCCGTGTATGAAATAGTACTCAGTGGTACTTGAATTTATATCTTATATTTCATGCGTAACAGAAGAAATACGTGCACCCCATCAAAGCAACATAATAAAAGACTGTAAACTACAGAATCCAAGATTGAATGCTATAGCACCACACAGCTAATATCTTCAGTGCCAACGTTCAATGCCAGCAGAAAGAAAGAGCAGCCTTTGAGTTGAGAAATAAAAGGTACAGGTTTGCACATATGAATGAAAGCATATAGTTTATATTTGCCTGGAGTAGCTTCTGGTTGGAGTTGGTTTCTAAATTTTCACTATCAGAGAAAGGTTATCATAGAGAGTTTCATACTTTGCTCTTTAAGTTGGTTTATCTGTCTCACTTGGATAAATGTGTTTTTTATTTATTTATATCTTTTTTTTAACAGATCTCTGTCTCCAAAACAAAAGCTGATTCCAAAAATGCTTTTTAAATGATAATGTGTTATCATAATTCATATGGTGTGGTCGGAGACTCTAATGGACTGGATGGTTGTGACTTGTGACAATAAAGTCCACCTAAAACTGAGCCAGCACACTGAAAGCAGCACAATTTGCACCACTTTTGTATTTTCATGCATCAAAATCAAGAATAAGCCCAGTATGTTCACACTTCATGAGCTGAGATATTTTCCAAGTCATGCAATGGCTGACAACCCTCCATAATGTCTTTGCTGGAGACCGCGAAGACAACAGTGCGTGCAAAGTTACAGATTTCAGCTTTAAACAGCAGTTATTTTTGGACTAACAATAGTCATAGAAGGAAAAATCCACCATAGCCGACACAGAGTTCAAGACAAGGAGGCGCTCTGCCAATTTTACATATTTGAGCTTGTTTACTCGCGATGAGGAGTACTACTCAGCCCGTGGAAAACAGCTGTTAAATATCTTCTTGTGAACAGCAAATTTGTATCAAAAATTCTCTGTTGTTTTCTGGAAATACAATATTAAAGCTACCCATATGATTTGACAGCTAAAACATGAATTCCCACATGTCACGTGTCACTTCTGTTTTAAGACTGCAAGTTAAAATTAATTTAATGACCAGTATCAACAGAAGGAGTTATTATAGTGAACTGTTTCAGTGTTTAAACAAGCACGTGATTGTTGTTTTAAGAGGCAGAAATAGAGATCCTGTCCTTTCAATTGTCCGAGAGCTTCTTTAAGGGTTATCACATTCTCATCAATCAAAGACCTTTTTTCTACCAGCCTGGTCTAAAAATACATTCCCATACAACAAAACTGCATTGTTAATTCATTTTATTTAAGCTTTATTTAGACAGATATTCTAAACGTCATGAGAAATCTTATGACACTCTTATCCTTATAGGGTCATGGGGGGGGCTGGAGCCTATCCCAGCTGTCTTAGGGCAGAAGGCAGGGTACACCCTGGACAAGTCTCCAGTTCATCACAGGACACATAGAGACAGACAACCACTCACACTCACATTACACAAGAATTATATTTTGAGGAAATATTTTTCCACCAAACATAACCAAGTAGTTTTGCTGCACTTTTGTTTTTTTTCCACATTAAAGAATGTAGACCATATGTCTCCCTCTAAACAGAATTGAATGCAATTTTAGTTATATGAGAATGTAATTTTGGTGGACGACAGGGTTGTTTGTACCCATAGACCAAAAAATAGGGTTGTGTGTTCACCAGCTGGCAATTTGTAAAAGAATTATAGCCAAGTGTAGAGGTAGATGAAGCAGGTTATGCCTACAGCAAAAATGATACATCACTAGATTATTGCAAACTACACCAACCATACATTGGGGTTTTAATATTGAATTTTTTTTTTCTTCATGCATCTGTTTTTGCATTTAATGCTCACATGGGTAAGATATGAGGGTTGAAGGGCAGCCAAAGAAGTCTTGAAAATAAGTGAAAGAAATCCTCTGTCTTGTTGAAAATGAAGGTGTACATCTGGACAAACGTGTGCACATGCTGACCCACACACACACACACACACACACACACACACAGGATGAGACCTGCAGAGAGTGTATGATTAACTGTTCTGTCAGAAGTGAGAACCTTCTGGGGCGGGAAGGGCAGAGGAGGGGGAGGAACGGAACAGAGGAGAGGATGAATTGGAAAGGGATGGAGGAGCATTAGCAGGGAGACAGAGGTCTCTGGGGTCTCTGAAAGGAGGTGTCATGGATTTGAGGAGCCAACTGTTGCTCTTGTAGCACTTGCGTATGTGTATCATGCAAGAGTGTGTTTTATGCGAGTGTCCCACTCTCATGAGACTTGAGCAGAATCTTCCTTGCGCACTGTCTTCCTTACAGTCTATATGCAGAGCAGAATGGCCACTGCAGTATGGAATGAAGTTGCTGATTAGGTGGATGCGTGTGTGTGTGTGTGTGTGTGTGTGTGTGTGGCCCTTATCACAGTTCTGCAGTGCAATACAGTCAGAATGGTCAACTATATCTCCCTCTTTCTCAACATATCAGAATGGAAAACGTGTAGGCGCGGACACACACAGAGACACACACACACACACATATGCAGCGTGACTCCTCTATTTTCTTCAATTCGTCACAGGGCTTGTTGTCCTAATGCCATGGATAGGTCTGCGTTCAGGGTCCCCATTCTGGACGGCTCTGCTCATAATGACCAGCGTCTCAACATTTCTCACCGACTGTGAGAGATAAGCTGACAGAGAGAGCGAGAGGTTTACAGAGAAAAATATATTTAGAAAATACAAAAGCGGTCACATTTGTCGCAGCTTCTTGTTATCAGAGCATGTGTGTCTTTACATTTGGAGTGGTAGGGAAGTGCTTTAAGGTGCTGAACAAAGCTCAGAGCTCACAGGGAGAAGGGAAACTAATCTCTGGAAACCTGCAGCCAGCAGAGAGAGTGTGAAGATTATATACAATACTACACCCAAACACATACAGACAATCACACTCACAAAATCTGAAAAAACACAGTGGATAAAACAACTTCCTTCATCTTTAATTTTTTAACAAAGAATATAAGACTTAATTAACACTGGTTAAAAAAAGTCATGCGTCAAAGCTAAAGTGAGAGAAATAGCATCTCCCTGTTTGGTTAATTTTCACTCTCTTTCTCGTTCATGCTGTGTCTGCCCCCTCATGAAGCTTTTCCTCCATCTCCTCTCTGCTGGAGTGTCTGATCTCATGTAACCACAGACTTCCAAAACACTTCACCCCACTTTAGGTCCAGAAGAGCACAGTTCTACATGGTCCTTCTAGCCACTGAATGTTGCTTATGAAAGAGTATTGTTTGCCCCCTTCAGCTGATATGGCCTTGGAGCTGTAAATCACCAGTTACTACTTAGCTTACTAACACTCCATTCAGGAGCTGGGCACAATAGATCCACAACGCATTCATTCACCCACTCGCCCACTCCCGCCCTCCTGCTATTCAACTTCACTCTCCTCCCGCGCTCTCTACCTCTTTCTCTCTCCTCCCTCCTGCTACGCTAAGCTGTTTTCTCTCCTTCCCCTTCTTTCTTCTTTATTTCTCCGCCTCCTATGAATTCTGCCATTCTACTTCCTGATGAGGTTTTGTCTGTTGTAGGGGCCAACAGTTTCCCATGCACCTGCAGGTCATAGACACACACATGCATGCACACATACATACAGATTCAGATTTATTTTGTCCTCTAACAATCCTCATTGTTGTGCTTTGAGATAAGATGTACAGCCTGTTTACATTCACTTAGAGAAATTCAACTTATTGCCTTAGTATGGCTAATATTGAAGTTTTAAAAGCCATATATATACCTTAGTCGGACTGTAGTCAAACCAAACTGGAGTTTTTATAATTGGACTATTTGTGCCAGATAATAATGGAATGTATGTGCAAACCACTGTTAGCCGGGCTATTGACTAGCGGCACTCCCCCTTCCAGAAGTGACGAGACCACGAAAGCAGGATGACAACAACACAGAAGCAGAAGAATCAGAAGAATGTCAACGCGAAAGGGCGTGTAGCGCCAAAGAGTGTCTTGGACGAAATGAATGTGTGTATTAAAAGTAAGAAATCACAAACTAACAAGGGAAGGAAATTGAGAGGAGAAAAATAAAAAAAAACAAACAAAAGTACAACCAAAAAAACAAAAGTAAATACATATCACATTTTGACTGGTCCATGTCCAGATCAATGCAGTATACCACTCAACAACTGTGGGCACATTCGATTCTCTTTCTTGGAAACTCCAGTTAAATCCTTAGCTTGGTTATTGCTGATGGCTCATCTTAGATGTGCATGTAAACGTACTGATAGACAAAGACTGAGAGATCCAAACTGCACCATAAAGAGAGACGCATCACTTCTGATTGGTCCTGACATTTCAGCAATCTTTTCTTATTGGCTGTGGCACTTCAAGAGTATGCAGTTTCGTTATCTATCTGTTGGGTGTTAAAGCAGCGATAACCACACACAAACACATGCATGCAAAGAACACCAGCATTGACTGTCAGACGTAATCACCTCAAAGTATACTCTACATCCATGCAGCAGGAGAGAGCAAGGAAGGGAAAGAGGGAGGAAAGAAAGAGGACAAGAGAGAGAGAGAAAGATGCCAGGCAATGATTTATGACCTGAAAAGACAGATTAACTCCACTGGCTGCCTAACTGGCCCTGAAACAAGCTGAATTACAGCCCAGACCAGGAGGAGAGGAGAGGTAGAGAAATGGAGGAAGAATGAAACTGAAAGGTCAGTATGGCAGCATTGAGAGAGAGCGGAGACGACAAGATGGAGGAGCAGATTGGTATGGAGAAACTCAAAAATGAAAAGGTCAGAGGTAAAGAGGAAAAGATAGATTGAAGACTGCAGGGGGACATAGAGCTCAAGATGGGTGCCCAAAAAGAGACAGCGGAAGATGTGGATTTTGTATTGGGCCCTCCAGTTTGTCTGATCTGATGAACCCTATCGAGCCATGTGAATCAGACATTATCAGATTCCATTTCGGTGCATGCTGCGAAAAAGCAGGGTTAGGATCAACCCTATTTCACCTGCTACGTGACACGAGGTGAAAGGCCAACATACAATATGTGAGCAATTCACACAAAAGCCCCCCCAGATCCAACCCCAGTCCAGCCCCCCATTGAGCTGCAACAGGGCAATTTTCTGTTCAGAGGACAGGGGAAAGCAAAGAAAACAGATTTCAAAGCTCAGCAAAGGGACTGGCTGTGCGGCCAAACTAATTTGATAACCAGTCTTAATCTGACTCAAATTAGGGTGGGAAGCTAAGCTTTAGTTTTCTCTCTGCAAATGAAATAGCTGTTGGGAGTTTGATCATTGCACTTTGGTCAGAAGTGGTGAATTGTTGCACCATTTCAAATCATTGTTGTACGGCTCGATCACAACAGCATTCAGCAACATCTAATCACTTTGACGGAATCACTAAATATAAGCTGATTTGCTCACAAAGGCAAAGTAAATCTGTGCAAATTGTCCAAAATTCTCGATGTTATCATGTGCTTACAATCTACTTTTATTCAATTTCCTCTGTTGGAGAAGAAACTGCTCAACAAAGGGGAGGATTGGTTTCCAGTGGAAGGAGAGGAATGGTTTTTCTTATGAGACATTGGTCAATGTGTTCTACACGTTTTGAATGAACTGATTGCCCCATATACAGCTGAGCTAATACACTTGGAAAAGCTGTGACAGACTTTCCTCCAGTTCAACTAATCTCTATTGATGTCACATAATCCTTAGTTTGCTTAATCATTTCGGTCACAAAGAGGCACAGGCAGTCCACAGACTAGGTTATACTTAAAACCAACATGATTTTTTAAAGTACAGTTTACACAAAACAAACAATGGGATGTGCAGATCAGCAAAACCTGTAATTAAAAGAAGTGCACAGATATGTACGCTGTGAAGATGTTGAAGGTGCAGCAGGGTGGATGCCAGGTGTCTGAATGGATAGAATCAGTATGCACACGGACCAGCTTTTATAGCCTGGAGGGCCCAGGTGAGTTTAATGAAGCTAATAGCCCCCCCATGCAAGGAAAGCCTCCACAACAGTGGAAGCAACATCACACACTCATTTATCAGACTTTTAACAGTGACCACATCTCTGCAGGGTTGTCATGGCACAGGTTATTCTGTCAACTGAGACAACCACAGGCAATCATGTTAAGATTAAGAAAAGTACAAACTTAAGCTCAGACAGTTAGCAGCTATTAATCCTGTGATACCCTGGGAATTCAATTAGACAGACGGAAAGACGTGTGAGCTGCTTCTTAGCCACTGAGAAAGAATCAGTCCTGCTACACTCAGCATTGACAGCAAGATGGCTGTAAGGCCCTATTGGCTATATTTCAATGGTGTTTTCGGGGGGATCACTGCCCCTGTAATACTGAGCATGGACCACTATTTGGAACCCCCGAACTGTGGCAAATATTTCTATTCTAAATATACTGACCAAAACTTCCAACGCAACACTCCCATGATTGAGAAATTGTGGGCACACAAAGCCAAACAATGAATTTAAGTTATAAGACACAAAATATCACATGAAATCTCAAAGGATTTGCTTTTGTTTGCTGTCTGCCTACATGTTGTTCCACTTGACTGCACATCCTTAGAATTTGTCAGCGCTGATGAAACTGAGTAGATCTTAATCACCAATCCTTTTAAAACCTGGTCAATAAGTAGCTGTACCAACGACGATCTTTTGCATTGTCCTAGTGAAACGTTCGTCCATGGCACGACTACATCAAAATCAGAGAGAAAGGGCCATTGGTATGCTGACAGCTGGAATGGCACAGAGACGTGTTGCCAGGGCCTTGGGTGTTCATGTGTCGACCATTTCTATGGAACTGGTATAATGAGACATGGTTCACTAACGGCCGACCACGAGCTCCCAGGCCACGTGTCACCCCTTGGCAGGACAAGATGAATATGGCATTCATCTTCAAAATCTGAGAAACCGTTTCCTGCCAGCTACAGTGACTGCAGCACAGACCAGAGGTCAACATCAGAACAGAATCAGCGACCAAAAGCTGTACGTTACCGTACGCAACCGCTTGCGTGAGGCCAAGGTGCACAGTCGACGTCCCCGCCGTGGTCTGCTGTTGACTCCAGCACGTCGCCATGTCCGTCTGCAATGGGCAAGAGCGCTATAACACTGCATTTGAATTAAAACATCATATCTGATGCATGTCGTTAGCATGTCACTTGAATTTGGTACAATATGCATAAACCATAGGAGTGTTGCGTTGGAAATTTTGGTCAGTATATTTCTAACAAAACTTAAATTAATGCAGAACCAAAAAGGAAGTCATGTTATATTGTCTGAATGTCTGAATTTGAGCTGTGTGTAAAATGAAAACGTAATGTAAAGTTTCCTTAACCTATAATCTGTTTTTTGACATTTAGATTTATCTGTAACATATGTACTGTAAATGGCATACAAAGGGATTTATTTTCTTATACACTACACCTTACATTTGAACGCAAACTACGATGAAAACATATTTGTAGTCTGTTACCATTAGGCAGGATGTGATTGGCTAAAGCAGATGCTACACAACGTTACTCATTTGCAATTACAATGGTGGTGGTAAATCACGGTTTATTGTTATATCATTTTACAATATATGTTTTGTTTTTTTTTATCTAATTTTTGCTCAGATTAAGTCAGACCAAAAAGATGAAAATGAAGCCATGCAAAAAGAAGAACTGAAGAGACAGTCAGAACAAGACTTAGATCTAGACTCAAGTGTGATTAATATGTTTCATATTTTAAATGGTTTAGAACCGCCACTGCAACATTCACCAAATGTCCAAAATGAAATAGAGCTCCACACAGTGTGCTGGGGCTCCATTCCTTCTGTCTCTCCAATGCAGGAAAAACTGAGACATTGACACACTGCCTTTATAGAGTGTGTTTTGTTTACTGGGTCAAGGTTTATATGAACCAGGTGTCCTGCTAAGGTGAGGGTGTACCATACCTTTTGTAATAAATATAATGAAAGTAGCTGTGACACTAAACTAAATATACTGACCTATACTGAACTATAAATACCGTGTAAACAAAATGTATATTTTCTCTCCCGTGGCCTTTTCCATTCCCCCTCTCTCTCACCTTAGCTAAACTAGCACAGAGACAGACCCTAGGCTATAAATACAGGCAGCTTCCTCTCAGAAAATGTTCAATAAAAGCTGTTGATGAATGAAGTAGCTGTTCACCAATTGCCCTAGGTCCTGTTAATGTCTCTCAAGTTTATTAACTTACTGTTTTAATGGTTATCCTGCACCGTATATCTGCATATACACACAAACACACATCCGGTGACACGTCTTGTTCCATTAAGTGCGAGTGTGTTTATGTGTGCCTGTGTGTGAGTTATGCGGCCGATCTCTAATTGCAGACAAATCGCTTTGCCGCACACAATCATTCCTGTTTTTTTGATGTTTAATTTCACCAGTTGATTACCGGCGGAGTTTAGAGGTGCCATTCCTCTTCCTCCGCCACCGGGACGACTCATCCGTCTTCTCACTCTCTCACTGTTGTGCATACATAATGAGCTCGCTCTGACGAACAGAGGGATGTATTTCATAAATCATGCTCTTGTTTGTAACAGCTTTCCTCTCTCTTTCCCTGTCTCTCTTTCCCTTTCAATTAAAGCAGCAGAGCCCATTCTAAATGTTGAGTGCCTAGAGACATACAGTCCAAGTAAATTATTTCCTGTATAGTTTTTCGATTTGAGGCAATTTTGTTGCCCTTCTCCCAATATCCTCCCCGCTACACCTGCCAAATGCCACTTCAAAACATTATCCGGGCTTTCTACTCACACACAGTCTTTTATGTCTGTTGGCTTTCCAATAATAAGTACCATAAAGAGAGTGAAGTATAGACACAGCATAAGGAGAGCAGTGGGCCAGAGATGAGGCTATAACATGGTTTATATCTGTGCACATACCATAGTAGATACTTCTGTGTTGTTAAATGGAACCCAGTGGGTTTTTACTGTGTATTGGTTATGACATTGTGCATCTGTTAGGTGAAACAGAAACCCACATTTCTATCACAAGCACACAAACTAAAGTGCTGGTGTCGCTGACAAAGGCAACTGTCTTGCACAGAAATATTCACACACATACACCCACAAATGCTATGCACGTAAATGAAAAATGCAAGCGGAGCTTAACACTGGTGTAATACAGTTTTTATTACTGCTCTCTGTGATCGGAAAATAAACCCGGCAACTAAATTGATTTATTTCTTTTTATCACTTGCTCCACTGCTCACCCCCTCCTTGTTGCCGATTGGATTCTCATATAACCCGAGATACACATTTTTACAACCCAATTTAAAGACATGTGCAGAGAAATGGTGGGGGGCACGGGGTGGGTCTATTTGCTAGCGTGTTCCACTTAGGCTCAGTTTTCTTTTGGAGCATGCCTGCTTTGTTCCTTTGCCCTCTGTGACCTCTTTAAAAGAGCCTTTGTGGGTTCAGGAAAGAGCCTCTTCTCTGTGTTAATGCCTCTGCCTCTATCAACAGGTTCAACCTCATCAGCTAAATAAATAGCACCTTTCACTGTTCTCATTCAACGCACCCCCTGGCCACTTCAGTTCAGTTATATAGTGTGTTTGTGTGCATGTGTGCATGACACCCTGTGTTGCACCAGGAAATATCAAGAATGAGCTGCTGTGTTTGTGTGCAGGCATCCACTTTTTTTTCTTGTGTTCCAAATGATGTGGTAAGCTCGCCCTAAGCATGGAGGAAATTGGTGTTCGATCCTTAGCAAGGCCGGCGTGCCTTAAGGCTACCTATTAGCCAAGTGCTAAGCTAAAAACAATGCAAATGCAGGCCCAGGGTCAAGCAGAGGATCATTAACAGGCACTCAGCCTCTTCAATTATACAACAGGTGATGCATGGCAGCATTGAGGGGATGCTTACACCAATTGTTCCTCAATAAAGCTCCAGTGACACACTCACTTACCAAGCAAGGGGTCAAGGGAAGTGCACTACATTGAAAATATTTTGAGAGGCTGAACCGATGCTGCAGGCTATGTTACACAGCCTGGCTTGAATGCAGTATATGATGTCTTGCTCAATTTGAGATATACTGATAAGATCTGGATAGGTGGCTGTTTCAAGAGATTTTGGAAACAGATGAGGGAGCTCTGCTCTATTCCAAGCTCTTATAGGCTTAAATATATGATGCTGCTTGAGATATTGGCATTTACTTTGATAATGGTTTTCTGAGAGGACACATGTCACTAGAGGGTGGGAGGAATGAAGCAGCTTCTACTCCAGAGCCACTATCCATCATGGCTGATTGACCACCTTTGCCTACTGTAATAAGGCCTGTTTTGCCTTTTCCTTTCTTTCTTAAATTGGATTTTGGGTTTTTTTTTATCCAAGCACATAATCCAAACTCTCACCCACATACACATAAGTGAGGAGGGTGAATGTGCTGGTGCTAAATAAGCGTGTGCGTGGTGTCGATGCTGGTGACCACTGATGTTAATTCATCCAGACTGTGTGCATTGTGAACACTAATAGACTTTGGCTGTGAGTGTTTGTGCATGCACTGTAAGCTCAGTGGGCAATTGTGGCTGCTTGTGACTCTCTGAGTGGATTTTACACACTAAAGTAACACTATCATATCTTCTTAATTGAGTCTATGTTATCTGTAGTACTAGAATGTGTGAGATCTGTGCATGTGTGAAGTGTATAAGTGTGTGTGCACATGTGCACCATAGATCTGGTTGTCCCAGTGATTCTCTTTTTGCTGACAGGAATGAACACGCTGTTGGGCTGGGAGTGCGGTGAGCCGAGACCGGGGAGGAGGAGAGTGGAAGAGAAGGAGGAAGAACGACAGGAGAGGAGAAGCACATCGGACACCACCTATTTATCACCCTGACTCCTTCTGTCCACTGCCAGAAAGAGAGAGAGGGGGAGAGAGAGAGAAAGAGAGACAGAGACAGAGAGAGAGAGAGAGAGAGAGGGAGAGAGAGGGATGGGCAGATGAAGACAGTAAGGCTGAAGTGTTGGAAATAGAATAAAGGGTAAAAAAAAACTTAAAATAACGGAATTCAATCTGTTTCTCAGATTTAAGACCTGTCTTTATGCTTGTGTTGTTCACCATGGTTCATGCGTTCCTCATAACCCTGATGCCCACCCCCTGCACTCCCTAAAGCCTCCACCCCCAGCTGATTTGGTACAGCAGCAGTGGATGAATAGAATAGGAATGGTGTTGGGGGTGGTATGGGTGGAGTGGTGGTTAAGGGGCCCCCAACGGAGAAAGCTACTGTTACCAAGGAGAGAGTGAAGGAATGTGTATTTCAATAAAAAAAAAAATCATCCAGTGGAACAAAATATAAAGAGTGAGATTTCGACCTCAAAAAAAAGCTTGACGATGAACCGGTCGATATCCAGCAAAATATTGTGATCTTCAGCTACAAAATTATACATTTATCTTCCATATCCAAACTCACTCTCCACACCATTTTATGCACGTATGTGTCTATGTGTGTGCTGCAGGGCATACACAATACAATGTTTTTATGCTCGCAAACCAATTTAGGCCCTGAAATGAGATCTAAAGTACCGTCTCACCACGCTCCCATAATTAATTGAAAAGAACTAAAATAATGATATCTGGGGAGTTATGTTGATAGCCATGGTTTATTTCTGACAGCTGGCTCATACCGAGCCCTAAAACCCTTGTTATTATTAAACCAGAGAGAACAAAAGACTTAAAATCTCCATGGTTGCTCAGCATGCCTCCACTTTTTTCTTTGGTTTGAATTTATTCGCTACCATTGTCAGTGTATGGATAATGACAGAGTGAGAGAGCGAAAAGAGAAGACATACAAAGCACTATGACAATGAGGTCATGCTGTAACAAAGCCATATTATCATATTTGTAAGGTTTTTGGTTTGGTTTGAAATGAGTTGACATTGTTGTTTAGTTGTGTAGGGAAGGAAAAGGAGAGAGAATTTTGTTCTTTGGACGTTTGGACTCAAGCAAAGGTCCCTACCACCAGTGGGGTGATAAATTACATACCTAAGAAGAAGGGACACCTGTCAGGAACCCCCTACCTAGACCACTACTACAACAGAGGACACACACACACACACACACACACACACACACACACGCGCATCTTGTACACAGAGCTCACATCACACAACCCAACACTGGATTGATTAGAGGTAGCTGTCACCTTGAACTGTCAATTCTTTCATCTAGAACATGTACTAGGCTGTCAGAGAGCAAATGAAGTGTGTGTCACCAGCTTTGAGGTCGGTGTGTGTGTGTGTGTGTGTGTGTGTGTTTGCGCACTGGCATGCCTTGGTGTTTATTTGCATGAGTATGTTTCTAAGAATTTGTGTGTGACAGTCACTTTTCTCTTAGATAGTCAGAAGTTGTGACAAGCAGGACAAAAAAGCAATGCCGAAACTCTGCGGGGTTGATGGCCTGTTGATCACATGAGGAGTCACAGTCACACACTCTCACACACCAAACAAACAAACAAACAACTAAAGGACTTAAACACAGTTTACTGTATCATAGTTTTTAGTTGCCACTTATCAAAAAAAAAAAATCTGTTATTAAACTACATGTGCAGCTTAGCGTACGAGCAAAGAAAATAAGTATGATTTAGTGATTTAAATTTAAATTGGCCTGAATATGTTAAAGTTTTGCTGTAATTATAGATACGAATTTACATTTAAGATTTAGAACTATTCTGAAGTAATTAAATCTTTCCTCAAGTTCGAAGCAACAGTGATTGACAAGCAATTAAAGATTTTGACAGCACCTGAGAGGCTTTTTCTGGGATGTGGATGAAATTTCTGGTTGAAAGCTGTGACGATGAAATAAAGCACTCGCACAAAGTCAGCATTTAGAATATGGCTTTAACATCACAGCTTTAATTTCTGAAAGCTCAACAAAAAGAGCACTCTTCAGCATTATTGAGCTGCCCAGGATAACATAAATCAGAAACAGTTTGCAGTGGAACATATTGAAGTACCACTCTGGCAAAGAGTTGAATCCAAATGAGGTATTACTTCTTCGAAAAAGTGGATATTTCAGAAAAAGACAATTTTAGATGTGTGATAATGGTATCATAATTACTTGGATTCTTCACTGTTTGCATGTTAGGAGGGTATTTTGTCCTATGAACTACGCTATAAACTAATTAACTTCTCATACTAATTGGCTGTTAGGGGTGTGGAAATGTGAACCATTAAATTGGAAAACAGGAGTGAAAAACATCCAAGTCTTCTATTTTTCACTGAGGCATCTCTTGTACTGGCAAGTCAAACCAAGCAAGTTATGAATGAAAAATTAATAAAACAGGCAAAGCAAGTTAAGGCTGTCATCTATGTTGTCACCCAGAGGCACAACCTTACTTTCGACATGAAAAGGACTTTACCTTTTTGTTCTTTTGCATTGCTATATAGGAATAGTGATTTTAAAAATAAATCTGCAAGGTACGTTATGTTTGCTATTCCTCGCCTTCGAAAATACAGACCTATGTCTCTTGATTTTTAAATATTCCATACAGCTTTAACACAGCAACAGATTGCAAACACACATGCCTATAAACTTGCCAGTAATCCATTCCCTTCGGCCCTTTTTACCTTCTCTGGGCCTCTAGCTTATCTATCTTGGCTCTGTCTTTATTGTATTCTTATATCGCCTTATGTTTTTTTTTCAATTGTTGATTGCTTTCAACCCATGACTCATCTCTCCTTTCATTACTGCAGAGTTTGGCAGACTGGATATACAGCAGGAACCCAGTAGAACTGAATTAGCTAAATATTTTGCTCTCTAATTTGCACAAGTATAAAACTAGCTGACATTTTGTTGGATACAGAAACATCTTGCCGTTGTTACTTGTTGCTCCCCTTTTCCTCTCCCTTTATGGGCTCCATGCTTAGAGCCATTAGATAAATGAACAGCTCAAACTGCTCAATTAATCATGAGTGTTGGCCAATATCAGTATCAGTACAGTCACTTATATATTCCCTATATTTCGTTTGAATACAGCTTTTTTTTACGGTATATTGCAAATGTGACATTCACCAGAATCCTGTTCGCACACAGTATTGGAGCTGAATTATGCTGAAAACCTCAGCATGCCTTTTATCATAACTATTAGCACCAACAACATGAACTGTGTAGTTTTATGTACTTCAAAAATTTTCAGCATATATTAAATGCTTGAAGCTGCATAATACTACTAAAATGAAGCTAAATTATGCATGTAAATGTTGAAAACATATTTCTGATTTGCTGGTTGTTTGTAATGTCTGATGTCTGAAGAAAACTATAGTACGCCCTGTATTTGTATAACCCTAAAACATTCCAGATTATTTATGATCTCAATGTAAAAAGCTTTCTAACAATTCAACACCGCAGCTTATGATGCATGAGAGTCGATTTCCATTCATTTGCATACTGTGAAGGAATCCCAATGGATTTCTTATTAAACATTTCCACATGGTCCACCTCGTTTTATCCTGCAAATCCATGCTGCAAGATTACTATGGGTGAGGGGCTCAAAATAATGAATTTGAAACTACTTAAGCACAATTAAAGGAAAATGCCAAAAGGCAAAAAAGAAAGGAACATGACAACTTTAATTAGATGAATGTTTGTATTCAAAGTACAGACCTGTGGAAAGTACAACACATACTGTGCAACATTATCATATTGTTACTGCTAAGGACTTTAAATGCCTTTACTTTAAAGGCATGGTTGGATTTGGAGAAACTAGCAAGAGTACACTAGATTTTTACAAACAATCCAAAAACTAAGCTCAGTGTTATCTGGCCGACGAGCTGTGAAATTTCCCTAAAATAATCATAAAGTCGACAACACTGACAGTCAAGATTCCACTCCCCCACAGTTAAGATTACAAACATAAACATATCATAATTAGCATGAATGGTGGCACATGCGTATTATTAATATAGTGCCTTTAAGAAAAATATGTGGGTGTGATAGGTATGTGTTCCATTTTCAATCATCTGCAAATCGTGATTACAATTATGCATTCATTCATGGCTAATGACTATTGCCTATTACTTTGGCTGGCAATAGGCAATGGAATACTCTCCACAAATATAAACAAAACCATAAATAAATGCCCTTGTGGTGTTTAGCATTCCCCATAGCAGCTGGGTTTCAAAGTTGTTGCTGCAAGACTACACATGCTTAATGCCATTATCAGCAGGAGTTGGCTGACAAATTAAGTGTCCTCTGACTGACTTACACAGACTGCTGCGTGATACTGCCATCACAGAGGAAAACAATGACATCAAATGTGGTTGACGAAAATGCTTAAACCACAAATCAATCATGCATCACAAAGTTCACATATGTTGCAGTAGTGTTATTATGATCAGTCAACTAATTTATGCTCACTACTATACAACCCTGAGGTCATGCTTTAGGAATCAGGACCTCTTATTTTTCCGTTACCATCGCTTTCTCTTCCTCCATTCAAGGCTGGATTACCAAGCGGGCAAAGTGGATCCCTGCTGTGTGGTGGGAACTAGGAGCCAACAAGGTATAAACCAGCCCCAGCCCTAGAAATTACATCCATATTGGATGATTCTGCTCCTCATACTGTAGTTTCTAAAGTAAGAGGACAGTAATACAAAAAAATAACCCCTAACCATATTTTATGTGCTCTAAACTCAATGTTCCCTGACCTTAACAATATTCTAGTTGCTGTAGATATTGAAGAAAAACATTATTTGTTTTGCAAAACCATTCGATATCAACATTCTCATGTGGCAAGATTGTATAAGCTATATGTAGAGGGAGATGTTGAGGTTAAAAGGGGCTCCACTGTGACTTTTGCCCTGTGACACACTAAAAGGTTTCGCACTTGCAGACGGAGTGAAAAGCTGCAGTACCAGTGAGGGCTAGTGATCTGAACTGTGAAATAAAGATGCTGTTAAGCATCACATCAAAGTTTGTTCATTCCATGTGTGTATTCCTCCAGTATCTATTATTTCTGTGTGCTTTTAACCTAAATATTCTCTAAAGCAGAATAGAAATGCTACAGCAAATACAAAATTGTGTCACTGGCTATTTAATAATGAAAGTCAGTTCCTTGTACTGTAGCGCATTTATAGTGCAGTAAGTTCTGAATTTTATTGAGTGTGAACTGCATGTAGAGATCTGTTTAAAATAGCTGACAATCCGTGCATGTTCTCCTCCATCACCTTCAGCCAGCAGTCAGGCCTGACAGAGTGATGACACATGTATAGAGGATATAGGTGCACCATAGGACTTTAACACCTTCATGACACACCAGACATGTTTCCAAGGCAGTGGTAAAAAATATCCTTCTATGGGGAAACCAAACAGAATGGGAAGACTCAAAAGGCATGCTGGAAGACGTTGATTTCTGCGTGAAAGGCTTAGATTTCACACACTTTATCAAAGCAGTATTGTCATGCTTTTGGTCATAAGTGACCCTCTTGTGGTATGTCTTAATATAAGCTAAAAGCCTGACAATTTCATTAGAAATTTGCCTTGATAAAAGTGTGCAGATGCTATTTGCCTTTTAAAGACCATTATAGCCAAATTTTGATAGAATGTCATGCTTTGTCAGTTCTTATTGTGACAGAGTTCTTTAAACCTGATTCCATTTAATAAAAAAAGGCTAAACGTTATTATTAAAAAGCCAGTGGCAATAGGGGAGGGAAAATAGCATGCTGTGCAAAAAGGACAGTGCTTGATTTGTGAATGACATTAATGCATGTTTGTAAGATGCCATAATAAAATGTTAATATCTGTTTTAACATACAGCAGGTTATCAGCACTTCATTATAAAACAGCTCTGGTACCAGAAAAGAAAACTATATGCAAATACAACGAATGTTTATGAGCTCATGCCATCACCAAGATGTCTCCCCCATTTGTCACTGTGGATATTAGCCACGATGGTCCCTCATTCCCCTCTGCTTCCTCTCATAGTCTTTGTGCTCTCTTTCTCTTCCTTTCTCAGCGTGTACATCTTGCTTCCTCCCTCTGCCACCCCTAAGGCGAACACTGTTTAGGATTTTAAAACGTTTAAATGATATGCCATATAACAATATTACACTGGATGCTCTCAGACCTTTAGACCTAGGAGAAAAAGAAGCCAGGGGCAAATTGAAGCTGAACAAAACATTAGTTTTATATGTCGGTTGTCTTGGTAACACACAGAAAAAAGAAGTTGATGCATAAAACATCAGTTTCACTAGTGAATGGCACTTTTTAAAATGTGTATTTTGGGAAGAGTTCATTGTTTTTCTGCACACAACATTGTACTGCCAAACATAGAGCCACCCAGCAGTGAAATTTATACTGACTCTACAAACATAAGGTGACTTCACTTGCAGTGTTTTCAGTTTTGAAGGGAACTTTCCTTATCAAAAAACTCTCCCTCCAGTCCCAACCTATCTCTCTTCCTTCCCTTGTGTATCTTTCACACAATGAGAAGTTTCTCGATTTTCATTTTGTCTTGACCCATTTTAAAGAGATAACTGTCGAGTAGACAAGATAAAAGTGTTTTGTGCATATGTGAGAACAAATTGTGTGTGTATGTGTGTGTGTGTGTGTGCGTGTGTGTGTGTGTGTGTGTGTGTATTTGTGGACGTGCAAATGCATGTGTGCAGTGCGGTGCAGAGATAAATACTCAATAACAAAAGAAACAAGTTTTATGGAGTGAAATCTAGTTGTTGCTGTTTGTCTCAGCAGCAATGTGAAAATACTTGTTTGGACAAAAGGTTGCACATGAATGGTAACATGTGCCAAAAAAGCAATAGGTGTGTGTTGTGACGCCATATTCCGATGGCCAGATTAACGGAGGTGTGGTTGACCCAGACGACTAGAGCACTGGCGTATGAAAATGGGATTGGCACATTTGTTTGTCTACCCAACCAACATAAAATGGGAAAAATTCTTTTCTCTAAGTGCTTTTGTTATGATGCTGCGACTGACGCAAAGCCAACGTGAACGTGCTATTGGAATGCTGAGTGACGGCATGAGCAGACGAGATGTTGCAAGGGCAATGAACGTTCATGAAACAACAATTAGTCGTCTCAGAACTAGATTCCATGCCACGAACTGCACTTCAGATCGTCCACGCAACGGCAGACCACTTGTGTTGACCAACATTCAGGATCGCCATATCCGTCTTCACCATCTCAGAGTCTGGACACTTCCCGCAACCGTTACTGCCGCTGAGACACCTGGACGTCACCAACACCGTATCAGTGCTCAAACAGTGCACAGGCGGCTCAGAGAGGCTGACCTACGCACACCTCCTCCTCCCTTTTGCACTGTATATGCACTGTCATTTATTATTTTATATCATCATTTTTTTTTAGGAGATGCCTTCATAAAACAGACTGCCTACTGCCTTCTGCGATTATCCCTGGGTGAATGCAACAGACAGTGTAAATCCTACAGGTCATTTTATTTGCATTTAATTTTGGAAATTAGAAAAAAAAAACAGAAATAATAGTTACAGCAGTGTTATAGCTAATTTATAAAGTTTCAGCAAACCATTCTTACCAGCAGTAAAGGCACACCACAGTGTTTAAGCGTTTATGTTCTGGTATCTGTGGTTATGAGGGAATGAAGTCTCCTCATAAATATTATATGAGGGAATGACAGATAGACGAGATCAATATACCAGCAGTATTGAATGACTTTAATGTCTCATAATGACTGCTGATCTTGCCTCAGCCTCTCACAAATGAGGAGACAGACAATGCATAAATCCAATTTGTAAATTACTGCATATGCATATGCCAAAACATCTCCACATACATTGCATTGCATAATATGTAACATTTCTATTGTTTATCTGTATTTAATAGATATTTTAGGTTGAGTTGCAAGTTGAGATTTGACATTCACAAACAGATCCGGGCATGATGTTGCCTCTCAAAGCTATGAAACTTTGAGTTGTCTATTTATGGGTGTTAGAGAGAGCGCTGTTTTCCTCTTTTCCCTACATGTCTACCCTCCAACCCTTCGATGCTGTCATGTTGTCATGCCAACATCTTTTCTAAACCAGGAGCCAAGAAATGATTGCACCCTAACAGCACTCTCTTTCTCTGTCTCTCTCTCTCTCTCTCTCTCAATGTAGAATGCACAGATATCTAATGAAAGTTATGAATTCAATATCACTATTTCTCTTTTGGGCTTGACAGTTTGTTACTGACTGACACAGTGAAAAGTTAACCAACAATAAAAAAAACTGAAAGCTTTTGGCGCTTTTCCACAGTACGGTACGGTAGGATACGGCACGGCTCTACACAGTTGTGCTGCTTTTCCACTAGTACCTGGTACTAGGCACTTTATCCATACCTCCTCAGCCCTGGTTCCAAGCGAGCCGATGCGATAAGAAAACGTGACGTCAGCCGACTGCCTTACACTGATTGGCCAATGAGTGTCATCATTGGAGGCGTCATTGGATGCGCAACGTCTGACTAGACTGTCAAAGCCAAACACAACTCGACCCCACCATTTTTAAAACTGACAACTGCTTCATTGTTACACGAGAAAATGGCATCACAGAAAACAATGCCATGGTGTAGTAGTAGTGATGTTGTTGTTCTTCTTCTTCCCAGTTTTCTGTGTCGCATGTAAATGACGTCATGGCAGTTTCACGCTGCCGTATGATGACCCCAACCACGCCGAGGAGGTACAATGAGGTACTCAGTTGTAATGGAAAAGCACCAAAACTGGGCCGTACCATGTTGTACCTTTACTGTGTCGTGGAAAAGCTACATTTGTTTCACTTTGCTAACAGATTTACATTTGTTGGCCTACATTTTACAGAATGAATAGCAAAGCATTAAGACAGGCAAACAATCATATCAACATACAGCATGTAAAATATTAATGTACTGAATAATGTAGCAGCCACCTTATTCCAACGTTGCTTTATTCTATTGTAGCTGTATACATATGCATTGCATTGCTCTCAGTTGCATTTGCTGATGCAGAAAATTCCTAAGTTCATAAGAGTCTTACCTATTTATTCAAGTCATCTCTTGATATAACTGATTATTTATTGCTAGTTGTAGCTAGTAGGGATTCCATTTGTCCAGGTTTCAGATCTCTGGATCACCACCCACATTTGAGCTGATGCTCTTGTGAATATCTGTTGCCCCAGTTGGAGAAGCAAAACTAAGTCAATGAAAGTCATCATCATAATGCAGCCAAGAAAACTGAATAATAATGAAGAATATATAATGATACAGTGGAAACAATGGTTATGAGATAAATGACAATAGCTTGCCAGTAAAAAGTGTAACAGCAGTGATATATTGCTTGCATTTATATAGAACTTCACTTCTTTTGCCTCCCATTCCCTCTCACACTCACTCAATCACACACAGATGGCAGCTATAACAACCATGCAATGCGCTAGCTTAAGGAGACATTGGGCATTCAGTGTCTCAAGGACATTTCAAAACAGGGGATCAAAGGATGATTGGAAAACACACTCTGACCGCTGAGTCACAGCTGACCTGTAAAAACACTGGAGATACTTTGCCACAAAATTCACACTATTGCCGCAAGACTTCACACTTGCTGATCACTTAAATCATACAATGCCTCTAACACCTGGAGCCTGGAGCATCATAACCCAAAACCAACAAGTCACACTGGTAGTGGTTCAGCTTCATTAGCTACATCCCTGCATTAAAACAGAGCAGAGAGCAGCATTGGTAGTGGAAAATTGTTTAAATTACTAGTGAGACCATTAAGAGTAAGAAGAGATTTTATATCTGTAGAAAGCAATCAAGGTAACATGTCTTTCATTAAAATGATGGTATGATAAACAGTACTTAAATGTATTCCGTTGGCTGACACAACACCTTGCTGAATGACCTGACATTGCAGTGAAAGTTTTTTGACATTTGACATTTTGTGACATTTGCAGTAAATTGATTTAAATGCTAAACATTGCAACTGACAGTAGCAAGGAGGAATAACTGAGCCACAGAATCGTAAAGAAAAAATAGAAGCAGAGTCAGAAGTTTGACACAAAGTTTGATATTATGAGGTGAGGTACAATGAAATGCAACACACATTATGAGAGTGAAGTGAGCCTTCAATGGCAGATCAAGGTTGTGCTGAAAAACCCTCACTGGACTTTATTTGATATAGGAAGGAAGTGGGAATGTCATATTTATGTGACTTGGGAGAAGAAATGGGACATGGTGGCAGACAGACTTAAGTAGGGAGATGCTTGTCATATGCCTGATGTCTGCTCTCCTCCAACCAGTCATTATTTAATGCAGCTGGAATTATTTCAACATCAGGTAAAGCTGAAGAAGTGAATACACACTTGCATATATTCATGATGAAATGAAAAATCACCACCCCCTGATAAACTGCCACATATATACAAGGCAATATTCCCAGTCTATATCTCACAAAATACTACACTCAAAGTTTTTTGAGTCATCTCTTAGATTATAATATAATCAGAGCTAAATAATTGTGAAAATGTCTAAGATGACTCATTTTAGGCTAATTAGTAGATGATGCTGTTTTGTCATCAGTGGCTTATTGAAGGTCGGTGTATTCACTTCTTCACCTTAACAGAAAAGTGTGGTTGAAACATGAAAATAAATCTAGATTTCTACTTTTGTAAAGAGCAGACCTCAGACCACCTGAATGCAGTAAATGAATAAATAAAAGTAACAACATGAATGTCTTAAAAAGTAACAGAGTCAAAGTAATAATTTTCTCTAAAATTTTCTTTGGTAAAAAGTGCTCTGTCAAGTACAATTTACGTAATGGAGCTCATGTAATGGAATAAATGTAGCTCATTATGACCCACCTCTGCCAATAACAATAATAATTTCCCCTCGAGGGACAATAAATCTGAAATCTGAATCTGAATCTGAATAACAGAACTGGATGATTTGGTCATGGCACTTTTGTAGTTTGTATTTGTAATAAGCTCCTTTTGCAATATGCATTACAGTAATAGAAAATTGATACATATTCAATGAGAGCTGCCTCGTTTGACCATTTGAGCAGGGTTTGCACATGACCACCAACAGGAACGTTTTCTCTCGAAAATGATCAGTGATTGGCCAGTCACCCCTAAAGGGCTACATTTTCTAAAGCCTGACAACACAGAGGTCTACATATAGCTTTCTATTTTGATTGTTACCATTCTGCTCTTTAACAAGGTTGTTATCCCGAAATATTTGCAGGACAAAATGCAGTGACTTGCACAGCTCCATAAATTAATGCATGAGTGCATGTCCTTTAATTTTGGTTTATTAGCAAATGAGCGCATGCTTCTTAACCTGCCCAAAATAAATATTACTGACCGGTATAATGAAATTAAATAACTCATAATTAATGGTGAACTCTACAGTATGTACAAAGAAACAGCTGGGTGGAGCAGTGCGGCAACAGCAACACCGTAGGTGTGGACACCACACAGACTCACTGCTCATGTGAACCTGGTGTTAAGGTTCCCTACTTTGGAACTGAATTTCATGGATTCTGCTGTATGCAATATTTTTTTGCCATATTTTTTCCTTACAGGAATTTAAAGAAAAAAGATGTCGCTGCTATGCTGGAAACAGGAACAGTTTTATATGAACTGTACATCTGATCAGGCATTACATTATGACCACTGATAGGGCAGGTGAATAACAATGATCATCTCTTCATCATGGCACCTAGGATAAATAATAAATATAATGAACATTTTTCCTCAAAGTCAATGTGTTATAAGCTGGAAAAATGGGCAAGCATAAGGATTTGAGTGAGTATGATAAAGACCAAACAGTGATAGCTAGAGGACTGGGTCAGAGCATCTCCGGAACCACAGTGGACCAGTAACCACCCCTCTTGTGGGGTGTTATTGGTCTGAGGACCAGTGGTTAACCAGTGACAGGGTCAAGGTTCATTGATTGAAGGGGGAAGTGAAGGCTGGTGATTCGATCCAACAGACCAAGGAAGTTAATACTGGTTAGTGATAGAAAGTCGTCACCTTCAGGGGTCAGATCAGGACTGTTTTAATAACAAAAGGGGGCAACACAATATTAGACAGAGAGAGAGAGAGAGTGAATTTATATGCAGCACTGTAGTAAAAAAGCCCTCGAACTCTTCACGTTCCATGACTTATAGCGAATCAGGCTGAGATCCATTTGATAATTTCCCAATGGTTGACTCATCACAAAGGCCCCACTACTTCTTGGTCTCGCTCTCTCTCTCTCTCCCTCTCTCTCACACAAACACACACACACACACACACACTATCATGAATCAGCTGATGGTTAAAAGCAAAAATTATATTTATGACTGTATACACATCATTCCAAAACTCATTACTCTAAGGCCTGTCTTGGCAGGATTAATATAAGGCCTTGTGGAGTGTGTGTGTGTCTGTGTGTGCGTGTGTGTGTGTGTGTGTCCTGCAGTGTGGAGTTTGGGGACTGATGGAGGCCTGATTGATTTGATAAAAATGAAAGCCATTGATTCTGTCATGAATTTACAGCACCTCATTTACATAATTCAGAAAGCTGAGTTGCATCTTAGTACAGACATTAATGAAAACAGTGCCCCTCTGGCACACACACATGCGCACACACACTCACACACACACACCAACTAGACTATCGAAATCCACATCAAAAAATGCTTACCAAGCAGTCACATGCTAGCACACACAAATCATACGGCACACATTTGAACCATGTTTGATGTGACACAGCAGAAGTGTTGTATAAAGCCATGCAAATAATGATAATCATTATTGTTAAACCCTATATTGCACATAAATGCATGTCAACAATGGAAAATCACCAGGTAATACTGGAATCACATGTACTTTGTCTGTTTTTATTCGTCTCTACTGTGTGAACTTGCTGCCATGGCACAGATTTTGTGTTTACCTCACCTGTTTGTCACACCTGCTGGGTCTAAATCTAGTTATTAGAGGTTCATTAACGTTATGGGTGCAGTGTAGAACCCACTTTGGACAAGGTAGGCCTTTTCCTGCACGCAACTTATGAACAACCCATTGCTCCCATCGTCATTCGTTGAAAAGGCTGGCTCTGTAGTTAGTTTCAGGCTGGACTCATTTGAAACTGTGATGGAGAGGAAGACACTCAAAAAACTGCTATCTATCATGGATACCAATGAGGAGCATCCTCTCCACCTCACACTTGACAGACAGCAGAGCACCTTCTCGAACACACTGTTACATCTCCACTGTCAAAGGGACAGATTCTCATACTTGATACTGTAAACATAAGAATGTTCTGTTTTGATGTTGCTTTTTAATATTGTGATTACATTTCTTACTGTAGCTTGCAATATAATTTTCCAGGTTGGGATCAATAAAGTCATTCTATTTGATTCTATTCTACACAGCACTCCAGCAGTGGTCCAGACGGGGCCTGAGCAAAGTGATTTGTTCTGTTTAAAAACAACATTTTTATGTCTTTTGCCAAGACAGAAGATTTCACCTGTCTCAGTTCCTCCAGATCAGGATTTTGAAAGAATTTTATCACATTTCCTTCTGAAACTACTACTAGCCAGCTAGAGGACTGTATCCATGAAGGCCCCTTTGAGCACAACTCAATGCCCAAATTTATGATATTTTACTTTTAGCCTCTACCTGGGTCACCTGACATCTAAATGGGAGGATGATTGTGGAGACACAATTTCAGTAGAAATCCAAGGTTGGGACAAACTCTGCCTCCATACATGTTAGACATAATGTTGTTCACTTTCAAATTCATCAAAAATTTCACCTGATGTGTCTTGAATTTGACCCACATGTGAACAATGTACTCTGGACCAAGCAACAGTCTTCCACTTATTCTAGGTAAGCAGTTAGGACAATATTTTTGAGACATTCTTGTATATATGCTGAAAAAAAAAATGTTGTGTGGCTAAAAGAGATTTGGGTCTATCCCGAGCCATTCCTGGACTATTATAATAATGTCTATACTAATAATGTCTATGCGTACATGCACCTACAATACAGTATATGCTTAGAAATACACATATATTCTGTAGGTGCAAGTAAAGACATTATTAGTATCGACATTATAGTAATTGTTTATATGTTGTCACAAAATACAACAAAGACATTTGAATAATAAAAACTGCTGATTCCATCAGTTAGCTTAGCATCCTCGACTGCCCACACGATCATTGTCCATCCTGGTGACACACTTCACCCCCGAATGGATAGCGTGCTTATAGCCCTTACACAGTTTTTTTTTTTACTTCCAAGACATGGGCTGAGGGGTGACATTTGGCAGCAGGACGCTCTTTTGTTTTGTGGTGATAGTGTAGCAGTCCTGGAAAGAACCAGTTCATACTGTGCCAAAAAAACACCCTGTCAGTGCCATGTTAGCCATTGCTGTTTAGAGAGGAGTAGGTCCTGGATTTGCAGCTGGGTCTGGCTATAACATGTAGAGCAACATGGATGATCCACACCATTAACTGACTAAAATGAATAACAAATTCATTTGTGCTTGTGGTAACCATATAGTGTTTTGAAGCCTTTGGGGCATTTATGTGCACAAACAAATTGCATGGCAATTGAAAGGTATTCCAGAAATGTTGAGTGTGAAAATTCATTATGATTGTTTTGAAAGCACTGAAAACAGCTAGTAAATGGTCTTTTAGATAGTTGGTTGTGTCACACATCAACAACTGAAGGAGGACAACTATGTCAGTGTTTAACAAAGCACTTATTAATTGTTCATGCACAACTTATAAATACTACAGTAGGGAGCTCAGAATGAAGTACTACCCAAATACAAATAACAATATGACAACACAGGATGAGCAGGAATCCAAACATGTCCGCAAACACCAAAGCACAAACATTCTCTTCCAGTCAAATAAACACCTTGGCATCATGCAAAGTAAAATATATTTACTCTGGGGTGCCAGCTCACGACAGGAAGTATAAAAGGAAAAGACGGAGTGATAACAAGGATAGTTACAGCTCTCACACCTGTAGTTACCACCCAGTCATCCACACACAGCAGAGAGCGAGAGAGAGATGCGGAGAAAATGAGTGACAGATGAATGAATGATATTGTGAAGCTCTCTGTGTTGCTTTAATTGGATTTGAATGGGATGTCATTGTGTGGAAAAATTCTGGAGAGAGAACATTGTTGCGTGTGTGTGCGTGCACATTAAGTGTTGCAAAAGACACAAAACGTTTCTGTTGTGAAGAAAAACTAATTTGGTTTTTGGTTATTTGGACTATATGAGAAAATAAACTGCTTAACTGTTTAACTATTGAATATTGGATAATTATAATTAGCATTGCAATTTATATTTGATGTAAATTAAGCAATAATCCATCAATGAAAGTCAATTTCATTTATACTCATTACATTGAATGTAAACCCAGTAATTGCATGCCTTAATCCATTTTCTCTCGACAGGTAGAAGAAACTATTGGACTTCAGTCCATCAGTTCTGTTTGTGATGTGACATGTTGGCATATGTATATATATATATATATATATATATATATATATATATATATATATATATATATATATATATGCACCATCCTATTCAACTGGTGAGAGGGAAGGTAGCAAATACAATGAGTTGTATGTAAATGAGTTATCACAAGGCAAGGTGTTGCTATTTATTTGTGAATTAAGTCATGGTGACGAGAGCCCCCAAAGAGCACATCAGCAGATAATGAAGTGTTCCTGCTTGCATGCAGGAACAGGATTCACTCATAAGCAAATCAGTCAATCATAATAGAGCCAAATAAAATGAGCAGTGAACAATTACAGCAGTAATATGGATAAAGACTAAATGAGAAACTCCTGTTTCAGCAGACATTGTTTGCAGGACATTTGGTGAATAATGTATGCCGCATGCCTCTAGCTCACTATTGGAGCAGATGACAATCCGACCCATTGAGACAGAGAGTGCAATCAAAACCCTCTGGAAACCAATTTCACACAGATGATTGCCCAAAATACTTCATGAGCAATATAACACCCAAACAACATGTATATCCTGATAACAGCTGGGAGAGAAGGTAGCATTTAGTCTTAGCGTCTTATTTAAGTATGTAAATGATGACATTATTTACACAAGTTTGAAAGGTCAAACATCAGGATTGTTAACTTTTGTTATTATCAAATGGGACAATTTTCCAATACATGTCGATGCGTCCTAACAGGGACAGAATTTTCCCCATTTTATGAGACTATATTCAAATTCTAATGAATAGAAAACAAACACTTAGGAGTGATCGGGATAATAATTTTTTGAACAAAATCCTTGACAAGCTCCTTTTTTGAAAAATTTGAAACTGAATAACATGATGTCCAACACACAAAAAGACAGAATGTATCCTAAAAAGAGATACAGGCCGGCAGAACCCCAGTTTTATACCATCCATCCCTCCACTGATCCGTCTTCTTCTGTTAATTTGGGGTTGGGTCGCAGGGAAGCAGCTTAAGCAGGGAAGCCGAGACTTCCCTCTCCCCAGCCACTTCGTCCAGCTCTTCCGGAGGGATCCCGAGGCATTCCCAGGCCAAATGGGAGACATAGTCTCTCCAGCGTGTCCTGGGTTGTCCCCGGGGTCTCCTGCCGGTGGGACGTGCCTGGTACACCTCACCAGGGAGGCGTCCAGGAGACATCTTGACCAGATGCCCGAGCCAGCTCATGTGACTCTTCTCGATGTGAATCAGAATTTCTATGTGCAGCCGTGTCGTTGAGAGGTCCAGCTTGGTCCAAGTCTCACTGGAAACAAAGCCAACTCACTGCTGGCAATGTGGACCAAACTCTGACACCGGTCATACAGAGACCGAACAGCCCATATAAGGGGGTCTGGTACCCCATACTCCCAGAGCACCCCCCAATTTCATACACAAGTCAATATTCCAAAAAAGACTGTGTTCGAATATAACTATCTTTGTTGGTTTATGAGTTGCGTTGATGTGACAAAAATGTGTTAAAACAAGCTCACAAGTCAACATGAGAAACACATATGTAGGGAATTTGTATCAATACAAACAGTATCCCAATTTGTATGCCCAGAAATACGTGTTCTTGCCATTTGAAACTAAACCGCAAAAGCTTGCTATTCCACTGTCACAATGTTTTCCTTTAGAAATAGATTGTTCCATGAAAAAAAAGGAAATGGTAGATTACGTGTGGGAATTGTGTTACAGTACAGCAGGGAGAGGACAGTCTCCTGTGCTGAACAGTCAGTTTCTGGAGGTGCCTTTCAGCCTTTCACCGGGAGCAATTTTAATCGCACTCTGTTGTGCTCTGCTTTGTTGTTCAACAGTTAATGTGATTGGCTAAAGCTGGGCAAATAGAAGAACCCGGAAGCTTGAGAATGCTAAACAAAAAGTTTTTGTTTAGCATTCTCTTGTACCATTCTCTGCAGAGAAACGGGTCGTAGCTCTACTTCAACAGAGCGATACTCTCACGAGAGGTGACCAGGATTTCAGGTTTAGTTTTCTTGCGACCCTGCAATTGCTGATTGGGAGATGGTCGTGAAGTGACGCTTCTCATTACCCCATGTATATTACACAAGGCACGACACACAATTAAGCCGAGACTCAACACAATCCCCACAGTAGTTGCAAGAGTGAAAAATCAGCTCAAAATGGGCCAAAAATCGCAGCGTATGCCCACCTTAAGATGACTGATCACAACCACACTGTCCTGATTATATTCCACCACTTTGGCAATATCATAAAAAGACGGTGCTGATATGAAAGTGAACTTGAATGAAAAATGCAAGTGCCTTTGGACATGGTGTTACTGCAACAGTGTAAGGTAGTAAGTAAGAAGGAATGTATTTATGTAATTCACTGGAAATTGAAATGCTTATTTTTCAGAGAGAGTTTTCAGAGAAATATTCTGTGCATCATGACAAATGACTCAAAATGGCCATAAATGCTGGCACAAGGCACTTTTGTTTTTATAAAAGGGCTGGCACTCAATGAGTTAAAATGACTTACTCCCATTCTACTCTACTGGCTTGCATGGAAATGGACAAACAAGGGCATGCTAATGATGCTAACATATCAAATGTTATTAATTAATGTTTTTCTCTGGGTGTTTGAGAGAGGGTGAGGTGTAAAAAGGAGGGTCTGAATAAGGAAACAGACAGTGTGTCATGATACAGTTATTTAGACGCTGCAAGCTCAATCATCCCTCATTCAAGAAACGTTCCACCACAGCCTGTGAGACACAAAAAAAGACACCCAGTATCTTTTAAGCAGACAGAGTGAGGGACATAAAGGAAAAGAGAGAAATAGTAATAGACCAAAAATGAGTCATAGACAGAAAATAGGAAGATCAGAAGTGATCCAGAGAGGCAGACACTGAGACATACACTGTACAGTAAAGAGCCAGAATGAGGGATAAGAGGGGAGAGAGGCAGTCTGGGGGAAATAAAGGAATGAGGTAGTATTGTCTTCTTAAAGGATGAAGTCATTTTCTCCAGACACAATGTTCCTGTTGCTGTTAAGAATCACGGGAAAGAGCTGACACAGTAATGGATCACCGCTCGCAGAAAAAAAAAAAAAAAATACTCTCACATGTGCACACTTTGATACTGTACTCACTAGACAAAGGTAGAGAGAGAGAGAGAGAGAGAGAGAGAGGGAGAGAGAGCACATTTAATGGGGAAACAAAAAAGTAGGTGACAATTAAATAATGAGGAATGGCTTAATAACTGTTTAGTATAGTGTACCACTACTAAATAATCATTAACTGGTTATTCATTAACAATGTATCTCCTAGTCAGGCCTCTAGTAACCCATCATTATCAACTACATAGGAACAGGAACCATTGATTAACAAATAGTCCCTCCCAGTTCTTCACAAGTTTCCTTCACAAATTTTCTTTAAAAAGACAGTTGCTAAAGTGACAAAATAAGACAACTTCACCATCACACCTTTATCTTAGATGTGGTGATGTGAAATCATGTGACTGTGACACAGTTTGTTTGTAGTCTATAGTGTTAGCCTATAGTAGAGTATTTTATTTTCTCCAATAATCCAAAATGAAAAAAACCTACCCTGAGTGCATCAGCGTTTGGGAGTAATCAGGTTGTACTTATGAGGTAAATCACCGTTAATGATTCCATGCTGGATTTCAAAATCGAACATCTGTTGAATTGGATGGATAAGCCAGAAGATTAAATACAATAACACACACACAAACACACATATCATTGTTCAGTTTTCCATTTTGTCAACTAGGAAGAGTTCTTGTAGTAAAACTTGCACACTGAATGTTGTCTATCTCCCTAAAGGACCTTGTACTGCCAAAATCTCTCAAGTCTAAGCAGATGGAGCTTCAGAACACCTTAAACCTGTGTGTCATATACCCCTGAGGTGCACCCCGAGGTGTTCCTGTCAGAGCGCACCTCTACTCCTGTGTGCAGTGATTCCTGCCACAGTGGACCTCATATAAGTTGTCTGAAAAGGGGGGATAACGTGCGACCAGGTGGTTAATGATGTCAGCTCAAAACGAGCTTCAAATCTCAGCTCTGGCTTCTTTCATGTGAAGTTTACACGTTTCCTCCTGTGTCTGTGTTTTCCTCCCACCATATCCAAGCCAAGTGAATTTTTGAAGAACAACACTTTGCCCTGAGGTTGAAAATGTGTTTGTCTGTTTATGCATTAAGCCTGCAGTGAAAGAAGCAAACAGTCCAGTTTTTCTGCCTTCTCTAGGATCGGCTCAAGCGCCCCCATGACCCTGAAAATGAGTAAGCAGGTATAGAAAATGAATTAATGCTGCCTGGTTGTACTGCACTGTCTCAATGAACTGCTCTGGGCTATTATTGTTTCTGTTGGCTCTGTGCTGCTGCTGTGCTCAAATATTTCTGACCTGCATTCATGCAAACAGCCAATACACAACATGCTGCAGCTCTATAAACTACAGCAAATGCTTATGGGGATATGTGTTTGTAAATCTGTTAGCTTCTGCTTCTATCTTCTGATAATATGATCTGATAGTAGCACCATGCACTGTGTCAAAGCTTCGTCCTCCGTTTTAGAAGGTGCATTGTCCTGTGCACATGTGGTAACTCATTTTATTTTTAAAATTCTTTGACATTTATTCAACTGGTGTAGAATATATTTGAAAATATGCTTTTATGATCAACACAATTCAGTACATTTTAAGCTGTGTATTTTTACTGCTTTAACTCCAAAAAGTTGTGGACGGATTTCGATGAAATTTTCAGGGTTGGTCCGAAGTGGCCTAACTTAAAACTGATTCATTTTTGGTGGTGATTGGATCCGATTCGACGGTACCACCAAAAATTAATAGGTTTTAAGTTAGGCCACTTCTGGCCAATCCTGAAAATTTCATCAAAAGTTGTCCAGAACTTTTGAGTTTCGTTGCAAACCAACATACAAATTAACAAGCCCCGGTGAAAACATAACCTTCTTGGTGGTGGAGGTAACTTTACATAAAAAAAAAAAAAAAGTTGGCACTGCCACGGATTCTTATGCAATGTTACGCAATTGACTGCCTAACTAGGGAAGTGAGAACAGGTGAGCAGAAGATGAGGTGGCTGCAGAATAAATGAGGAACAGGTGAAACTGATCAGGAATCAAACGGGCAGAAATACTCACAAAAATATGAAGTAAAACCAAACAACCAACCAAAACCCAGGGCTATGACATAAAACTGAACAGAGAGCAGGATGCTTGATGTCCGTCTTTGCAAAGGTTTTAAAATCTATTCAATTTACAAATATTAGAATCCATATTTGTGTGAGCCACATAATGTGTTTGTTTTTTTGTTTTAACATTAGAGTACAAATGCATCATGTTTCTTCTATAGAGACTCATCTGGATTAAAAAGATGCTAGAGGCTTTTCAGAGGTTGCCAGTGATGAACAGAACAAAAATAGTGATGTCAAGAAGACGGAGCACCTTTGATAATGTACTGTACATGTTGTAAAGTTTTAGAGCATTTCCTATTTGTTTTGTTTTAAATATAAAGTCAAGTTATAATATATGTAGTTTTCCATACCTAACCAACAAAAAGGCACACACTGTGTGACTGTGTCAAACAGAGCACCCTTGACTACACACCAGTGTTCCACCTCAGTGTCTGTGTTGCTGGATTTGGTGACTTTAGCAACTTTATTTTGCAAACAAGCCCAGTGATAAACGTATTGCGTTCTCAGGCAGGCATCAGCTCCTCTTCCTTGAGGAGAGTTGCTAATACAGCTGGGCGAATGTGTTCGCTGTGGAGGTGTCTCTGGGTGACAGCTGCGTTCGCTGAGTGGGAGAGAAGAGCAGCCACAAATACTCGGCCGCACAGCAGCCTGACTGAAACAGATAACTGACAGCACACTATCCTCGGCAGTGTGTGGAAACAGTGTCTCACTCACTGGGAGGGCTAAACTAGACATGCCTCGTCTGTTTTTTTTCCAGTTAATACTGTTGTTCACTTTTATTCACAATACCAATTTATTTTGTATTAAGTGTCAATATAATGAACAATGATGTTAAATATTTTTTCATGATGTGCAAACCTAACATTCCTCTTGTCTCCTGCATTTATTCAGTTCACTCCTTTAGTTATTTGAATTCTCAATACGTTGTTTTATTGCAAATATTTCATGTCGTATTATTCTGTGGATCATTTTGTCAGCAGCAGTAACCCAAAATTCCCATGGTGATTTTTATAGCTTCATCTAATTTCCAAATAAATTAGATTTGATTCAACATTTTATGGATATTACTTTAAAGAACCGTCTACACAGTCTAACCATATCAGCCATTCAGTGTGTAATGACCTGCGATTTCACAGCATCTCCAGACAAAGTAAACTTGTTTTATTGGCGTCTATAAATTACAACACAGATGAACAGATTGATGGCAGACAATCAGGCGGACGGACTGTCTGATAAATGAACAACAAGACTGATAACTGGAGAGAGAGGCCGAGATCGACGGAAAGCGGGGGCAAAGAGAGACTGGCATGCATATGCAGACAAACAGATGGACAGACAGTGTGGACAGAGAGACAGATAGACAGATGGTGCTTCTATTACGAAAAGCAGGCTTTGATGAGATGGACAAACAGACTAGCAGACTAGCAGACAGACAGGAACTCTACTGGGATGCACTAAATGGGCAGACAGAAAAATGAACAGGCTTGACATTCTGCTGTAGAAATGGGGCTGTGGTGCCCAGGGCCAGGTGAAGAGAGGACGTTGTATCTCTGAAGACCATCGACATGAGGAAGGATTCAACTGTAAAGTGTATGTGTGTGAGAAGTGGTGGTTTGTGTAGTCTGTATGTGTATGTGCATGCCTGACACTGCTCAGTCCATTACCAAGGTACCAGATAAAAGTAGTGAACATGCTGCCAAAACAAGGTGCTAAAAGACTAAAAATATTAATGGCAACGGATTTGTACAGCCACACAACCACATGCACGTGCGCGCGCTCACACACACAGACACACACAGGGCAGAAGGACAACAGGGACATCTGTTCCACGGTTTTATCTCCTTTCTAGCAGAATGTTCTAAAGGCACACAGTGATGTATGAGAGCAACTAACTAACTTTATTTAAAAAAAAAATGTCAAAGTCTAAAAATGCCACCCTCGACTCCCCTAAGCCCACTATCAAAGACACATTTTATTCATCTTGTTATTTAAAGCCACACACACAAATACAGTATGAAATACATACGGTAAGCAAGAATATTGTGGAGGGTGAACGACTTTTCTGCTCAGCGTACAGTTGTTGTTTTTTCGACCTTGCTGAAGTGTATCGTTTTGAGTCCTGTTCCTATTAAGCGAAAGCATAAACATCCATTTGAAGGCTTAATGGGAAGTCGTGGAAGTACTGCTTGTGTGTGAATGTGTGTGTGCGTGTGTACGTCTGCATCGAGTCCCCCCACTCAGGCCCTTAAGTGGTGTGTATTTATAGAGTTTGTGTCTCTCTGAGGCCCTAAGGCTGGTTATATGAGCCCCTTCTAATGGCTAGGAGGAGAGGAAACATCCACAGCCATGTTCCCGCAGAACAGACACATGCGTGCACGCACACCTGCATTAGATGAGATGTGCTGTTGTTCGGTCTATTGGATAAACTCTGGCCTCTGAGGGCATCACTGACCTTTATTTTTTTACACGGCTAAAATGATGCAAACAAGCAACATATTGTCATACAACAGACATGAATTACACCCTAGCAAAGGTTATTCATCATTTTTGTGTGCTTTCTTACTCTGTTTAGCTACACGTTATTTTTCAAAATGAACTTCCATGTTAACAGAACAAACGTTTGAAATATGCTCCTCAGCTTAGAAAATGATTGTGGTTTGTGTTAAAATAACACAGGAAGTGGTGTAGTTAGGTAATAAAGGCATCAATGCTCACCTCTGGTTTCACAAGGAACATGAACAGTCTGGTGTTTTTTAACCCACCCATCCTTCTTCCGAAGTGGTGTTTGATGCTCTATACACTTCCTGGTTCACATAATTTTTACATGGATTACGAACAATTTGATTTTGTGAAATATATCCGAATAACGGTGTATTACTTTTCGTAGGTGTAGCTATGAACACATGTATGAGAACAGCCTAGGTCTATACTTTTACAAAAGTGCATCTGCAGCACACTGCAGTACTGATAAGATGGGAGAATTTAATTCAGTCTTATAATTCAATCTCATAGAGTCTTCCTGAAGCTGGTGGTGGACCGTAAGTGCTTTGGACAGCAGGAGGGCAGGGATCTAAGCTGACTGTAGACCACATGAAACGTCCTGTGTACACCTCCCTCCTTCTTGTTCTGTGGTTTGTAAAGACAGGTGCTGCAGGATCCTCTTGTCCTTCAGCTGCACACAGGTTACATACAGTAAATGAGGTAAATGAAGAAAGAGAAGGGCCATATGGCTTTGTTTGGATCTGTACACAGGCCAGCCAAGAGTATGCCCACGTTTCAGTGTGTGTTTATGTGTGTGTGTTTGATCTGTACGCAGGCCAGGCGGCGCTGAAACAGCAGCAATTTAACTGATGCTCTCACCATATGGTTGGAGTGATAGCATTAGAGAACCTGCACGGATACTGAAAAAAAGAGGGAGAAAGAAGGGGCAGGCTGGTCCAGAGCTAGAGGACAGGATTTTTTGAGCCCCCATTATGGGACGCTGGTGTGCAAGTCATGCAGACATACCAACATGAGTGTATGAGAACACACACATATATGCTACATAATGTCCCTACAAGCATGTAAATGCAAATGAATGTGTGCTTGTAAGGAAATACTACCAGCGTTGTGTGCGCACACACACACACACACACACACACAGCAGTCTAGATGATTTATGCGTTGAATACTGCAGTGTTTTAGGTGGGATCTCAGGGAATTCGCAGCCATATGTCCTCATTTCCCTCCCCCTATCTTACACACACACACACACACACACACACACACACACTATTTTCAGCTTAAAGGGCAAGGGCAAGAGAAGACTGAGTGCAGGTTTGTGAGGATAAGGGCTATAAGGCACACAGTCTGAATTTTCTGCTCCAGTTTGACAGAAATTCTCCACCCGTGACTGACAAACAAATATGCTTTATTTAAAGAACCTCTGGACAGGACTGAGCTGGGAAAATCAAATGCAATTAATTCCAATAAAAGAAGTCTGTTGATATCACAACATGAGCAAAAATGTCATAAAGTTACTATTCCACTGTAAACTACGTAAATATGTTAAGATCACTTTTAGTTAAATCACTTTACACTATAGAAAATTACAGAATTTCAGAAGACTTGAAATGATGTTTTGTACTTGTTATAGTATTTTCTACTCTAGTATGATGCTGATGAGCTCCTTCAGACAAATAGAATAAACTTTTAGACTATACAGTGTATTTCTCAAATGCCTCTTCATTTTGCATCATGGAGGATAATCCTACCCAAATAATGGAAATTCAGTTACATAAGAAAAGCTGACCGGTGGTGGGTAACATCGCAATTTCAGTGTAGTCATTAGAACCTATCTTCTGCAACCTACATACATAACAATCTGAAATAAATGAGGCAATTTAAAACAGTTTGTTTTCTGCTGTGAGCTGCACTTTAAACTGGATTATTATATCAGATATAATAAAAAGGGGATCAAGGGCTATTTTACACTGAACATGTCCTGTTAGTGAACAACACTGCTGATTCATTGATTTCCTGCTGTTATTTGTACTTTTATGTGTGAAACATATGCTGCCTTCTTGGACCAGACTGCGTTAGATAAATAAAGGTCAAACAAAATAAAAAATAAAGTTGCCTGCAGGGCAATGGAAAAAGGGATGCTGGAAACTTCACTTAGCTACACAACTACAGGCCAATAAATGTATTGTGTGGACAGGATCAAATAAAATAATATGCCTGCAGATACTCTAGTGTTTGACCAGTGCACAACCACCTCTTACAGGGCATGACTTAACACCATGAGAGTTCCCACGCAACTTATTATTTTACATCAACCCCAGCTCTTCAGTCCATTAGTGCCAGCTTGCGCTTGCAGATGAGGTTTGTAGCACAGCTGCTCAAAAAGAAGAGACCTGTGAATTATAATGTCAAGGGAGGAGAAACTGGGATGAAACATCCATGAAAAGAAAAGTGGAATTCTGTCACTACATGAGTCAAACCACTTTCCAAATACACTGACCACCCTGGAACTGCTCGAAGAGAAGGTGTAGGATGAGTGTGTGTGTGCGTGTGCGTGTGTGTGTGTGTGTGTGTGTGTGTGGTGTGTGTGTGTGTGCGCACGCACCAAGGTGTTTCAGAAAATCTAAGTCACCTTGACTATGTACGACCCAACCATGATTTTCATTCCTTTGGCAGATAGTCAAGACCAGCTCTCACAGGAGAGATCCCTGACTTTCGAAGCTGTGGGCATCTTCATCTGAATTTCCAAGTGTTCCAAGAGAGGCAACATGATGTCAGATTGTTGCTTGTGTGTGTGTGTGTGTGTGTGTGCGCGTTCTCAGTGGAACAAGATGGATTAGCCCCTGTTTAACCCATCTGAGTGAAAACACAACCTGACAGCGAGGCTCCCCGAGAGAGAGGCAGAGAGGAAAAGATCCGAGGTTGAATTCTATTATTGAAATTGTATCCCATATTAATATTGAAATATCTCTGAGAGCCATCCTCTTCCTCTCTTCCTCTCTCTCTCTTGTTCTCTCTTTCGATCTTTGCCTCCCTCCCCCTTTTCACCTCCTGGTTTCTCAAAGGAGAACCGAGAGACTTGGAGTGCAGGCCGGGGCAGGGAGGAAAGAGGAAGAGTGAGGAAAGGGACAGAAATGAAACAGAGAAGAAAGAGAAGACAGCGACAGGAAGAAAGTGCAGAGAATCTAAAAACTGTTTCTGCTCATCTATTACAGTGCGTTCCACTCCTTCTCAATCGCTTTCGCTCCTCCCTGCCTCTGTCTCTTTCTTCTCCCCTTCCTTCTGAAGTCTTAAATCTCTGAGGAAGCTCGCTCGTAAGGCCTAATTTATTTACCACCCGCCCAGCTGTATCACTTCGTCATTAATTTACCAATGCCACATTTTCAGTTGGACACCAGCCCAAGCCATGCTGCAGCTACCAGGAACATACACGCGGTGGATCCCATCCATAAACATGTTATTGCTATTCCCTGAAGAGTTAAGGCACTTGGTCTGAACCACTAATGAGCCCCTATCTGAGATCTAAGTCATCGATGCACTGCTGCTAACAGTTGTTTGGACCTTTATCACACATCATTTGCCGTTACAAAACACTACAAGGCACCAATATGTTGTTTCCATGTTTTTTTAGCGGTAGAAAAGGAAAAGAATAAGTGTGTTCTTGAGTGTGGAGTTCCCATCCTCACAGCTCACTTTCCCGCTAAATATTCAGGCTGATATTACATTGATTTTACATCACTGGAATGACAAAGTACTTCCAATTCATTAAGACTCACATCAAACACATATATTTATGATGAAAGAAGATATTAAAAACTTGGAGAGCTTTCAATAATACAATGGCATAATTAAGCAATAACTCTCAAAAACTGGAAGGATTTTCTGCAAAATATCAAAAGAACTTAATTTATTAATCAATAATCATGCAAAGTTCATTCAGACTCAAAGAAAAGCATTTAATTTGACTTATTTTTAGAGTTGAGAAATATTCAGGCTATATGCTTGTGAAGAGCGCCATAGGGCGGGAGTCATGGATGGTATCACGTAGCTAGGATTAATGAGGTTGAAACTATGATAACTCGTTGGATGTTAACCTTTTTGCATACACGAAGGAAGGGATGTCTGTAACAGAAGATCTGCCCTGTGGACATTTTAATGTAATCTCATCCTCATGTGTCTGGGCTGTGCAGCAGAAATTTCCTTAAGTGGAAAGAAGATCTTTACATCTTTTTCAGACTACAGATTGACAGGGGTTAAAGCTGCATTTGCATTTGATCTGACTGGGTCAGCTCTCAGAGATTTTTCTTTTTCTTGGAGTTAATCAAGCTTAAATGACTTTTGTCTTACAAAGATCAATGTAAAGAAAGTAAGAGAGATAAAGCATGAGTATTGTGCTGAGGTAAGCAGAAGATTAACTTTTTTTGTCTTTTTTTTTTTTGGTGTAAGGTAATTCTGCGTAATTCTACAGGTAAGCAGCATGGAAAATGATAGGTGGAGACTGAACAATGATCACTTAACATAACAGCCATGTCATATGAATGGGTCACACAGAGTTACCCTGTGTAAGGATGATTATTAATTGCACTGTGACTGCTTTCTGACGAACAAAGTATACACCCATCAAACCCATCACCATTAAGAATTATTCTCTGAAACCCTGGATTACATTAATTATCAATCAATAATCCATAAGCATGAATCATTAATAATGAATTGCATTATTGCCAAAAAACATTTTTTCTTTTCTTTCCCTAATAAACTAAGCTTTTGTAAAAGTTAGGGAAATGTTGCAGTTATGGCAAATAAGCTATAGTTAAAGTATGCTCACGGCTATACTTAAACATTAACTCACCTATTGATTGCTCTTACTCATTCAAACATGCACAATATAGAAAATAATAAATTTGGTGAAGCTATAATAGTAAAGTATCACTTTTGTTCATTACATTATTTATGTTCCATTTTTACTATGCTTTAACATCCATAGAACTGGGTCTGGTAGAACAGAACAAATACTAAGCAAGCAAGGAAGGGTTAAATATTTAATTATTCTATCCCCTGCAGTGAAGACCTTCCATTGCTGATTTGAGTGTGTGTGTGTGTGTGTGTGTGTGTGTTTGTGAAAGAGGGAGCATGTGTACCTACCTGCATGTCTGTTAAATATTCACACAGAAAATAAAACCTGGAAAGGGAAAAAAATAAACAAGACTATCAGCAGAGTAATAGATTCCAGGATCATGTTTTATATGGTTGGTGAGACTCAAGGACAAAAACATGCAGAGATCATTACCATCATTTCCAATATGAAACTAATTAAATCACCACCACCGCAGGGACGGAGGGTTTCCGTAGTATCTATTTCATAAGTCATTGAGTGACAGCCATTTTATAAAACCAACAGTGCCTTGTGCAAGCTTTTTTGAATCATTTTTTAAGACCCACACAATGGTTTGTACTATGTCTCTGACAACAATGAATAGCTTAAATGAAAGAAAAGACTCAGAAGAGAAAAAATGCTTGTTTTTACCTTGTTCTGTTCTTGTTTTATCTGGAGTAGAAGCTACATTCACCAAAATCACCACTTTTTGTCCAGATTTCGCTTTGTTTGTTTTGTTCTCTAATCGTGATCGTCTCCACTTCCTGCGATCTGTGTGCGTATAATGTCTCTTTATGTTCTGACTACAAATCCCAGAAGTCCCAATATTCCTCACAGGCTGTATGAGAGCTTCCTCTTGTGAAACAAGATACAGTATATATCTGTACGGCGATGGCAGTCAAGCGTTGGATTTTAAATGACGTACAAATATGTCAATGGCAGTCAAAGAGTTAATAGTCACTCTGAACACAACTGGACTATTTGTGTAAAGAGTAGGCCTTTATTCATTGTTCCAATCATTAAAAAACAAAGGCAGCATGTGCAAATATTTAGTATAGCTTAAGTAGCTAATGATGTGCCAACATACTCAGGTTTTCTCACAAAAATATAACATTTCAGAAATGTGCATCTACTTCACACCTGAGTATCAGTGTAACGCATGCCCCATTTATAACATTTAATGAAGAAAATCTGAAATGATAAGAGTCTATGGTGAAGAGGTGGTTCTGTGCTGAAAACATACAGAAGGTCACACAACACTACTATAATCATCCTTCTACTGTTGGCTATACTTGTCTCAAGTCTCAGAGTATACTGTTTGAACAAAAACTAAATCTGTCTGATCTCAGAACAATTCCCTTTCATTTGGCACTGCTAATGAATTCATTGTTTCACTATCCAAAGTAGACATACTACATTGAAAAAAAAAATATTTAAGTACACACCACTCAACTGCCTTGGGCTTTCTAAGTAAGACACCAGTCAATACAGCCGAGCGGGTGTTTGTGTGTCACAGAGGTGAAAATCTACATTTGTACCGGAGGAGAGTTTTTAACTGAGAGTGAAGAAATGCCAAAAGTATTAATGCACACAGTACACACACAGATAGTGTACGAACGCACACACCAAAATGCACTTTACAACAAATGATGCATTTCATTCAAATGCCAATTCTTCACGTTCACCTTAATAAAAATGTACACAGTGTAACTTCAGCTGTTTTTCTGTGTCTGAGTAATGCTGTGTGCCTGCTGTGTGTGTGTGTGTGTGTTTGTGTGTGCACGTCTGTGTGGGCATAGATGTCACAGCAGCAGGCGGGGAGGTGTTGATAACTTATTTGGCATTTTGACAGTGATAAAGGACATTTGTTGCCCTTAGCAATGCAGAAAAACACACACAGGCATACAAATACATAATAACTCAATGTGGGCTCAGGCAGTCTGATTTTTACAAAATTATTACATAGATTCAAAAACATCTGTGTTATAACAAAACAAATTCTCTTTCTCGCCCACATCCTGAAATAATTCTGGAGGGATGAACTATTCTTTGACAGGAAGCGGCTACAATATGGACAGTGAAGTAAAAGACCCCACCAGCAACATTTCCTCAGACTATGTGGACCACAACAGCAGCTCTTTCTCTCTCATACACATACATAAGCCCATTGTGTGCACATATTATTACCCACACAAATATTGACGTGCACAAAGACAATTACTTAGGCATGTAGTAGCATGCATAATCACAACATCCTCTGGGCAACGAAACAATTAAACAGAAGGCGATGCTTCATAGATCCCAGTTGTTCCTGTAGGGCTAAAAGATGGATGCAAATGAAGCTTTTTCAGCGTCAGTAACAAATTTTTTGGTGTTTGCATGTACATATGTGTGTGTCACTGTGAGCAAAAGAGGGAATTAAAGTCTCTCTGCATCTTCAAAGCATTAGCTAGAGTGAAGAGTAGCAGATAAAAGTGACATTGGTGACACAAGCATACTTACAGTATGTATTATATGTCTGATCAGATGCAAGAGCGTAATCACGGATGTTTACGGGGATAAAGGAAAAGGTGTATATACATTAAAAGCATCAGTCTCACAATATTTACTATCCTCTCATGATCCAGCCATGTTTAGTTTTGGGGTTTTAACCAAGGCAAGCTTTTCATACTCCTGCTTTTAATCACTCTTGCTGAAAATGATCAAAGAGAGATTCTGCCGCAGTCAGAAGCAGAGAAACAAGAGTCCACTGTGTCCTTATCTGATTACAAGTATGTTGAGTATTTTAGAAAACAGCTGTTTATTCTCTCATTATATGACAAGCAACATCTGTTTGTAAGGTATCTGCTGCATTCATTTGTGTGTCTATTTCTTTCCTGTCGTTCTTTTGCTGGTTGTATGTTCCTATGGTCCCTGTTGATTCTGATCTGAGATGAATCCTTATCCGATTGGATCTTTCTCGCTCCCAGGGGGAGGGTCTGGAAATAGGCTTATCCTCTGATTGGATCATTTGCCCCTGAGGGAAGGGTACAAGGGAGGTCAAAAAGAAAACCACGCTATCTTTTGGCCAGCACAGACAGGGGGTCCTCTATTAACTATCACACACACATACACACACTAAATACATCAAGGTCTCAAGGGATTACAGTGAAGTGTTTGATGACCCCATGGAGAGGAAAGCCAAGACATAAGACACAAACACAAACACTTGAGCACCACGAGCTATCAGAAAAAAACAGCTATCCAGGATTTATGGGGATCAATCAGCAATGTGTTGTGTTGGGACATCGGAGATGGCTATAAAAGGGCATGGGCTTTATTCTAGAATAACACTTTGAATGCAACCTTTTACTTTCCTGCTTCCCTGTTTTTACCTTTTAGTGTTTTCTAATAAGCGGCAACAGGTATTAAACATTCAATGGGAAGTGTTTCAAAAGACAGGCCGCTAGCACAGCGTTGTATGGTCTTGGTATGTTTTCATGTTTGAACTCTAACTTTAAGTTAAAGATGTCACGTAAAATGTCTTATTCTATGTTCAGTTTTAGCTCCACCTTCTTGGTTGCAACAAAAACAGGATATCAACGAAAAGCAAGATAGCAACGGTCAAAATGCCTCAAGGATTCAAAGCAATAATCCACAAACCAATGGGTGACTACAGTGACTACATCCACTTCTTACAGAGTCTACTGTTTCTCTGTGATTTTCCTCATGAATAGTTGTCATGCCTGCCATGTCTGGTTAAGTGTAGTTTTTGTCCTGTGTTTATTATTTATTGTACTGTCATGTTTTATTTTGAAGGTAACTGTGTCTGCTCTCATTTCAGCCACGTCACTTCCTGCTCTCCTGTTTCCAACGTCTGGTTGATAATATATACACACACATATACACATATACACATATATATATATATATATATATATATATATATATATATATATATATACATATATATATATATATATATATATATACACGCTATGTATATATACATATACAGTATATATATACACATATATGTGTGTGTGTATGTGTATATATACACACACACATATATATATACACACATATATACGTATATATATGTGTGTGTGTGTATATATATATATATATATATATATATATATATATATATATATATATATGTGTGTGTGTGTGTGTGTGTGTGTATATATATATATATATATATGTGTGTGTGTGTGTGTGTGTGTGCGTATATGTATGTATGTATTGTTTGGTGCTTGGAATGAACAGTGAGTATTATAAGAGCTTTCTCATTGAAGACAGTTGCATGATGCTGCTGGAAACACTGATCAAAGCATAGTAAAGCTGAGGGCAATGAAATCCAAGAAAAGAAGCCAGAAAAGAGGAAAAACTGCCAATTCTTTGGTTCACCACAACAAGCCTCACCGTTCACATTATACTGCTGGCTATATATTTTGATAAAATACTGATTACAGCAGCTTTAAATTAGTAGGTTTCCTGAATGTAATAACAGTTCAGGAGATTGTTCCCTTTATGTTCACGGTGTTTACTCTGATTATTTTTGCAATAATCATATATACTAACATTTCTGTAAGAATCGTTATCTAGATGGACAATAGCTTCTCAGGGCGAACTCATTCGCACTACTGTTGAATTTGCAGACTGCAGAACCTATATCTGGGCTCAAAATGCTTCTGGCAGCACAGAAATCTACTTGTTAAAGCTATAGTTCATCAAGTCCAACTCAGTATAGTTCACCTAATCATTAACAACACAGCACTAGAATACCTAGGGGACGGTTTCCATCGGAGAGCTGACATTGCCTGCACACAGTGATGACAAATATGAGGCTGAACACTGGAGTTAAATCACTTCAACATCAATGATGATGATGATATGTCAGGCATTTCTGTCAATATAAAATATTGCGTCAATCAACTACATTTACCCTAAACACCCATTAGTGCCCAGTTTTCCTTTTACAGGATTATGTTACCACTGTGACTTCAGGTAACAAGTTAGAACTCAAAAATATAGAAGTCTGAACATGACCTTAACAACTCAACCAAACTTAAGTCATTACAGTTTTATTTTAATCTGGTACTTGTGATATCAGGTGTCGCCATAGTGATTTAATATGTGTTTGTTAGCTGCCTCACCACCATTGTCTCCACATCAAGCACCTTTATGTTGCTATTTTCAGAAACATTGAAGACATGTACAGCACATGCTGGCAATGCTGATCGTCAGATTCAAACTAAACAGCTGTTGAGAACACATGCAGTAAATGTGCATGCATACAGATGTCCCTGTCCCTCTATCCCTACGCTCACACACGCTCATGAACAGTTGGTGTATATGTAACACTTGTCTGAGGGGAGATAGAAATAGATCAAGCCGTGGCTTGTCATAGCAGGAGTTAGCCATAATGACAAGAGGTGTTAGAGGCAGAAGAGACGGGAGGGAGGGAAGAAGAGAAGAGGACAGAAGCAGAGAGAAAAAAAAAACAGAAGAAGGGTAGTGACAGAGCATGTGGGAGGGAGGTGGAGAGACATAAAGCCAAGAAAAGTTGCTTGACTGCAGGAGAGAGAAAATTAAAAGAAGAAGACATGAGCGGGGGAAAATAGTGTGTTGTAATTTGCCTGATTGAGAAAAGGCAGCATGTTGAAGAAAAGAAAAGAGATTTAAAACTGAGACAATAGAGTCAACCATCTTCCTCACATATTACAACTAAAAGAAATAATATTAACTTGATCAGCTGCAACGAAGATAGGCAGTTAGTCATATCTCTAATATTGTTATCATTTATTGTACGGATGAGGCTTAACAAATTTATGAGACCACCTGCCTCAGTTTTCTCATTTCTTTCTCAGTGAGCTCCTTACAGTTCACCATTTTGAAAAGGAGTGAGGAATTTCAAACTGAATTCAATTTTATGAGCCAAATTTGAGCCAGAACACTGGAATTTTTGGAGAAGTCAAAATTTTTTTTTTTTTTTAATTTTTTTTTTTGCTCAGGAATGAAAGCAAATAGCTGTAATTTGGCATCATTTTTTTTTTGTAAAACAGTAAGTTTGAAAATTCATGGATAACAAAAATATCTATATTTTAGAATTACAGATAAAACTTGGATTAAAGGGTTTGTATATACTTGGATTAAGCATTACAGAAACATAAAAAAATATTTTGGTAATCAGCAATACTGTTGGTACACTGGGTGGTGGACTAATAAATTTGTTTTTGTATGTGATTTTAAAATGTTGGGCGGAAAAAACAATTTGATTTTAAAATGTTCGCATGGAAAACTAAAACTGTGATGGAAATGTTCCACTATGATCTGATATTTGACAATATTAGTGGACTAGATTATGTGTGAGAAATATATGCCAATTCATATTCAAGATAAGGTTACTCTTTTAATGCCAACATTGATGTGTTGAATCGATAGACACTCATTAATCGTTATCCAGGGATGAAAAATCCACTGCTACTCGTTATGTTTTGTAGTAAAGGATAAGGATTCTTTTTTTTTTCCAAATGTTTTAATGAAACAAAGTCACAGTTGTTTGTTATGTACCCTAGCTTTGACAGAATGACCTCTGACTTGAAGGAATAACTACTATTGCCTCTGCAACCAAGCAAACAACTTTCAAGCTGATATGCCCAGTTGGTTTGTTTACTTCAGGGCTCTCTGTTCTCCTCCAAATGTCTGCAGAGGATGTGTCAAGTTGGCCCCAGGCAGGCTGCCAGCTTACCCCCAGAAAGTGTCTTCTTTTCCATAGAAATAGAAATAAATAAGCACGGTGTCCACAGAAATGTATTGGTTTCTGTGATGGATATCTCCTCCTCTCTACTCTGTTGACCTTCCTACTTAACCTTCTCTTCCTCTGCCGTTTAGCATCCCAGCAAAAGAACCAACCGGCGCTCAGCCATGTGTACCACCGACATTACAAACACACACGTAACGTGCACAGATATGCACACACCTGCACGCACAATGCACAACGACACAAACACATTAAGTCATGCATAACAGATATGTTATGACAGGTCTGATTAGATTTCACTTTCTAGGACATGAGGCACTATACAGCATTTTAAAAATGAAAACAACATATAAGGATATATTTGATAAGTTATGTAACCACTTCTAACAACCTCGCAGCTGAAGAGAGGCAAAGAAGAACCACAGCTACTTAATATTTCTCAAAGAAAATTCCAGCTAGATACAGATAAGCAGGTAAAAATTGGCATGACAGAGGAATCTTGTATTTTAGAGGCAGAAAAAAACAAGCAAAATAGAGGCAGAAAATGAGAGAGAGAGAGAGAGAGAGAGAGAGAGAGAGAGAGAGAGAGCACATGCCATTTGCTAACTTGATGAAACAAAAGTCCACTTTTCAGCCAGATGACAGATAATCAATGAGAAGAACAGGAGAAAATATGATAACATGACAGAACACAAAGAGAGCATGTGCTGCAGCTGGATACAGAGGTACTCTCACACACACACACAGAAATTTTAAAGGTCATCAGCAAGTCTGACTACCCAGAAGACAGCTGACAATCAATAAAAGAACGAAAAGATGGAACAATAAGCAAGGACTTACTGCAAGTATTTTATTCCCTCAGAGAGGAGAAAACTTGTCTGTTGTTTCACCTGACCTTCAAATGGCATCGGCGGTCCAAATAAAATTAAATAAAAATGTTCTGTTCTCTCTGCAGCCATCAAAGCATTGTCAAAACACACAATTTCACTGAAAAACAACACATTTAGCCCATCCAGCATGCCACCACTTACCTCTTCACCTGGGTGTGCAAGCTGTCTTTGTTTTAGCCAGAAAATTGCCAGAACTGGAACCTATTCTTCAGTTGATTAGCTCCATGAATATTCTGACCACTGTGCCATGCTCATCTGGAGCTCCATCCTGGGCTGGAGATCCCAGGAGTAAACTGGATAAAGACGAAGGGCTTCCATTAGCTCTACCCCAGACCAAATCATGTCCGGGACCAACGTCCAAACAGCAAAAAGAGTCATTGCTGTATCTTGGACGTCCAGCTAACTAACAGCTTTAATTCCATGGATAAACAAGCATTTCTTCCACTAAGGGGTGGCCTCCAGTCTTCTTGACTTTGATCACAGCTGCACAGTGCCAATCTGACATTGTAGCATGTTTCGACCCTTTTGACCCATCACTTCACAAACGAGAGACACCTATCAGGCTTTTCAGCAGCTTGATCCGCTAGAGTTCTCACGCCTCCAAGTGCTGCCAATGTAGCTGCCTTGAACATGCCCAGTGCCTGACCTGCTATGACTAAACCACCATGTGCTTGACAGGTTGAGGTGTAGACACACTGCTCACTGATGAACTGGTAAGACACAGGCGTGCAAAGGGCTGATTGGGTGTTTGCACACAGGTGTTTAATGAGCAGAGCTGGGAGCCAAGAGGACCACACCAACACAGACACAAAGCACGGGGGAGAGCCAGCAGTAACAGGGTGTCCATTAACTTCCCGATGATGAAAAATGACAAGACTGAAGTCAGACTTAAGTTGCATGGGCTTGCAGCACACATACAAGGCCAGAAATCTGGGTGTAATGATTCAGACCTGAGTGTCTCTAAATATTTTAGCAACATCACAAAATGAGCTATATTTATACATATATATATATATATATTTATTTGTATCCTTTGCCTTTTAATATTGTGTTTGTTTTATTCCATTACTGTTGTTTATTTGAAGTGTATGTATGATTATATTGTAGAAAGGTGCTTTAGAAATAAATTTTGACTTGACTTACCTTGCCTCCAGTTATCCAAATTACTGTAACTCATTATTTGCCAGACCATCCCAGATTTAATCCACCTAGTTCTTATGAGATCTTGAGAATATGAGCACATTTCCCCTGTTCTTACCTCATTGCACTGGTTACCCGTGGTGTTCAGAATTGATTCTAAAATTTTATTGCTTGTTTTTAAATCACTGAGCGGCCTTGCCCTTTCTTACATTATTGACCGTCTTCCTCCCCTTACACCCCTGCTCATGCTCTACAATTGTGGAATAACTTTAAATTGGGAATCAGATGAACTACCTCATCGTCTGTCCATTTATAAAGTTTTATAAAATGTGTTTTAATTGGAATTATTATGACATGCAAAATTATACATTTACATTTACAGTTACATTTATTTCTTTTTTATTTTATTTATTAATAAAGTCCACAAAAACACATATAGACTGGTTGGGTGAACTCCCATGCACCCTGCAGGACCCTGCTGAGGGTGTAGAGATGGTCCTCTGTTCCACGGCCAGGACGAAAACCACACTGCTCCTTCTGAATCTGAGATTGGACTTCCCTAAGAGTGTGATCCCCCTGTAGTTGGAATACACCACAACATCGAGAGCCTTTAGGAATTCCAGGAGGATCTCCTCCACCCGTGGGGCCCTACCACCGAGCTCCACCTCAACCCCAGAAATAGGAAAGCCTGCCTCTGGGCCCCAAGACTCTGCTTCATCATAGGAAGACGTGTTGGTGGTATTGAGGAGGTCTTCGACGTAATCTCCCCACTGATTCACAATGTCCTGAGTCGAGGTCAGCAGTGCTCCATCCCCACCATACACAGTGCTGATGGTGCACTGCTTCCCCCTCCTGAGATGTCAGATGGTGGACCAGAATTTCCTTGAAGCCATCCGGAAGTCATTTTCCATGGCCTCACCAAACTCTTCTCATGCCTGAGCGACCACCAAACCTGCATTCCGCTTGGTCTGCTGGTACCTATCAGCTGCCTCCAGAGTCCCACAGTCCAAAAAGGCCCAACGGGACTCTTTCTTCAGCTCCCTCACCGCCGGTGACCACCAACGGGTTCAAGGATTGCTGTCGTGACAGGCACCGACCACTTTATGAACACAGCTCTGGTCGGCCGCCTCAACAATGGAGGCATGGAATGTGGCCCATTAAGATTCAGTGTCTCCCGCCTCCCCGGGATGTGGGTGAAGTTCTGCACTGGGTTTGATATTACTTATTTACATTATATTTTTTCTGGTGTAAGATTTTATCTTCACTCATGCAGCTGGTCTGACTCCTGAAAAGCATGTAGAAGTGTTTTAATTTCTAATCGGTCTGTAACCTCAGTAATCTCTCTCTCTCTCTCTCAACACCACTATCAGACCAAGGAATATTTATATGAGGATTTATGCATGTGTGCGTCTGTCTCCATGTTAAAGAAACATTCATATCAGGTCTGTGGCAGTACTGTGAAATGAGAGCTCTCATCCATTTTGAGTGATACTTAATGAAAGTAAAATGGGTTTACACAAGTGTGTGTGTTTCCTTGTGAGAGTGTGTCAGCATGGGATTATGCGTGGCAGGGATCAGTAGTGGTTTGTTTCGGTCTGTTATTGTCACTTAAACCATTCACTTTATGTTGTTCCTGCCGAATGAATGTGATCTGCAGTCTGTAGCCTTTGATGTGGTAATTTTGCTAGGCTGAAACACCTGCAATGTTTCCAAGATACAAAGAGGCCAGAAGGTATCCCAGGGAGCCGTGCAAGGACACGTTTCAAGGAAGCAGGGGAGAAATATTAGTATGTAGCTGATATTTACCCTGAGCAGTGAGGATAACACAGGTATTTCTGGGGGATTAAAGCCTTCTGTTGTAGCTGGTGGCTCTACCTCTGGGTGTGTAGGTGAAGCCTGCACAGGTGCTGTTAAAGTCTTGTTTGTTAAGGAAATAAATGTAGAGAACGCCAGCAAGCATAGACTCGGCTAATTATATACACATCCCCACACACGCCCACACACACAGTGTAATAAATGAGTGTGCTTAACCTCTGTGCATCCAGAAACATGCCCTCACTCTCCTTATCGGGGGCAGGTGACACAAATGATGGTGGCTCTAGTAGTCAAGCAGAAAATCACATAGTTATTGGAGTATTTACTTAACACACACACAGAAACCAGGCATTCTCAAGGGACAGTTACGTCTCTCTGCTTGATAATCTATCTCCATTAGGCACAAGTGATAGGTTCTGATTAATAGGGCCACAGGCAATAAGCACACATACACAAAAATAGCCACACAAACTCTTATTAGCCCAGCACCACCATCAACAGCGCAATCACAGTGATTTATTATTATTGTGTCGGTCACAAATGAAAATACAATTTATACAATTAAGGTATGCACTCATTCTATTTTTTGCCATGTTGGTTGAGTGAAAAGAAAAGTGAATAGATTGTAAAAAATCATTTTGATGGCATCCCAGATGTTCATTTATTATTTTCTAGATTTTGTTGTTTTTAGCATTTATAGCAATAGCATTTATACTGCTCTAATGCATTTGTCAACAACTGGTACCCCTCTTATATCCATAAGAAGTGCATGAATGACTGATAACATTGTATGACATGGCTGTGCAACGTAAAAGCATATTGTTTACTATATGTATACTGTATACATATTTATTTTATATGATGTTATCAATTATTCAATACAACACAGTTTCCCCAATACTGTATTAATAATGGTATATTCAAAAAAATCATCAAACTGCTTTCAACAAAGTGATAAAGTAGCAGCTGAACTTCCAATTTTTCAGGTTTAGTATGGGATAAACTAAAATGCTACGTGTCACTCATTGCCTCTATAATAAACATCTACCAATCAGTAATTTAATATATCAGACACCTGCTAATTGTCATCAATGTGCTTATGTCACATTATTCTAATCAACACATCTATTAAAAGCAAAGCATTGAAGAGTGGGAATTCTAATTAACATGTGTATATGGCATATAACCCATTGTGTGTGTTTTTGTGAAAGGTTAGGCACTAATTGACCTTAAAACCTCCTTGGAACACCAGACTTTCAGGGCCGGCTCTTGTCCTTTTGGTTCCTAAGGCGAAATGAGGGATCGGCTTTGTCTTAGCCAGCAGATAGGTTGACTAAGACACATTGGACTTATCAATACAGTCTTTACCTGTGCCTGTGAGATGTGGGCTGTATGGATAGACTGTGGACCATAGTCTGGACTTTGAGAAGCACTGAGATCTTTTGATCCCTGATACTTTTGGTGAGAGAAAGATAGTTGCAGAGGTGAAAAGTGAATTGTTCAGTTGTTTTGTTTATTTACCTCAATGCAGAAATGAGGACATGGCACCCAAGGCAACAACCTACATGGCCTTTCCTTTAAGTCCAAAATGAGTCCAAAGACAGACAGGTAAAGGCAGCAGCAAAGAAGACAAAGACGAACTGACCAACTATACTATACTATGACTGTCATATGGAGTTGGACACTTTCATACAATGCAATATGTATTAACTGTTGTTATATGGAGTGTTAATGTGTTTTTCATTGTTGTTACTCTGTACACTTGGCATCTATTGCACGTTTGTCCATCCTGGATGAGGGATCACTCCTCTGTTGCTCTTCCTGAGGTTTCTTCCATTTCTGAGGTTTTTCTTTTGGGAGTTTTTCCTTAGTCAATGTGAGGGTTGTTTGTAAAGGACAGAGGGTGTAATATCCTAAAGCCCTCTGAGGCAAATTCAGAATTTGTGCATAATTTGAGAAACAAACCATAACCAAAGCCCCTAAAAATGCTTTGCATTCAGTCCGAACATGCCTTTAGAGATGGGAGTGCAGCTTTGGAAGATGGACAGTGGCAATAGGAAAATACAGGTTATCTATCTATCTATACATCCATCCATTATCTATCTATCTATCTATCTATCTATCTATCTATCTATTTATCTATCTCCATTATCTGTCTATCTATCTAGCTATCTATCTATCTACTGGACCTACCTCTCTCTCTCATCTCTTTTTTTTGCTTTGGATTCACTAACAGATCTAACTAAACCCTTTGCAGTCCACCTTTTGTTATATAACCAGAAATAGATTTGAGTCCAGAGTTTTTCCACACAGGGAGCTCACAATACAAGCTTCTCCACTCTCTGTGACACAGGCTCTAGACACAGCTATTTCATTTCTGCCCATGTCCAGTTCCATTCAATCCATATCTGTTCTCCCGGCTGACATGCATTGCACAATCATGTATGTGAAATATGCACACACACACACACACAGATGGACAAGCACATGCAGTTCACCTACTGTATATAAGACAACAGTGTATTATTTCCCCTGTGACTTTGAATGGCAGGGTTGAGTAGGAACATTGAACCAGATGCTCTTTAATCCTGTAATGAGAAAATCAGTCAAGCACACACACACACACACACACACACACAATAATCTACTAGAGACAATGCTCTCCTAATCCCGGTCCCTCTCTCCCTCATAATGATGAAACTAAGACTCCCTATCCTCTATTGCAACTAATCATTCATCTGTTTATCTCACTATACGCACACTGAGAAACACAGATTGCCTTTGTGTTGCAGTCTGTTCCATTCTAACAAGCTGAGGACTGACAAGCTGGTGAGCAGAGAGACAGACAGATGTGCAGTCAGACAGATGCACGCTGATCTAGGGTCAGAATGTGCCAGTCAGTCCACTCATACTTAGCAGTCGGGATTAAATTTGGCAAAGTAAATGGGGTATGTGTTACATTATGTTTGATACTGAAAAAGAGAAATATTATACATGTAAATATGTACATACTGCATATGGGCGTGTAATTGAATGCATGCAAAATAGACTCCAGTAACTAGGCAACTGATTCATTCTTCAATCTTTTAAAACCTCAGACTACTGTCATTGTTTGAGAAAGTGCACACTGACACAAAGTCCCAATGTAGCAAATGTGGTATACTTAGAATATAAAGACACTGTTTCACAAGCTGCAAAAAAAACGTGAAACATTCTCTCACAGACATGTGGGCATCCAGAAATAGACGATGGCGTGAGCACATCACATGCTTTGTTTAGGCCTAACAATTGAGATGGGTGAGATGTTGGACAGATAGACAGATAGATAGATAGATAGATAGATAGATAGATAGATAGATAGATAGATATTGCATGTATGCAAAGTAAAAGGAGGAACCAAGAGAAAGACAGATGGGTGAGAAAGTGAGGTAATCACAGTTCCACCCAAACAGATCTTTCTCTAGCATGGCTGGGCTAAAAATCAATAGCACTTCTCCTTCTCCCTCGCTCTGTCACCAGCACTGCCCAGAACAAACTTCAGCACACACATGCACACAAATTGTTGACAGAGAGAGATAAAGCACGCAGTCACACACTCACACACATACACACAGACAAATGTGCACATGCATACACAACTGATGATGCACAGATAATTTTAACAGGCTCTCACACAGTCACGCTCGCCATGGGCCATAACTGCCCCCAGATATGAGGGTTTGATCAATACAGTAATATCAGCTTTTGCACCAGCCACACTCTCCTTTCTCCTCTGCTCCAGCTTTTCTTTTATTTTCACCAACTTTTTTTTCCTACCTGGGGAAAAACTACACTCACATTTATCATAAAGCTGTCGCACACACGAAGTTAGCCTGTTTGCATGTCAGTGGTGCGCACACAGCAGCAGCAGTGGAGAGAGACACTGTGAATAGAAATGAGTTGGTTTCTGTTCTGCTACTTGCACACAATTGTGCACAAAAACACTCTCTACCAAGAGTGAGCCTTTTATGCATCTCTGTCTTTGCAGTTACACATATCCTTGTGTGTGTGTGCGTGTGTGTGCGTGTGTGTGTGTGTGTGTCAGGATAATGGCTTGTTTGTTTATTTGCCGTCTGACACCAGTCCGCCCTCTCCTATTGATTAGTGCTCCTGCCTCTCTCTTTAGATCTCCTCCCAGTTGGCTGGTTATGAAAACACTATTGTTGGAGAGGCAAGTACTTTGCCTAAAGGCTTCAATTGCTCTGTACTGTGATTTCACAGGTGGTTATGGAAAGGCATATCCAATATCCATTGGTGGAATAGACCACCAATCATTTGAACTTTCACTGAACCAGTACTTAATGTGTACAACTTTTTTTTGGACACCTTTCGATATACATCATGCATTACAGTCATTCAGACAGATCTGGTGCTGCATCTGGTTGAGAGGGTGACATATTGTCACTTGTCTCACAAGTCAAAAACAAAGCACCCCCAGTGCTGCCAATAAATCTATGGTGACCATTAGCTGCAGGCTTGGGGACTCAACCTCATCACTTAGAGACACACTCATTCACACACTTTCTAACCCTGCACAATCCAAATTCTACAGACTTCCATCATGCTTGTGCATGATGTTACTCAAAGCCCCCTGCTTTTGATGATAGATTATCTCTAATCTCTCTACAGCCTTGGATCTGTTTCATCTACAGTATACCTGCCATCTAAACCCAGGTATTCACCTCTGTGGCCCACAAAGCAACTCAAACACTAAGCTTTGCAAAGTGATTTATGTGAGCTGAGGGACATACATTCACTTTGAGTAACACTGTCTGTATATGCTCCGTCTTTTTGGGTGAAAATCTGAATATAAAGAAGTTAAATTTCCCACTCCCATCAGAGGAATAAACACCTCTCATCCATTCACTCCAGTCTGTTTATCTCTTCCTTCCCAGCACCCCCACTCTCTCTCCACTCCTATCTCCATCCTTCCATCTTTCTATTTTCTTACTGTGCTTACTTCTCTATCCCCTCAGCCTCCCTCCATCCCTTGAGGAGAGAGATGCTATCTCGTCACCCTCCCCCCTGCACCCTTGTCCTCTTGACCCAAGTGAAGGACAAAGCAGTCCAAGCCAGCAAACTTAGCTGAGGCCTACACGCTTAAGAATAATCTCATTTTGTTCTTTGTCCTTCTTTGATACATGCCTGCACTGGACAATTTTTCCGGTCTCCAAAACTCTTTTTTTGCACCTCTAGGGCCTCATCTTTGCAAGTCATTAGCATGTATTACTGTCTCCTTTGCCTCTAGCTTCAGGTCTAACTTGTCTCCAGAACTCCATATCTATCTATCACAGCTCCATGAAAAAACCCAGCATCGTCAAACGCTCCACAGAGGCTCATGTTAAGACAAAATGAAAGGGTAAAAAATCAATCCAATGCCCCACTAATTTGCGAGAGAGGAATGAGGATGGAGTAAGGAGTTGAGAGAGGACAATCACGAGCATGAGAACTCAGCCACCAGTGAAACCCAGTGTGATGGTTTACTAACCGCCACAAAACGAGGAGACGAGAGGGGACTGTGATTATTCCAACCAATGATAGACAGCCACAGGGCCTGTGCATCTTTATGGGTACAAGGGAAGGAGAACGAGATTACAAGAAAGTGACTATATGGCGATAAGAAAAATGTCTCTAGTGTCAACAAAACACGTGAATCCTTTACACCCTTCATAACAAGCGCCATTTTCACTGTTTACATGCCATGTATCTATTCCAGTGCTCTGTTTGCAGGGTCCAAGAACATACTAAGATTTGCACGAGCTAACCGCTCATTGGTGCCAAATTAGATTCATTCAAGGCAGCACAAACACAAACAGATATAAAAGCATGCAGGTTGTTTTGGCACAAGTGTGCTTTGCACAGGCTGCCATTTTGTCAGTTGACTATCTAACAAACTGTAGGCAATGTAGTTGATTAAAGTATAAATACATGACGTGCAAGGATGGCCTCGATACAATTCTCTCTTATTCTTACATCCATACAGTATGTCAGGGAACTGATGATGTCACAGACTCACAGAGCCACCAGGTGAGAGACACATTCTTATACATGACAACACACACTTTTACCCATATGCAAAGAAAGTCAGAGACACAAAATGCACCCCACTGAAAACATGGGTGTCAGCACCACCACCACCGAACAAAACAGTAGGACCACTGCACCTCACCTCTGACTACATTAGGTCAACTGCATCTTTATTCCAGAAATCAGTCCTATTAATAATTCATGCAACTCCATCAATATTTCAGTCATAAGCAGTCGTATTTCTGTCTTGCCTGTAAGACTAAATCATTAATGGCCACCGGAACTCTTAAAAACAACACAACAGAGAATTGGTGTGTGTCTGTCTGTCTGTCCATGCATGTGAGCTGGTGACCCTGAACATGTCAGCACACTCTCATCACTATACATCCCACCCACTTCACCCTTAAATCACTTCTGCAACAGTGATTTAACACTCTGGGCGATGCAGTCTATGCTGCTGATTAAAAGGAAATTAGCCTTTATTTTTAAACCGCATCGTCAGTTCAGACTTATCTTCAGGCCTCACTGGGAAGTACCATGATTTCATGCTGAAATTGCTTTTTTTGGTACCGCTATCAAGTTTTCAAAGCAATTTATTGGATGTGTAATAGCTTTCACATTGTTGTGTAGTTCATAAAGAATGTCAGGCCTGACTTAAGACTGCAGTGACCAGGCAGCATCGGAGCAATAAACAATGCCACTATTCCATCTGCTTCCAAGACGAGAAGTCAGAAGTGCACTCCTTGTTTAGCAGCAGACTCCTTACACTATGTCACTTAACATGCAAAAAGATTTCAAATAATGCAACAACAAAAATAAGACAAAGACACATTTAAAATAACTCTTTTAGAGGTGAATGGTCATCACATGAGAGCCACATCAGCGTCACTAACACAAGAACTTGCAAAATTTCTTCACAGCTCCCTGGTTTCATTGTCATCAGTATTCACTGACCAGAATGGATGAGAGTAATAGCTGGTAAAATGGTCTGACTGTCACAGAGCAAATTACTTTCATTTTAATGCAGCACCATCAAGCAGCGAAAGCTACTGACATGTAAATAGGAGACAAAAAAGAGAAAGGCACTTACACAGAAGTCATTGACATGTAAATACCAACTGAGAGGGATGAGAGAGAGGAGAGGAGGGACACAGGGAGAAGGGCAGAGTGAAAGCGACAGAAGGCTGTCGAGTTTTGAAGTGCTGTAATGGTCCTCATTGTCATTCAGGTGTAATTTAAAGGAATAGGTGGGCAATTTGATTGATAGAATCTTGGATGAGGCTTTCGGTTCTGAATATAACCCACAAAGAATGGAAATAACACACTGCTCTTTATGGGTAACCCTCTCCCCTTGCACTATCTCTCCTCTGCAGCCAAGTGCTGTGCCACCCATGTGAGACAGAGTTGTACATGAGTCACATAATATCCCCTCTTTGCACCGAAATGGCTTCCTCAGCATGTCGGGTTCTGTGCTCCATTGGCTGTCTCTGTTGCATCTCAGGCCTATGTTGTATGAGTGATGACAGGGAGCAACTGGCTTCCATTGGGATCTAATCAAATGTGAGGGCCCATGCGGCTGCAGCCTGATAGAGAGGCGCTTTAACGGAGCTGCTCAAGGGAGGCTCATCCATCAAACTGCAACCAACCAAAGAGCGCCAGGCTACCGCTGGCAATGATAGAGCGCTCGCTGACTGATTCAATGGAGGTGTGTGTGAGCAGCTGTCTGCCCATGCGCGTGCATACATAAATGCGTAGCTGCAACAGATATGCAGTGTGAGAGAAGATAACCACGTTATCTCCTGCTTTATCCCAGACTGTAAAATAAGTTATATTTGCCGGTATGGATATCTGATATCAGACTGGTCTGGTAGTCTGGTAAAACAGTAACTTGACAATAGATGAAGCCTTCAGGAACAACACGGCAGCAGCAGCAGCAAAGAGCATGACATTTAATATCAACACCATATCACTGACTGATAGTTATCAGCCATCACTCAATCCAGATATGTTTTCAGTGTTGTCCCTTCTCAAACACACTTTGTTCTTAGGATGCAGCTCATCACTGTTTTTATTTTTAAAGTTCAAGGATGAATCAGCAAAATGAAAAGCATCAGCTTGCATGTTTTCTTTTCTCTACACCAGTCAAAACTGTGTTGTGACAAGTGAAGCCTGGAAAACGCCAGATATGGCAAGTTTACCTTGTTTAAACTTAGTTTTTTTAACTTAAGGAAAACATTTTCAGAGGAGCAAAGAAAATGAAAGAGACTATGTGAACATCAGACTGTAGAGAAGAGATCCTGACAAGATTATCTTTTTCTTAGCTGTTGGGAGAATAGACAGAAATATGAAAACCCAGAGCAAAAGAGAAAAAGTGAGAAATGAAATGAATGAACATCTGATAAAGATCAAATAATTTACTGACTTCAAAATAAGGGACAGAGTGGAGGGTGTGTGTCATCCTCTTTCTTTATCAGTGCAGACAGCAAGCCTATGAGGTCACTACCTAATCACAGTGGAGGTTAGATTTCTATCTTACTATCTTACTATCTTCCAAACCCCCTTTGTCTCTATCTGTCCATCTCACCACTGGCATCTCTTACCTACTGTTTGAGATTCGCTGTGGGCAAAGGATTCAGATATTATTAGTGATATGTTTCAGGGTAATAACACGCTAATACCAACACAGTATAAAGTGGAAACTATTTGGATTTTGCTGGCTAAAGTAAGTAAACACAGGAAGTTTAACAAGGGCAGCAGTGGGTGTTATGTTTCTAATCAAGCATGGCATTGACTTTATGTTTATTTAGTACTTATTTATTGTTTACTTAGTCACATTACCTCTCAGCTGTGTCCCCGCAGCAACACAGCTATAATTCACTCCCATAATTAAATATCTGGCTGAAAACTCAAAAGCCTGATTTTCTCCAATTGAATTCCCAATTCCTCACAGATATGCTGCATCAGCTTACAGACTCACTGGGGCTCTGTGTTGGATGATGTTTTGGAGGCAGGGAACGAAAGTGAATATTGAGAGAGGAGAGGATGGAAATGGTAGTGGGGAAAAGTGCAGGAGAAGGAGGGTGTGGGGGGTAAAAAAAAACAAGTTGAGAGGTGGAACAGGAATTCGGGAAGGAGCAGAAAATAAATTAGACAGAGAGAATTAGATCAGAGAGAAGCTGAAAGATGTAGTTTTTTGCCAGAACAACATTTGGCTAACTCTGTCCTTCTGGCCGTTGTCCAGGCACTTAGAGATGGGTGACACACACTGGCATCTGTCTCTCTGTGTCAGTGCATGGTGTGTGTGTGTGTGTCTGTGTGTGTGAGTTTACGTGTGGTCACAAGAGTTTAAAGATTACCTTGAAACTGTCACCAGCTTTTGCCATACAAACTGAATGACATTGATTTATTTTTGATTCTAGCTTAATACTTTTCCCTAACCCCCTTAAATTACACACACGCACACACACACACACACGACTATAAGTCAGTATGATTGATATAAAAGCTGTCATTCTCTCTCCCTTGCTGTCAAGCTTCTCTTATCTCCATGGTGACACAGTGACAGGGCTCCATCTATCCAACACACACACGCACATACAGTATGTACAAACGCACACACACACATACACACATGCAGAGAAATACACATGTTAATGCATGTGCACACTTCAGGCCTGCATGCACCAATTACATTTGGCTCTTGCAACTATTTATTACCTCCATTCATGTAGTCATGGCTTCATCTTATTTTTGAGGCTGCCGAAGGGACCCTGGTTCTCCACACGGATCATTTAACTTTCATTTGAAATCTTACTCACACACACACACACACACACACACACACACACACACACACACACACAAACATCCATGTTGCCCTTGAAGGTCTCTGATGTTTGAGCTGAATTCCACCAAGGCTTCCACCAAGGCACATCTGTCATGCTGGGACAAGAGATATTGAGGGAGATTTAATAGGAGTTACAGCTGGATATATACTGGGCCAGAATGAAAACAGCAGCCCACCTCCACACAACACGCTTCAGGAAGTCACACACACACATTAGATGTTGCAGGATCTTTGCATCAGAAGTCAGGGCTTTTAAAGTTGAAACTTGAGTCAACAGGTGCATCAGCTGTTGGTCCAGGCAGAGAGGTAGAGAGGAAAATAAGACAGAGATACAGAGGGAAACTTGTGGTGACCAAAGCTCTTGATTATGGATCACTACTACCCTCTATTGGACGTAAGGACAATCTGCAGGATAATTTCCTCTTCACTCTCTATCATCCATGCACTCACTCACACATGCCCATTTCATGGTACTAGTAACACTGACCATTAAGCACAAGCTGCCCTACCCTGGGTTGTATTGATCTGAACCCTTCAGAACATGAAACACTTGACCAATCCTACTTTCTACCACTCACTGGGCAAAGAAGGTCAGTGAAATACAAAGAATGAAAGAGAACCAAGGAGAAGCCTTTTTGAAAATGCTGAGACTTCTCGTTGTGCGCTTGAAGTCTGTTTACCTGTTCCTGTGGTCCTTACCTAGAGGGTGACAAGGCAGCACGCAGCTCAGTGCTTTCGGAAGAAAAGCACATATTTTTAGCTTGAAGAGCACATGCTGCACACAATGTAGCACCTCGCTCTGCTCTAATAAGACCAGCCAAATCCCAAAATGCATGTTAGGATCTAGGTCATTTTTGTTCAAGGGAAAATGTTTTCACTCGCAGCAACCAAATGTGAATGTTAGAGCGTGAGGACAATTCACAATCCACCAAGTTAATCTCACTTGAGAGGAAGGAGGAAGGACTCTTTCCATCGTGTAATGATCAACAATTTACCTGAATCGCCATTGAATGACTCTTTTTTAGCTCTGGGTTGACGTTGCAAATATATATGATATGCTTCTATATTCTATACATGCCTATATTCATAGGTAAAGCTCTTGGTATACACAGTACAGTATGTGAGATGAATAAACACAGAAGGAAGGCCACACACAAGCTAAGTCAACAATTTCATCACGCTTTTAGGCATCGCAAACACAACCACACACAAGCTCCACCCAACATCCATAGTGAAATGCACACATCCAATCCCCTATATATCCTTTCAGCCTTTGAGATGGTGGATGTCAGTGAGCAGTAGATTAGAGCACACCCTATTGTCAAACTATTGGCAAATCCATCACTTCGATCTTGTGCAAAGAGGGAGGACTCTAACTCCATACAGGAAGCCCACTTAGTCCAACACAAAGTAGTTAATTGCTTCTGATGATCATCCACTGAGGTGGAGAGGAAAGGTACATAACAGGTACTTACAAGGTCTGAGGAGGGAGGGGTGACTGTGAATGAATGGAGGATGTCATGAATGATGACCACTGTGCTTTCTATGATATCAGATTCCTCATCAGCACAGGCCTGCCCTCCATTTCTTCCCCCCTTCCTGTCTCAGTTAACAGAACAGCGCTCGATTTGGCCACCAGCAACAACAAAAGAGAACAACTTCAAGGGCGTAAATTAAACATACCTGCAGATGCTTTTGAGTGTGTGTGTGTGTGTGTGTGTGTGCGCGTATCTTTGTGTGTGAGAGGTCTGCAGGCCCCTCCAGGCTGTGTGAATAATTAACAGGGCCAGTGAGCGAGTCAGAGTAGCAGGCCGGGTGTTTTGTTACCCCAGCCTCACTCAGCAGGAGCATACAGCATTAGATAACCCTATCTGTCCACCCAGCTTGTGTGCATGCGTCTGTGCAGTTCAGCTACTTTAGATGATTCTACCATTTGATACCTAGAGAACTTCTTTGCTGCCTGGTAACAATTCCTGACAGAAAGCTTATACATCCCCTATCAGGCTGAGTCCCGCAGCATCACTTGCTGTAATCAACATCTGCCTTGTCAAATTTCAAAAACACAGGATTATCCATCCATTATCTACCGCTTATCCTCATAGGGTCGCGGGTGGGCTGGAGCCTATCCCAACTGTCTTAGGGCAGAAGGCAGGGTACACCCTGGACAAGTCGCCACCTCATCACAGGGCATATAGAAACAAACAACCACTCACATTCACACCTACGGTCAATTTAAATTAGCCAATTAACCTAATCCCCATGCATGTTTTTGGATGGTGGGAGGAAGCCGGAGTACCCGGAGAGAACCCACGCAGACACGGGGAGAACATGCAAACTCCACATAGAAAGGCCCCGGGCCGGGATTCGAACCCGGTACCTTCTTGCTGTGAGGCGACAGTGCTAACCACTACACCACCGTGCCGCCCACACAGGATTATATTCTCATGATAGCATGCAATTATTAACCAGGAGAAGCAAAATATAAGTAATTGCAGTACAACTTTTCATTTGTTGTTTCATCTGTCTTCTTTAAAATTTATATTTCAAAGACAATGCAATATGCCACTTTGAGTCAAAAAAAAGTTCATCATCATTGCAAACAAAATATGTCATTTTTTATTCAGCATTAGTATTTTGTTTACACTGCTCTATTTACAACATGGACACACGTGAGAGCACTTTGTCATTTGTCAAATCAAAGTAATTTGAGGGTTAAAAAATGTGAGTAGAGACATCTAATATTTAAGAGGAGAGAGGAGAGGAAGGAAGATACAAGAACACGATGACAGCTGACTACACCAAGTCAAGAGTAAGACAGAGAGGTGGACAAATGGAACAAACAAGTGCACTTTTTTAAAACAGAATGAAGAAAAAGCTGTTGAAATGCAAACGTCACAAGAACAGAGATGCGTCAGAAACAAAAAATTAGTAAAGGATGGCTGTGGGTGGACATGGGCTACACATTAATACGGAAAATAATAATGGAAAAATATCTATCTTCACAATATGTTACTCTCTCCAGACCCTGTTCATAGCTTGTTTAGCACCTGCAGGCCCACCTGCTCAACAGCTGAACATGTTATAGATGATGATGATGATTCAAGTATAATAATCACTTTTCAGCAGGGCTGGATTGGGCTGTGCAAGTGTAATTGTAGCTCACAGAGAAAGGGAGATCATGAAAATTTTTCAATTATTATACAGGATTTGTGAACATGCATTGGTCAGATGTCTGAGTCCTCAACAACTTTTGACAGGTGAAGTGATAGCATTTATCCCTCTTCCTTTAAATACATTGTTGTATTGTCCATGTAGGAGGCTTTGGTAAGATGCTAAACTCTTCGCTAGAATACCAACCGTGGTTTGAAACATTAAAAAGTCGATACCTGTGCTGTGCTGCTGGAACAACTGAGGAAAATACAGTGTGTCCAGGGTGGTTTGATGAACCATCCAGCTGGAAGTGTCATGTTCATAAGCACCTTATGAAATGTCCATTTACAAGGTACCGAATCCCCACAAACTCCAAAGCCCCCAAAACAGGGGTTCAAGAAAAGAGAATTTCACTGTGGGTTCAGTGTCACTTTGACACAGTATTACTTGTTGTAGAAAGTAGCAGGGTTCACCTTTGTTGTCGGAACTGAGCGATTTTTTTCACCCTCCTTACACCCTGCCTCCATCTTCATCAAGAATTAACAGACACGGTGGCCAAGAAACAAGAGTTAAATGAAGTGGAGTGGATTGACACCTAAGATGATAAAACAGAAGGCAACTTCAGCCTTACTGAAAGAAAAGAAAAAAAACACAGAGAATCCACTGCATGGGCATACGCTTAGTATGATGACTTCAGAGAATGGCAGAAAAAGCCAACGGTTGTTTTTACATGACTCTCGGTGGGCTAAAACATACGCTCACACATGCATACCGTCTAAAGCTGTACAGTGATCTAAAGCACACATAAGCATTTAAACAGCAACACGCACACACATACATATATGCCATGTATTCAACCATACCACATAAACATCTGCATTATAAAAGGCCACATACAGAATGTCATTCACACTCAAAGTTAATATAATTACATAACGCCTTCTTAGTTTGTACATGAACCTCAATAGCTGAATCAAATGTGCAGAAGAGAAGCCTTGAATGGATTTCTACTTGAACTGAGTCATTTAAAACTATAACATTTGTCACATGAAGTATGTTAGAAATCATCCATCAAATGAGCAACGGAGGAATGATGTACAGAGTCAAGTGTAAAAATGGCAATCAAGTGATGAATCCTTGCTAACTGATAACTGGATGAGAAGAATGACGAAGCAAGTAACCACATATCAACAATGCTCTGACTCACCCCTGGTCACCTGACGAGATGAGCTTGAGCACATTTAATATCTGTCTCTGCCAATCCACAGTATCCTCGGTAGTCATCATTATTATATTTTTGTGACGATAATACAATTACCCTTTTCACACGGATATGCCAAACAGAAATAAAATTGTTGGTCAAGAGACAGTGGGAAGACTGCACAGCTCAGCGCAGTCACAGGATGGCACTACCATGTGAAAAGGGAAAAAAAATGTATTGCTTTTCAACAATAATTACGTTGAAAACCATGAATACTGTGAAGACTTGTAACTGCAGATGCCAATCTATGTTCTGTTCATTTCCCCACCATAAAGCACACAGTGATGAGGGGAGGGAGTGTACATCTACCATAATGCTATCACACCATTCATACATGAAATAAATTAAAATAAGATAAAGTTAAAAAGGTCCATCATTAAAATGCATTTTTACAGTAATAAATAGATGTGTCCTCTATTTACAGTTTACCAGATGTTTGTGGAAGCCGAGTTTGCAGTTAAATCTGAACTATGTTCTCCATTTGTTGTCTTGTTTTGTTCTGCAGATGAGGGGTTGGCGCTCAGGATTTCCCCTCTTCATCATCCTTCCACTGGTGAGGAAGGCAGGAAGACAGAACATGCAGGAGAGTTGAAGCACAATGAAGAAACAAATGTCCTCCCAATGTGTCTTTCCAGTGTTTCATCCTCAGTGAGTTTCCAATTTGCCGTTGCATTGCTGTAGCTGCTTTTGTTAGAGTTTTCGTTAAAATTCACCTCAGTGCGCATATACACATACACCCATACACACATACAGTCACACACACAGGTATTTTGAGCACCCGATGCCTTGCCCCGTCTCCAAATGATGCATTGTGTATCCTCCTACAGCCTCTCGCTTGCTCAGAGTAGCAGTTGCCTCTCGACACAGACCTAAGAACAGCTTTCAAAGCTTTTTTTTAATGAAGACTACTAAACCAAACCTAGAGCTGAGTCCTTGAGGCAACTTGTTCCTCATCCTTCTTGGCCATTCAAAACATTAATTCATCTTCTTCTCACTTTTCAATGAGCCATTGCGTTTGTGTTTCCCGTTAGCCACGCTCTCGCTATGGCAATGTCCATTGGCCGTGTTCCCATCATCCCTGATGACGCCACCTCCTCTGCTCTGGTCCCCGGTTTTCCCCCTCAGCAATCGTACCAACCGTCGTAGGGCAAAGATGGGCAGAGCTAAGGAAGCCACTACAGTGAAAATCACATCCAGCAGGAAGTATTGGTAGGGCGACACATCATATACGGCAGAGCGCAGGTGGTTGGCTCCATGGTGACGTAGGATGTAGCTGACCCAGTAGACGGCTCTGGTCACAGGATGGCCCGGCTGGTCTTTGTGAATGTTGGAGAGAGTACGTGCTCGCTGGCGGTACCTAGTCAGGGAGACAGAGGTGCAAAACAAGGATGTAAAGACCCAGGGAGTCTTTCTGGGCAATCTTTCAGCATGCTTGAGGGCATTAAAGAAACAAACATGGGTGACACTGTGTGTGTGTGTGTGTGTGTGTGCGCCACGAAGTCAGAGAGCGGTGATTCCATATATGGTCACCAGATGGCACTGATGAACAACAACACTAATGTACAAGACATTTGTGTGTGACTCTCACCTGGTGTCTTTGATGACACTGGTCAGGGCTGTGTAGAGGTCTTCCTCGGACATGTATTTCCAGTGTAGCATGATACCCATACCTTTGGCTGCTACGCGAGTCATGGTGTCATAGTGGTCTCCAAACAGGGGCACACCTACCACAGGCACCCCGTGATACATGGCCTCGTAGATGCTGTTCAAGCCGCCATGGCTCAGGAAGGCCCTTGTGTTGCGGTGGCCTACATGACAGGAAGGATGAGCAGTGATATTATTTTTGCATGTTAGGTGTGATGTTCATTAGTCATTTTTTTGACAGGGTGCTTATTTTGCTGGAATATTTACAGTTTTATAAAGCAGTTGAGCACTGCTGCACGCTCAGCAGTGTGTCACTGTTGCTCCCCACATCATGAATGTATCTGTGTGTGTGTGTGTGTGTGTGTGTGTATGCATAATTTCAGCCGTAAAATATAACTCAGTAAGTGTTTTTCATGAAGGGAAAATTTCAGTGTGACTGCTCTACTTTCTTTAAACCATTTAAACAATTTAAAAAAGTGCAGCCAATGTTCCATTTTCAACACTCAATAACTCACAGACCTCAATGATGAGCACTGTCTTTCCTCTCAAAATATGAATAACGTTGGGAGGATGTGCTTCAGTTAAACTCACAAATGTTATTATATTTGGAAGTGAATACAAATGTAATTGTTCAATTGACCATTGATTCAATGCTAATAAATATACTTTGGTGCAACAAAGTAATAGGTTAGTTACGAATGCGTTTTTAGTTTTCTTGATTTTTTGAATGGAGCTGCTTCATGACCAGCCAGCACTCTCTGGCAACACATTTTGGGGAGTTTGTCCGGACAGAGATACCGTTGCACAAGTTAATGCATTAATATGGATTAATCACTTTAATGTGCTAATTTCGACAACCCTATTTTTTTGTTATTATGTGTTGAACGTTCCCTTTAACATGCTTCTCCTACCAGAGAGACAGACAGGCATAATAGCCACATTTACATGATGGTTTTTAATTCTGAATTAATTGTTTGCAAATAAATAGTTCGGAATTGAAATATTCTCCTTCGAGTTTACATTCGGAATTATTATTTCCACGTAAACTCGAAGGAGAATATTTTAATTCCGAACTATTTAATTCCGAACAATTAATTCAGAATTAAAAACATCATGTAAACGTGGCTAATGTCTCAGAATTTGAAGTCCTGGCTGACTGTGATATTTTACACCAGTGCAGAATACAATGCTGGCTGTCAATGTCTGAATGCTGTTGTACATTCTTAACAGGCATAAACAAATGGTAAATTTGGCATACATACCACATTCACAACACCACTGGAGTTAATAAGTAGGCATGGGAGGAACCCACCCACACAGAACCTTGTCTGCCACACCAGTCAGACCACCTCATATAAAAACACGAAGCATCAGCTATTTGTTGAAACATGCCTTGAACCCGACAAATACTTTCCAGATACATGTTGCAATGCAGTCAGCCAATCTGACTACTGATAGGATAGCTAGAGGGTGAAGTACACATCACAGTATGTGGTGTCCTAGAAATGTACTACTCACCTAATAAGTCATTCTGAGGCATCCAATCAACAAGCTTGGTGTTGTTGCCAAGGTTACTGGGTGGAACTCCAGAGAATCTAAGTAAGGAAAAAAACATAGCGATAAGATACAAGATTAAGTAGGTATGGTATGTTGTCATCACAGAGTGTAATTGCTACCCATGCAGTGTTTCAGATTCATTTCATATTTTTCCACATTTGTGACCAGAAAATTTTGACAGATGATGTTACACTTTTCGATGAGATCAAAGTGCAAAGAGAACAAGCAACAAAATATTATTACTATTGTTACTCAGATAATACAATTGGCAGCAATAAAACAAATAGTCTTTTAAAAAAATAATACAATAACACATAATACCAACATCACCTCTAAAGCTCAGAAATTAACTAGATTCATACTATCTATATGTCGTCATTTGTTTAATCTTTCCAAAAAAAATAGTAAAAATGGCACAAATGTCAGTTTTGCAGTGGTTATGTGCCAGATTATTTATTGACCGAGCTCAGTAATTTGCCTGGGTTGCATGGCAACCTCATGGTCACCATAAAACACCAGGGTTACTACTGAGAAAGCAAAACAGTACATTTGCCAATATTCAACTATTCCTTTACTTTTGTTTTTTTTTATCTGCAATCGTGTTTTACTAACCAAGTCAGGCATTATACTCACTGAGGCTTACATTCAGGGACTTAATATTGATCTTTCATTGCTGATATATCTTGGCATGAAGGGCATGAGATGTTAAGTATGTATAGTGAGTACAAGAGATGTACAAAAGGCTAAATGAATTAACTGACTCAAACATTTACATGATGTGGACAAAGGGGAATTCAGTGTTAATTGTTTTCCTTAAAGAGGAAGCAAAAAGCAGAAAAGGCCTTGCTTGTTCACTCAGACATTTAGGTTTCAGCTCTTTTACGGCTGTGTACAGCTTTGTGTGTTTGTTGAAGCATTTTTCAACAAACACAGAACACAATACATTTGCATACAACATTACGAGGCCCATCCGTCCATCTTTGTCTCCTTCCCTCCCCAACCCGAAGCCTTTCATCTCTCTTTCTCGCTTCAACAAAGCATCAATTTACAGTCCTGCCAATCAAAGCCTACATTCATGCAGCCAATTATCAATGACACGATTCATTTGGCCTGGTCCCTGTCCCCCTCGTCAGCCCTCTTCCTTTTTTCCATTCATCTGGGAAGGCCGCTGAAAGCCAGACTACTGTTCAATGTCACACACAGTCTTACGAGAGTCTCCTGCCTGTATCAACATGTTTCACCTGCAGAACTGGTCATAAGCTCACATGTTGCAAGCCAAGGAAAATCCAGGAGCTCATTACGACACACACAACCTCCTGCCCACAACCCATGCAAGCTTTCTGACAACCACAATCTGATCCTCTTAGATCACACCAGGGACTCTACCCAGCTCCAACCACTAAAATGCGCTCAGTTTTTCTCCCTCACTAATTCAGCCAGTTTGTGAGTGTCTGTTATTGAACCCTCCTACTACCTACTACACAGCAATATACAATACCTAATGCTTTACACTCCTTTTTTCCATGCAACAAAACTACAAATATTGCTGACACACTCAAAAAGGTGAACAAAAACAGAGGATGAACAATCATGTTGCATAATAAAAAATATAAACAGAGATGCAAAATAAAAATGTATTCATATAAAATGAAGTATGTGGATAACACAAGTAATAATTAATAATCACTGCCAGTGCAGTTATACCAAAATTGAGAGTGATACAACAGAACCATCTAGATTTTATTTACCATATACTGTGCCTGCTGTGTATGATCTTTGTTTCATAACTGATAAAAAACAACTTGGATGATATTTCTCATATGCTGCTCAGGGGTGAATTTTTATCATTTCTATCTTTCTATCTTTGGTGAGTAACTTCAAACTTAACCCAACTTTTTGCAGTTGCACAGTGTGACATGCAAACATGGTATGAACATAAACACTAGTTAATATTCACAATGTATTAAGCTAAGCTAACCCATGTTTAAAGCTCAGTGATCCATCTGCATTATTGCATCAATAAAAGCTTAAAAGCACGCATTGAAACTCTAATTACACGGAGCAGGCATACCTAGTAAAATGTCACTTGACCATTCTGTCAGTTATGTCATTATTGTAAATTGTGTCTTTAGTGAAGAGCTTCACCGTCCACTGCAAAGACGCACAGTCTCAAGTATTAACCCAGCTACAAAATATACCTGCAGAAAAGGTTTGGGAGCAATATAATGCACTACTACGATATTAGTACTTATAAAACAACTTATAGACTTATAAAAAAAAAATCTATTGTCTAATATGCAACCTGGGTATCTGATTAGCTATTCTTTAGTCATCTATGGGACAAAAATTACACAAAAATGTAAATGTAGTCAAAGAGTTGCAAACTCTTCGACACACTGAGATAAAAGTTAAAGATTAACAGGTTCATGGATGGAATTTTTAAAACACTGTGAAATAAGGAGTCTCTTCTATCAGACCCACTTGACCTCTTATTTTTCATGTTTTGCTCCACAGAAAGTCAGTTGATCATTACCGAGAGTAAATTATTACAAGAGATTTAAAATCCACTTATCTCAATGGGAAAGCACAACCAGGTCAGCTGCACTTGTTATCAGTTCATTGAACACAAACAACTTCGTTCTGCATTTGTGATGAATGCACAGATAATGCAAAGAGTTTACAAATTCCCATCACTGACATTATTTTTGGCCCTAGGCTGCAGCAAACAACCCACAATGGCACACTGTCAGACCTTTCAGACACCTAAAGTGTGAGCATGTTGGTATCTGTCTGCATGTTTATGAGCGAGACGTCGACCAGTGTGATTAACTTAATTGAGTACACGTTCTGGACAAATCACCTCATGTGACTTTTCTAAAATGCAAAGGTCTCTCCACCATCAAAGTGTGAAGCCATCATCATTAGTTTTCCTGAGAAGAGGACGAAGTCTATTAATAGTCAGGATCCACTATTCACCACTGTTTTATCTACTGGACGACCTCGGATATTACCCTGTCTGAAGCAATTGGTGGTGAGGTGGGAGTATGGGCTTTGCTCTCGAGACAAAGAGCATCACAGGGGAATAATATTATTGCTTTATTTTATAAAATAAAAATACAAAATTGTGTAAATAATGTGCCAGTAGAAGTAGTGTTGCCCTGCGATGAGGTGGCGACTTGTCCAGGGTGTACCCTGCCTTCCGCCCTAAGGCAGCTGGGATAGGCTCTAGCCCCCCCGCGACCCTATGAGGACAAGCGGTAGATAATGGATGGATGGATGGATGGATAGAAGTGGTGTTGCTGATTATGGAGGTCCATATAAAACCAAAAAAATTCTGATATTTCATCTGTGTGTGTTAAGTAGGAGTGAGATAAGAGGGACACTTTACCTCCAGATGACGCGCTGGGGCAGTCTGGCAAGGGCTCCTGCCAGTTTGTGAGCGATGTCATGGGAAAGGTACTTGACCCCAGCTCCAAAGGACACGACCACAAAGCCATGCTCCGCTGTGTCATTCACCCACGCCTCAAAATTCTGTGGGAATATAACAGAAAGGAAAATGAGAGTTAAAAATAAAACACATTTTATGTGCCCATAATATGTATATACATTTATTATTATTATTATTATATATGTATGTATATATATGTGTATATATGTATGTATGTATATATATATATATATATATATATATATATATATATATACACACACGTATATATACGTGTGTATATATATTATATATACGTATGTATGTATATATATATACATACATACGTATATATATATATATACACATATAGATATATACGTATATATATATATACACACATATAGAATAGAATAACTTTATTGATCCCAACTGGGAAATTATGTTGCAGCAACAGCAAGAAAAGGAATCACAATATTAAAAGCAATATCAAAAACATATTACTATCAATAGAATCAATGATAAGAAAGAAGAGCAGTATAAAAAGTATAAATAATATGTAAATAATTATGACTTGTGGTGAATATTAATAGTACAAATTAATATTCAGTTCAGATACAAGAACACCTACGCTATTTTTTCTTTGCAAATAACTTCAACAAAGAGCCCTAAACCTAAAGGTTTTATGTCATTTGAAAAGTAGCAGGGAGACTCCCAGATGATAACCCCTGTAGCAAGTGCAAGCTCTAGTTATGATTTTGCATTGATAAAAATATTATAAATGATATATATGTGTACTACTAAAATTCAAATCCAGGAAAATGTTTTCACATATGTCCAAAGTAGAAGTGTATCAAGCTCTACAGAGAGAGGGCAAAGCAGGAAGCTCTCATATGTGTTTAATGGCTCAGGGAACTGCAAATAAGGATGGGCTGACCTTGCACTTTGCAATTTGGTGCCCAGTGTTGCATTTCACATAATCATTTCATATGTTGACATTAGTGAAAAATATTAATAGTCCACAAAGTGACTTAAATTAATGGACCAGAACCATTTTCCTAATGATTTTACATTTAGACGGCATTATGTCATCACACTGTGTCTGCAAGGCAGAAAAAAATTGTTTAGTTTCTAGTTTCTAGTTTTCTAGTTTCTAAAAAAAACTCACTGACAACTATTTTGAATTTCAACCATTTTTGCAGAGGGTATACAGCATTTCTCATTACGTAATATGACATCTTTTCCTTAATAAAGTTAGATAACAGGTTTTAAGGGTTAGGGAAGAAAATTGCAACTATGCCACTGGAAAACAGAGACCCCATGAACACTGTTTACATGGCAGACTTAATGTTTTTGCATCTGCCATCTATCCTTCCAACATCCATTGACATACTATAAAAGAAAGGGGAAGCGGGCTGGGCATTCATCTGTTAGAAACTGATGAATGCCCAGCCCGCTTCCCCTTTGGAAAAATGAAGATGATACTATCCTCCTCCTCCTCCTCTTCCTCCTCGGGTCCAGTTCCTGTTCTAGGTTTTACTCAAAGGCATTTTCGCATTACATAGCAAACCAGCTTCTAGTAAGTGAGGATGTATGGACGACTGACAGTGGGCGGCCAGGGAGCAGCCATGTTGGAGTGATAGGAGTGGAGGACGAGTAGAGGGAGGAAGGCTTACGGTCCAGCTGCGGCAGCTAAGACTGGCCCTGGCACGGAGCAACATCAGGGGCACACTGGGCTCTGTGTCCCAGCAGCGCAGCACTACTGTCCCTACAACGCAGCCTCAGTGACCCCATAAAAGAGTTTCAGTGTCCCCAGAGCTCTGCCCAGAACAATGGCCTCGTTCTCCCTCCACTTCCATTATAACTCCCTCCACACAACGCGGCACAATGCTCCCTATTGGCCGGAGTGGCATTCCAAAAACCCCCGCAGTGGATGCCGGCGGCCCGCGCTCTCGGCATCCGAGCGTTGAACTAACCTCCCGTCACCACCCGCCTCTGCTCTCCATGACTCCCCTCCCTCTTTGCTCAAAATCTACCGTATCCATTCAGCCTAAACCCATCCTCACCCCAGCATTGTCTAAAGAGTCGCTTTGTGGCAGGACTGATAATAAGAGTCACCAATGATGGGGGAAACAATGGGGACAAGCAAGGGTAGATACAAAAAAAATACTGAAATTACAGTCAGAATGTAAGGACAAGATGACTTAATCATGCACTTTGCAGCTGAGGCTGCATGAAACAGAAAAGATAAGAGCTACCACCACTTCCTTTATGACAGCTGAGAGCAGGACAGTCAATTTCATGCCTAAATAACAAAACTAAGGAAAGAACATGCTCCTCCTGTAGCTTTTAAATTCAACCGCTTTCATCTACAAGTGCGCACACATAGAACACATGCTTAGAAATAATAGTCCAGTGGAGTCTCAGTGGAGTTTTGTTAATGCTCTAATAAAAAGAAATATGTGTAAATGACTTTAACATAATGCCTCATGAGTTAAACATTGCATTGGAGTGTTTTGTCCAATGTCATAGAGCCCTCATTTTGTGTTTATCATGCTGCTCTAGCAATAAAACTGACTGAATTGAGAAGCAGACACTGACTTTGTAGTCTGGCAGGGCAATAGGACAATATACAGTTGTGGTTAAATAATGGGAGATGATATCAACCACCACACTTAATATGATATCGCTGTCCACTAATTTTATTCTTCCTTGGTTTCTCAATGGATTTGATAATGTGATATCACAGAACTGCCACTGTGTCTCTCAGTACTGACCTGTGGTAGTGGGTTGGGGGGCTTGGTAAGGATGCCTCCTATGTACACCACATGTGGCAGGGTGGGCCTAGGGAACTCCAGAGCCAGATCAGTGCACAGCATCCACAGCTGACTACCTTGCACCAAGTCAGCCATGGCCACTTGAGGCTTCACTCCATGTTTCTTCATAATCCGGTCATATTTGGGTAGCGCAATGTAACGGACTCCAAAGCGCTGCACCAGGTAAACAGCTGTGTTGGTGATCCTCTGGACGAGAGACATGCGGTCCGTCAGCAATGAGTTGAATTCAGGGACGTATGAAAGCGGGGCTGGGGCACCCGCCTCTGCAGGATACCACAGGCCTGTGCTGAACACAGCATATTTCACGCCCAGGATATGAGCAATCACAAAACCACACATCTCATTAGGGTCCACCAGCAGCAGGTCAAACTTGGCCTCCTTGAGGCGGGTCATTACCTCGACACTGCCAACGACAGCATCACAGTTCTGGGAGTAGTGGTCAAGAATGTCAAACAGTTCCAGAAATGTCAGGCGTCCTGAGAAGATGTTGCTGACTTTGGACTGGAGGAAATTGTCAGCCGTGGTGCTGTTAAAGATCCCCGGGTAGCGTTGTAAGTGGTAGTGAGGGGACGGGGGCACCCCACGACCCTCGGAAATAAGAAAATGGGTCTCGTGGCCCTCCTGGTGCAGAGCCGTGGCCAGCGTCTTGAAGATATAGAGGTGCGATTCAAACATGATGGGTGGAACCACGATCACTTTTGCAGCCCATGTTGCACTGGTACCCCAAGTGAGGAGGCCAAGGAGGAGGAGTAGAGACGAGGGTAGCAGCATGGCTGAAATTATAAAGAAATGAACAACTTTAATGCCTCAAATTGAAATAAAAAGACATGTCATAACACAGATATTAATCGACTGGTTTAGAGAAATTAATCAAACATTTCGTACTGAGAAATTGAGTTTCAGTTCTCCCAAACAACTTCTCAGAACCTGTGTGGTTTTTTTTCATCCTCAATAGTCTAACTTCCCTGATCAAACTTTGCCTTTCTCTCCCTGTATTTCGATTCCACTTCTTCATCCCTCCTCATTTTGTGTACAGCCGTCACTGACATGGTGTGGGTCGCACCAACGTCATTCTAAACCTCCAGCCACTCTATTCACAAACACAAACACAAAGAACCATTATCACGCCACCATGTCATAGCCTGTGCCCTATATGCCTACACTCTCACCCTCTCAATTGGATTAATCATCAACGCTGGAAAGCTCTTCATGGAGAACCATCGATTATCCAGGTTTTCTTAATCTACAATAGCTAAACCATGCTCTCCTTGCACAGGGTGTTCCACCTTGACGAACGTGCTGACCTCAGAGGTGGGAAATGTGTAAATGATATGAGCAATAGTATGGTTGTTACTTTGGACTGGGACAGACATACAAGACTAAGTAAGCACTGAGAGCCACAGACAAAAGAAAGGCTTTGTGAAACAAAATGAGCAGTCCTATGTCTACTGTTTCACATACGAGTAGTAATCATATGCTACACCTAGTTAAGCAAATAAGGGAGAGGTCTTTGTGTGGAGTTTAGAAAGAGTCTTTGTGTTTTCATTTCTGGATTTCATTCCAAAGTCGAAAAAAATAAGGGAATAGGAAACTGTAGGTATGGTATAGGGGTATAAGTGTGTACATCAGAGAGACAACCTGTACAGAGCTTTCCTTGCCTCTTCTCCATTCAACGTTCTGTAACAGACTGCAGCACCCTGCAACTGAGAGCAACATGAGTGGAGATTTCCGTCTGTCAGCCCCACAAGATACTGTATGTCTCACACCATACTTTATTGTCAGATGAGTAATATGTCTTAACGTTTCGTCTGAACCCATGTCAGATGGCACGACCCATATTGTGTCTGCTGAACATCGCCTGATAGCATCTTGACAGGATTACAGAGTGCATCTGCCACCTGTTTGCCCACAGTAGGAAGTTTCACTCCACAAACAGCTGGGGGTTGGTAGGAAGAGGACTCAAAGTGGCCCACCATTTTGTTTAGAATTGTCCTGGGGATATGTTACAAACACTTCTCAGCCTAGACTGTTGACGGTAACTATAGCAACCAGCCGCTGTCTACCGAGGACTGTGATGTGTCATGACTTAAATTACTAACAATGGAGTCCGGTTACCCTGCACACAGTGAGGGCTGAGGAAGTTATCTGGATTAAGAGAACTGAAACAAAATAAGTCATTGAGACAATGAATATGACACAAAAGTTTAAACAGTAGAGAAGCTTTGAAAGGTATTATTACGGTTAACAATAATGGTAAATGGTATTATGGTAAGCACATAGGAACTGGGATATATATCAATATGATGTGGTGACATCATTCCTATAGCTACATCAATATCAAGTGAAGCAAATGTCTGAACCTACAGCTGAGGGAAATATACCTGCAATGGCTCCACCTTCATGCATATCGTATTACTTGAATTCATAAATACTGACATGCTTTACATCAACAGTTCAAATCCATAGTCATTTTGTAAAAACCAACTCACTATCTAGAGATCTGTGCAAAACAAGCTACCGCATAAGCCTCGGTGAAAAAAAAATCCCACCATATCACCGCTATCATCTCAAATGTATTGCCTTGTATTGCAGCTTTCACTTGTATATTATAAAATATTAAACCAATTACATAATTCAAAGAAAGTTATTTTCTTCTATTAAGAATGTAATTATGCAGTGATTATCACACTGTAATATCATAATCTACACTAACATTTTCTTGATTTAGCACAGCAGGAGGAGCAGCCCTGCTGGTTCCACAGTGGGGGTTCATTAGCTCAATGCACCCCGCTGAGAGGAGCGATGTGACGTCCAAGAACTGATATTCAGTCAAACACAAGTCAGTCCAAACAGTTTATTTTTGCCATATATTCTTGAAAGGGCGGAACGGTGGTGTAGTGGTTAGCACTGACGCCTCACAACAAGAACAGGGTTCGAATCCCGGCCTGGGGCCTTTCTCTGTGGAGTCTGCATGTTCTTCCCGTGTCTGCGTGGGTTCTCTCCAGGTACTCCGGCTTCCTCCCATCATCCAAAAACATGCCTGGAGATTAGGTTGATTTAAATTGACCGTAGGTGTGAATGTGAGTGTGAGTGGTTGTATGTCTCTATGAGGTGGCGACTTGTCCAGGGTGTACCCTGCCTTCCGCCCTAAGACAGCTGGGATAGGCTCCAGCCCCCCCCGCGACCCTATGAGGATAAGCGCTAGAAAATGGATGGATATTCTTGAAATGGAGAGTGATTGACTTCTTTTTTGATTGACTACGTCTTAATCTGCTGCAACATCCACATTGGGTTCCATGAGGGCCCAGAATGACAAATAACAAACACAAAAGCTGCAAGTGGGGGGGGGCTGGAGCCTATCCCAGCTGTCTTAGGGCGGAAGGCATGCTTGAGTGCCATTGACGTATATATACGTCAAGGTGTCTTTTCAGGAGCAGGCAAAAAAAAAAAGGAGCAGGCACAACAATGCGCTCTCACACAGCCTGTGAGTAATATTGGGACTTATGGGATTTGTAGTCGGGACATAAAGAGACGGTATACACCACAGAGATCAAAGCAGGAAGTGGAGACGATCATGATTAGAAAGCAAAACTGAATCTGGACAAAAAGTGGCGATTTTGGTGAAACTTTCCTCTATTCTTCTCCAGATAAAACAAGAACGGAACAAGGTAAAAACAATTTTTTTCCATGATGAAATAGAGAGTCTCTTCTTTCATTTGAGCTATATTGTTTTCAGTGTCAGAGTACTAAATACTGTGGCTCTTAAAAAATGATTCAAAATGGCCAAAAACGCTGGCACAAGGCACTTTTGGTTTTATAAAATGGCTGGCACTCAATGTGTTAAATGTAGCATGCATTTTTTTAATATTAGATCACAAATCCGACTCTGATAATGACATCTAAGCAACAAATAAATCGCCCTACTGGCTTTGGTTCAATGTCTGCAACAAATATAACTCGGTGAACGCTGCAGGTGAAAGCATGTTAGCTCAAAGTCTACAGGAGATTCAGGATAAAATCATGCTATCTGTAAAATCTGTCAAAACAGCTTTGTCCTCTCAAAACTGACACAAGAACATTTCCTAGATAGCTTAAGTTGAGGTCAAGAGACACACTGAATTTTGATGAAAACAAAATTAAAGTGTAGGGGGAGTAACACTTGACTTTCCCATGCACAGACATATGAGGAGCTGTTTACAATGACAACATGGTCGCTCTGCATGCCCTTACATCTTTAAGCTTCATCAGCATTGGACAGAACGTGTATACTGTTTATAGATATAGCCTAATTGTAAACTTCCTTTGATAGGATTACTCCTTATACATATCACCTATAGATATATGACTGCAAAATGGCCTAGTGGGCTTTCAGCATGAGGAACCAAATTACTCACTGTCAGATATCCAGTGTCCTATTTCACCCCATTCCTTCCACCTGTCTACTTCCTCACCTCTGCCATTTTTCTTTAAATGCCACTGCTGTGTGTACTTTTTCCATTTCACTGTAAAAAAAAATCATACTTCCTTTTTCACAAACCCAGACAGCCTCTGTATTACAAAGAGTTAACAGATACTATAACAAATAGACAAATAGAGCAGGGATTGAGACACAGCAGTAATGTTTCCAGGATCCACTAACTGTATCTCATCTCATACTGCAAATACAAATATACAGGGTAAATGCACTAACCTATAGAGATTGTCCAAGCAACACAAATAATTTCTGAATAATGGAAATTTGTCTAAGTCAACATCCAAGTTCTGATGATGGCATGTTGACAGTGACTTCTTGTTTGTTTTAACATCAGGTGATCACTATGGGCTGGTGCAGCAGGCCGAACAAGTAACCTGGTGCAGATAGAAAAGAGAAAGAGAAAAAGAAAGCACTGCATTTATGCCAAATAGGCTTTGGAGATGATATGGAAGATTATGTGGTGTTTAATAACTCAATCATAGATTCATGTGTGCTACTCTGACGCAAATAAACCTCTGAAAATGAGAAAATAAATGTAAAAACTGGCCTAACAAAGTATATTTTACACTGCCACGGTGATGAAATTATATCACAATGAAAACGCTGGTGAATTAACATATACACCATGTACACGTGACAATGAGGCGAAGAAAACGCTGATATCATTTGGCGATAATTCCCAAAGTGCTTGAACGCAACACAGAAACCTGGCTACACCTGACGGTCGACTGTCGCACCTGAGCTTAATGTAAAAACAGCCAATCAACAAGGTAGAGCCCACAAGCTCAACATTATGAAGTCACTACTCAGACTCAGACAAAATATAAGCGGAGAGAAAAAATAAATTAAAATCATGACGTTTTAAGAGTAAAGCTGAGCGACTTTTGGCTTCACCTGTTGTTCCACGTACTCATCTCATCCGTGTTAGCCTTACCTTATGGTTTCAGTGTCGCTCGGGAAAAGTGGGGAGGGTGAAAAAAGTTTTCTTGGACACGATTTAAAGTGTCGCTGAGGTAAAACACAATAAAGATGTTGAGGAAAAAGTGGCAGTAAAGTAAATGTCTCTCCCGGGTATCGAAGACGCGCAGAGGGAACAATATTAAGCTGCCAGTCCCTCTTGCAGGGGCGGTGCAAGGCGGGACTAGAGGTGTAGCTAGATGGGGAGGAAGGGAACGCCGGAGGGTAAAAACTGCTGTTGGTTGAGTAAAGCACAATAAGGGTGGAGTGGGCAATGCAGTATCTACCTCTGCCACAGGTGACTCCATCTGTGTTGATACTGTCAACAGTTTGATGATGGCTATGAGGAGACCAGCAACTCCCCACCTTTATCTGACTGACATTACTCTTTAATAACTTTAATTAGCCTAAATGTGTGATTGTTAATGAATGGTGTAGATTGTAGGACAATGTTCATATGTTCATCTGACAATTTCAATCATTAGTGAGTGTAATGTCTATCTATTTATCTATCTATAGCTATATCCATATAGATAGATAGATAGATAGATAGATAGATAAAGCGACACTACATTAGCACTAATAAGTGTTGTGTTTATGCAAAGAGTCTCTTTCACTTTTCCTTTTCGCCCATTTCACGTTACAAATTATTGGAGGATTATTTGTTTGCCGAATTACAGGAGAAATTTGGACAGATTCAAAAAATTGTTAATCTAATTTCAGCAGCATGTTTGATCGTTAGTTACGACTGTGTTGTTACCGGTAGTTTCCTTGATTTTTTTTTTTAATGGAGTTCTGCTTCATGACCTGCCAGCACGTTTCTGCAAAACATTTCAGGCAGTTCAAGTAGAGTTACTGTCGCACAAGTAAATGCAGAATAATCATGTAATCATTGTTGAATTATGGGATAAGCTTGTACAGATTCAAAAAAGATGGTAGTTGGTTTCCTTGATTTTTTAAATTGAGTTCAGCTTCTTTAGGTGTTATGCATTTTGTGCAGTTTGGCAGCCCTAAATATAATTGAAGTTAATAATATAATTCAGACAAGTTAGACGGACTGGGTTAAAAAGCCCAACATGGCCCATGAGCCACAGTTTGCCCATGTCTGGTAAATAGAGTTATTTTCATTATGAGATAATTTTTTGGTTTATTTGATCAGTTGTGTGGTTTAGTTTGTAAAATGTCAGTACAAGACATGGGAATTATTCGAATTGCTTCTTTGGTCTGAACACCAAAACTCATATTTGGTTTACAATAATGCAAACATAAAAAAGCACAGCCAGAGTAATATCTGCCATATTTGTTTGATAAATGACTTGATTCATTATTTCAGATGTAATATGTTGTGTCCGAGTGTTGGTTTAATGGTTAATCAGTAATTTACAAATGCTTTATAGATCAGTTATAAGCTACTGATAAGGTCATGTTGCCAAGTTGTGAATAATCTTTTCATAATCCGGTTAGTAATAATGCAGTAATAAATGTGTCTAATCCATACTCATATAGGTGATATTCTGATAAGCCGTTTGGTCTGTAGCTTTAAATGTAACTCAAAAGGAATAATTTGGGGGTTTTACCTCATCAAGTCTACAAGTTTCACAACTTGGCAGTCTAAAAGTTATATATTTTAATGGCCTGTTACCGATATATTTAGCAAAGGTAAATCATTACTTAACGATAAACAAGAACGTATAAACTCTTAGAGTTTCTCTACCTTTCTAGTAGAGTAGAGGAGTATCTTTCTACATGTCTGTCTGTGTTTCTGGCTGTCTATCTGCCTGTGTGTGTGTGTGTGTGTGTGTGTGTGTGTGCGCTCCTAAAAGATTGATGACAGAGGGCTGGAAGATAAAGTTCCTGATGTTGCTAGAACTCAGCACTCTGCTTTATCTGAACCATATTGGCAAAATGCTTTGCAATATATATTTATAATCAGCAAGCTAATTAGCTTTACACTGCAAACTGTGCTGAGCCATATTATGACACCATCTGCACCAGTCCCCTGTGTATGTAAATATGTGTGTATTTTCTAGGTTGAAAAGAATACCATTAACTGTTCAAACAAAACCAGCTGATAAGTGTGAGGATTGTGAGGATACTTTACAGACAGCTTTGTCTTGAGTCATTTACCAACTTATTCCTTTTTTGTTTGTTGTTTGCAGATGTTGTGCGATGGCAGTTGGTCTGCAGGAGAGGGGCTTTGGTCGACTCCCACCGGCAAACAGTCAGGACAGGACAGATGCTTATCAGGCAGAAAAGAGGCGGGGATAAAGGGTTTACGTGTTGAGTTCATGGAAATGATGCTGACACAGGTACTTGACTGAGCTAGGTCTGTTTACATGGTAAACACATACAAGTACACACAAATGAACTGCACATTTACATCATTTTGGAAAGCAGGGGGTTGGAGTGCGAAGCCATGATGTGTGTAGTTAAACACAAATGAATGTTTCTTCCTCGAACAGTGATCCATTTGTTCAAGCATCAGCCCGCCACACACACACACACACACACACACACACACACGCTGTTCATCTTTTTCGATACATTCGCTGCCCTCGGCATCTCATTTCCTCAGCTATGCCCTGAGTCATCACAATATGCCGCTCTGATATTGGCTACTAGGCCTGAGCATCCACTCTGCCCTCCAATCCAAAAAGGATTTGTCCTTTAACTGGCTCCTGTTTTTTAGTCTCTTTCACCATGTGTCTTTCTTTCCCACTCTGCCCACTATTTCTATTCTATTTCTGTTTCACTCTCTCTTTTCTCCCCCCATCCTTCTTATGTTATCTCTCTCTGCATCCCCCTTCCCTCCCTCCCTCCCCCCTCCCTTCCTTTCTACCTGTCCCCAGATATCAGGTGTGTTACCTGAGCTCCATATCAATAGTTAATCATCCTGGGACACCCAATCTACAGAGCATGACAGAATTCTCCCGTGGAGAGTTGTGGTGTGTGTGCGTGACAAAAAAAAAGAAAGAAAAGAGAGTGGGAGTGCTAAGACGGGCATATTTTGAGAGAAGTCAAAAGCTGCTGAGAGAGCTGGAGTGGAGGACGGCCAAGGAGAGTGCAAACAAAGGGGGAGATGGAAGAAAAATGGGCAAAAATGAGGAAGCAGAGGGAATTTGGATTGTGCAGGTCTAGGCAATAAAACCCACATGCAAGGCAAATGTTCTGATGTGTGCATTAGTTTGGAGGGAACTGCTAATTAATCATAATCTTGCTAAATAAATAAATTGTCTGTGCTCATCCATAAGGAATGAAACACAAAATTTTCAGGATTGGCCGGAAGTGGCCGAACTTAAAACATTAATTTTTGGTGGTGACATTGAATCGGATCCGATCATCACCAAAAAATAGTCAGTAATAATCAGTTTTAAGTTAGGCCACTTCTGACCAACCCTGAAAATTTTGTTAAAATCCGTTCACAAGTTTTTGAGTTATTTTGCAAACCAACAAAGCAACAAACATGCAAATAAATGAACAAACCCTGGTAAAAACATCACCTCCTTGGCAGCAGTAACTAGGAATGCAAAACACTAGAAACAACACAACAACATTAAAATAGCTAGTACTTGGATGACAGAAGGTCTCAGTATCTTTGAACTGGACTTGATTTTGGAGAACTCTGCTCCTGTTCTGCTCTGCCCCCTAGTGGACAAACAATAATATTACCAGTAGTGAAGTAACCAAAAGGAGACAACCTGAGGTGACCACTGTACAGCAGTTCCCACAGGGATACTGTAATGAGGCGTGGCGACATTTACACACAATGATTACCTCATTCAGCTCTGCTTTGCATCACTGCTGATGTGTGAAGGGTGAGTGGCATATGGAGAGGAGAAGATTTCTTCGGAGAAGATGGTCGAAGAGCAGAGGGTGCTGGGATTGTAAAATGTTTGTGAGTTGTAATGTTGGCTATACGGATAGTGCATAGTCAGATGAGTCACTGATAAAAGAGATTTAAAAAAAATGCAGATTTTCCAGTGCACACAATTCAAAAGCAAACCTAAAATGACAAATATTTCTTAAAGGCTTTTCCACATAAGACTCCTTCTATCTATCAGACCATCTGATAAGAAAAGGGAAAAACAGAAAGGATCTTCTCTTCCAGACCACACTTACATAAATGCTTTATCTTTAAAGTTTGCTCACCGCTTCTTAACGATTACAATGTGTGAGAGTCTGAGAGGGTACATACATGTTTCTGATGGTAGTCTTTTATCATTCAGTGCAAAGACAAATTCTGGTGTCACATATCACATGTGCACTCAGAGTAACCTTCTATGCAAAAGGACTTGATCTTGATAATTGTAATGATGCTGATCATAATCTCACAGCCACAAAGGGTATTTTATAAACATAATGTAGATTTCTGAGCACAGTGTGTTAACCAGAATAATACAGATTTAATAAAAGGCATATTGTACAGTATGAACAAACAAAACAAATCATTTATACAATTATATTATGATTTATATTTTCATAAATTAATGAAAAATAAATTATGAAATTACTTTATTTACTACTCGATGACTTTACAGTGAGTTTTATTCAGTTGGGAAAAGCCTTTTATTTAACAAGATATGAACTATAAACATTACTGTCCCAATTGTAAATGAGCTTTCCCAACATTTTTTTTCTATGTGGCAAAAGTAAGGAAAAAAATATTTTTTTGACCTTATGACCAGCAGGCTCACCGTGTCCTCTGTATATATGTAGCACTGGGTCAGGTGTCATAGGGGGCTGAATGCAAACAAAAAAGGAGAAAAACATGTATTTATATATTGTTATAACATAAAAACATTGATCAAGTCACGACTTAATAGTAAATTCTTAATTTTACTCATACTTTACTGATGATCGAATACCAAATCTGAAATATAGTACCTATAATGGTGTGAAGTGTGAAATACTGGCAGAATGAAAAACATCCACTATCTTCAGCATGTCGTGATCAATTGCTAGTTTAGATACAGCCAAGTAAAACTAATGCAGTAAAACACAGCAGGAAATCCTACCTTCATGAAGTAACAGAGTGAGTGCCTTGAAAAGAAAACCATAAAAATCTAATGAGAGAGTATTTATTTGGTGGAGAGCTTTAGAGAGTGTGGAGAGGAGAGTTCAGTCAGAAGGCATATTGGTGATAAGATATGGAGGATGAACTTTCTGAAGAAGTGAATTTTCTGCTCTGTGCAGACAAGGAAGGTCGTTTCTCAGTTGGTACATACGAGAAGTCTCAGTAGTCACGACTGTGTGAAGTGATGACCTGGTCTGCACAGGGAAAGGGCAGCCAAGGACAGCCAAGCACATCTGAATGTTCTCGTGGAGTAGAAGAGGATGACATGGCAGATTTAACAAGCAGAATTCACAGCCTTCTTGATGAAGCAGCTGGATGATGCGCGTCAGGATTAATGAGGGTGAAACCATAATCCAGAGAGTCTCAAGTGGTCTGATCCCGTGGATGTGGAGTGTTGCAGGATCAGGTTGGAGTCGCAGTGAGTGGATCTTGTCAGACAATCAGTTGTTTAGACTTGCATCAAAATCCTTCACTAGTGTGTCTAGTCATCCCAGTTTTTCATGGGATTAATCTAATCTGTGGTATACATACCTGGACACGGACAGGTGTTTGGAGCAAACTTGAGACATTCAAAATATTGTGTTCAGACCCACACATTGAATTCACCATCATTCATTACTATAAAATGTCTTCAGCACCATCTTGTTTCCTAAACCATTGCACAGCATGTTCCATCCACTGTTGTTGTTATCTGGAACAATTTTCCTGTAGGTTACATGAGTTACAACTGCTAAGGCACTTCATCATCACCTGACTCACACATCAGAAGTCTTCTCCTACAAATGTGTTCATACCATTTTTCAAAACTTTTAACACTGATCTCATAGAAAAGACCTAAAAAAAACTGTGCTGGCTCAAACAAAAGGGAAACATTGTTTACAGTATTAAAACAGAGCATTTAAAAAAACGTCAAAATGAAAATGTAGCCTGCAACAGGGTTTGTAATCACTATTAAAATCATATTTATATATAATTCAAGATATGCTTGCTTGTGTTTATGGACACATACACTCACATCATTTTATAATTTAGTTGTTCATTGTGTAATGATTGTGTCATGTTTGTTTCCTCTTTTATTTTGATAGTCACTCTCCTCATGTGTCATGTATTCCTGCCTTAGTCTTTTCCCTGCCTGTCTCCACTGTGTTGCATGAATGAATTAGTCATTTGTGTGTTTCCCTCCTTCAATTGCTTTGGTTGTTTGTGTTTCTGTAGTGAATGGGTTGGGTCTGGAATGTCTCCTGTGTATTAAACACTGCCAGTGTTGTGAGAGCACGAGTTAGCTGTTAATTAGTTGCAGTGGTAATGCAATCCATTGCAACAGCCTTCAGAGAAATCCACCCGTTGCTGACATGTGTCTGGTACATTTCAGAGCAGTAATGAGTCGTGTTATTACATTGCATCATATTGAAAAGGCCAGTCAACTTTGTAAATATTGGCTACCATAACCAAATGCAGTCTACTGAGACAGAGAGATAGAGAAACAACACTTTGTTGACACAGCGTTAGCAAAAACTAAAGCTAAACATTATAAGCATCATCATTTATTCATTTCAGGGCTGTTGTATTAGATTGCAGTGTAATTTAAAACCCCACATCTATAGGAGGGTTAAGCATGTCTCTACAGGTTTGGGTCACGAACAATTATCATGTATGAGTGAAAGGAAGGGCGGCACGGTGGTGCAGCGGTTAGCACAGCAAGAAGGTACCGGGTTCAATTCCCGGCCCGGGGCCTTTCTGTGTGGAGTTTGCATGTTCTCTCTGTGTCTGCGTGGGTTCTCTCCAGGTACTCCAGCTTCCTCCCACCATCCAAATACATGCACTGGGATTGGGTTAATTGGCTAATTGAATTTGCCCCCCCAGAGGATATTATGCATTGTTCTTTTGTTGTTCTGTTAAATAAATAAATAGTAAATAGTGTTGCACAATTATGCACTATTTTTATTTACTTTTTTAACTTTAATTTTGCAACATCCATAACACAAATATACATGCCAACAGGCACATTTTGCCACAGATCTGTTTAGTTGCAGTTCTGTTTATGTCAGTGTTTCATTCAGTGTCATCCTATTGTTTGTAGTTGTCTAGTAAATGTGTGACTGTTATATTAGCCCCTTCATCTCTAAGAAACAACATTTCGTTCCTGTGTATTTGTATGCAGAAATGACAATAAAGAACTTAACTGAGGGGTGCTTCACAGTCACCATCATCTGTTTAATGTAATGTGTAGGCATAACCACAAGGGGGAGAACAAACACTAGAACCCAGGAATCTGCAGTATGTTGCCATCAGTTGATTCATAATGTTCCACTGACCACATGATTAAATTCTGCTCAGCACTCTTCCTGTTAGTCTTCTTTTAATTGTGTATTTATCTTCTGAGCAACAATACAAAGGCTCTCTGTCCACACCAGCTTTAACATGTTTCATGTGACTCTCCCAGCTACAGATCAAAAACATCCTGTCCAGTCCCCTGACATGAAATGTGGGACTGCAGATACATTCACAAACGTGGGAAAATAAATGCTGAAATGCTGCCATATGAATGGCAATATACAGCTGGATGGACTGATATGTCACAAAAATACAGTCGTTCAGTTCGGAAAGGCAGCTGAAGTTCTTTCTCTTTGGGTTTTTACATCATAATAAAAGTGTTTATTGGGGTCACCTTCTTAAAATTCACTGGGAATCATCTGAATGTAACTTATATGAGTCCATGGGTCAGAACATCCAGCTATCTATTTTCTATACCCTGCATTGTCTCCCACCCTCCCCTCGCCATCTGTCTCTCTTTTTCTTTAGCTTCTTCCCTCTCTTATGCTTGCTTGCTTGCTGGTTCTGTAATCAGCCCTCTCAGCGATGGCCATTTTGTTTCTGCCTGCCTTATCTGCTCTTTGCAGTTTCCCTCTCTGTCATTACTCTGCTATTAGCTTTTCATCCTGGGGCTAAAACACAGGACTCACGCTGACCTTATAGTCACAGCTATGCTCCAAAACGTCTGCTTTGCAAGATAACACACTTACCCCCACCATTCCCTCTCTCTCTCTCTCTCTCAAACGCACACACATATATAGCTGTTCAAAACAATTCACTCACAGTACTGTACGCACCCACACAACAAAGTTATGGACAAAAACATCTTTACACACAACATCGCTGTTTCTATTTCGCTAAAATGGCATTAAACAGTTACCAGAGTTGGGCTGAAACCAACAAAAGCTAAATGTTTAATTTCACTGAGGAACAGAGATTACAAGAAACCCAATGAAAGATTTAGGCACACCTGAGTCTCCCTCTAGTTCAACACCTTTCTTCTGACATCACGATGGAAACAGACAGGAGGCGAGAGAGAGGGAGGTTATTATTATAATACTCCATTATTTCCAACATTGTAATTTAATCCCTCACAATAATGTTTGATTGACACTCATACCATTAAAGTATATTAAACTGAGCTGCACTGCAGAGAGACATTCTACAAAGCCAGTGTGGACATATTTCTACTGCCCCAAAATCCCCTGAATTAGCTGTTCTTTTTGAAAGATGATTTTCATATGTTCCAACAATAATAATAATAACAATAATAATAATAATAATTAACATCAGGTGAGCCAGTTAATGTGGGGATACATGTGATAAGATACAGGGGATAAAATAAAATATAAGAATAAGAACATAAGAACATTATAAGTTGCCAAGTTAGAAAATACTGTATTGCAATACTGTAATGGACTGCATTGATATAGCATATTTCACAAATAGTGCTTTACACTACATGTCAACATTCACACATTCATACACTGTATACTGTAATCTTTGAATGTGAACTGTAAATAAAAAATAGATAGCAAAAAAGAGTCAACTGGACTTGCTTGAGGTTTGTTAAAGATGTTTCACCTTTGATCATCCAAGAGACGTCTTCAGTTTTTTCTGATTGGTTACCTTTCATGTGGGAGTCGCTGTCTCGCCCACCCTGATGAGAGCCGTTAATGTGAGGTGCACTCAGGTGTGACTGGATACTGAGGTTTCTGGGGATGGAGGTCAATACAGAGTTGTAAGTGGCTGATAGATGGTGTCGTAGACCTCTGTTCAAAGATGCTCTCTCCAGTTCTCCGGACAAAAATGTCTTCTTTAACTCCTCTCTCAATCCATCTGTCTTCTCTGGCTAAAACCTGGATATTACTGTCCTCAAAGGAGTGTCCTCAGGTGTCTTTCAGGGGCAACATCACCCTCTCCTGTCCATTGTTGTTTCTTGTGTTGGTTTTGTTGTTCTTGTGAAAAGAGGTCAGAGCCTTGCTTTCCACCTCTTCCATATACAGATTGGCTACTACAGGAGATACAGGTGAGCCCAAGGCACGACCATGTTTCTGTCTGTAGTAGTAGGTGGTGGTCAGGCAGAGTGCAAATGTGGTCTGGGGAGAAATGTGTTGTGTCTGGTAGTGTTTGGTCTTTTAGAAGTTTTCTTCTTACTGTCCTGACTGCTGCTGTGGGGTTAGACGTCAGTGCTTTCTCACTAGCAAGAGAGGCTGTACCCTTAAGTCTGACCTGTTCTGCCTCTGTGTCCACCAACTTGTTGTTGCGGATGGCTGATTCTGTCTACCACTGGGATATGTTCTGGAGTAACTGCAAAGTTCGGTCCTTTGGATAGGACAGCCATGTTTTTGAGACTTGATACAGTATCACAAAGCACGATATTTGGATAATAAGATTTCAATATTTTCTTACACCCCTACTCACTGTCACACTGTGCAGGCATAGTGAGACAAAGGGTGGACAGTTTTCCACTTTTTAGCAACACTTTCACTGTTTCAACATGACAACGCTGCCGTGACAAATACTGACCTCAAACCAGGCCTTATGGTTCAGCATCAATGTTTGATCTCACTAACACTGTCAAGGGTCAATGGGAGCAAATCTCTATACAGAGCTCTTAACTTCATGTCCAGAAGAGTAGATGCTCTTATATTATTACAGTAAGGCCTATATTTGAATGAATTATCAGATATATCATTTGTATGGCCATATATCATGATATTCTAATGTATGGTAAAGTACAGATAGACACTTTCATCGTAAACAACAGTAACTGATTTGCACAGCAAAGTTTCACGGTTTTATTTTGTGTCTATATGTATACTTAATATCCATGGTCCTAATAGAAATAATATGTTTTATTTATTGTGTTGAATTTCATTTCATATGCCATTTAAAATATGTTTAGTACAGTCTCTAAATATTTATTATTATTTTTATTACTTATTTTTATTTCATTAGTGAACAAGTGAATTTCCCCCAATGGAGGATGAATAAAACCGACTCTATTCTATTCTAAACTCTGATGATAAGGTACTGCATGGTGGGCTTTTCTGAACTGAATGAATTCCATTGGCAGCCAAAATACACCCAATTTCTTTCTTGATGGATTTTACCCCAAACCCCCTCACTCTGCCTCCCTCTTTCCTCTAATTTCCTCCCTCCCTCCTTCAGGATCAGGTGCACAGTGACAGAGTCACTGGGCTGTGAAATCTCACCTCCTTGAGACACGTTTCATGCCTCTACCGTCCAAACACACACACACACACACACACACACACACACACACACACACACACACACACAGGTGCACACACATTTCTTTGACTCCTCCGTTTCTTCACCTCTCCTTTATCATCTTTTCTTTCTTCTCATGTAGAGATTGAGGCAACAATGCGACTTTACTTAGAGGGAACAGAAGAAAAGAAAAATCCAGACGGTGGAATGAAAAATCTATAAAGAGTTTCATTTGGCAACAACAGAAGTCTGTGTGAATGTATGTGTGTGTGTGGGGTGGTTCTGTGAGTCTGTGTGAGTGCTCTGTGTGTCTCTCCTGCATATGTCTCTGACCACATCTACATCTTTAATGTCTGAGACTGAATAATGTATGAACCCCTGGGCTGGAAGACACACACACACACACACAAACACCTCTTTTACTGCTTCCATCTGCACAAATGTCATAAAGCACAAGTGAACACTGAGCCATAAAAGAATGGCCATGTCATCCTCAGTCCTGCACTTCGCCATCTTCAAGACCATATTGTCATAATCAAGATCAGATCACCTCTTGTCGATCTGAGAGAACAAAGTGTGCTTCAAGGGAGACCAGCGCCTCCAACCACAATGGCATCTCTGCAACTGATTTCCTGTTAACACGCTGCACACTTCCTGTTGGCGTGAACACAGTGCTCAGGTCAAAACATGTTTTTAGTCATGTGTACCTGAGTGTGCTTACACAGGTGACAATTTAACATCTCAGTTGTGCACACCCCATGATACGTTCTCATGTGTGTCTCTCTGATGCAGTCATGCATGCTTCATAGTTCTAATTTGACTTTCAAATAGCTGCACCCTGTCATCTTTTCCACATGCCCACACACACTGTTCCCACACTTATGAAGATGAAGATGTGAAGCTGAGGTCAAGGTTGGTTTCTACAGCAACTGTGCATAATGATGCCATGACCCACCTGACCATAAGGCTTCTTCTGTGAAGAGCCTGGAAATAATATTAATACTCTCCAACTTGCTTCTCTACTGAGTGGATCACAGTAAATACAGATGCTTCAATACAGTGCATGAGGGGGTCACTGAATAGTTCGATAAGGATGAAAATAATGTGAATCATATGCAGTTAGCAGATTCCAATGTAGGTGATCTCAGTGCATGCTCTTATAACGGTTCCTCTTATTAAAGGTTATTCCTAATTTTTGGTATGTACTCCTACAATTGTCCAGGACATGACTTGTCAATTTCCACCCACTTCTTTTCAAAATTAAACTGTCTTAATGCAATCAAACTATTTGGAAAAGATTGTGGTTTGGGTAAGTTAAAATAAATCAAGGCTGACTTCTGGTTGCACACACGGTCTCCTGGGCTGGCGCCAAATGAGTTAAAGTCTTATAGCATTCATTCCTCCAGTAGAGCACAGAGACGTGAAGAATATACTATTCATACTGAAACCTGAAACAGTTCTGGTTGTTTTTTCCTTTAATTTACCCTCAATCTACGTCTATTTGTATTCTGTTGTGATCTCACTCGATGTGGAATCCTGTTGTGCACCAGCTACAAAAGCCCCCCCTTGAAATACATTCAATCAGACATAACCACTCTGAAGAAAAATGTTTTAGGGCTTTGCAGTGTTCTAGAAAGGAGTATACTGACTAGAGGACTGCTCCGCCCCGTCTCCACAAATCATCCAGAGTGGACCATTTAGGTGCATTTCTTATGGAGACTGTGTTATGTTATAGCATCAATTTACAGTCCTGATCTAACCTCTACCAGGAATGTGAGTGAAACTCTCACATGACTCACTACTGTATACGAACAAGCCTGAGCAGCTCCCATGTGATGGCTGGAACAGAGCAGAAACATAGGACAAGTAAAGGACACACACAGACATCTGACATACATACAGTATTTCTCAATGGTGAAAAAAAAAAATCCATTTGTACCCGTTACAACATCTCAGTTATTAGTGATGTTGTTTGTTTAAATTCAGTTGTTGGTTGACATCCCATCACTAGAATATTACCTACCATCTTTTATAGTTTTTGCAGTGATATGAGACAGTTATCCTTGTAACCTTTATCATATGGATTGCCTAATATGTTGCAAACACTTCTCTGATCTAATAGCAGCTCACATAGCCTAGAGCCGTCATGACCGTTTCCTCCGCACTCACTAGGTAAAAAAAGAAAAAACTGCAAGAGCTCAGGGCCCGCGCACGGTGCCATGCGCGTTACCGTGCTCTGCTGCGCACAGACTGCCGGTGCGGGGAGAGAGAGAGAGAGAGAGAGCTGTTATTACTAGTGACAGAAAACGGCAGAGCACATACAGTCTGGATAGCAGCTGATGAGACAAGGTAGGAGAAACGAACACCTCCGCGTCATCGCGTTTGCTGTTGACGACCATCGCTGATACGATGCAGATTGACCTGCCTCTGTTTTCAACGCGGTTGCCGTGTCCTGACGCCTGATTCGATGTCCTCTCTCCGTGCTGTTGTTGTGTGTCCGCAGATGCTGAGCGTCGCCTTGCTGTGTGTGTGCGCCGTCGCCTTCGGACGCGTCTCCGCTCGCTCCGACAGCAGCAATTTTTTGGATGATAAGTGGCTCGCCGGAAGATGGGATAAATTCAGAGATGTAAGTCCTGGGCTTATATTATTAACGGCGTTTCTCCTCCTCATTATCTCATTTACACTACCCCACCCCCCTTTTCCTCCATACAGCCACCCTCATTAGTTTGTGATCATGCGCTCCTCGTTTTCTCGTTTGGTGTCCAAGCGACGCGTCACGGGGCCCAAACCGTTTGTGGTGTTTGTCACACGCGTCATTGAGACAGTGAACACACTAACAACGAGTGTGTTTTCGAGATAGCTTTGCTAAAAATACCTCAGAGACACACAAATGCACATGAGTCCCCAACTGGAAGCGATCTGGTGATCAGGTGTGATGGAGAGAGGAGGCCTGCATGTGCTTTTTATTTAGACTATAAAAAAAACACCTGGCAACAAATATGACAGAATGACTCGCCCCTTTTACCCGGATCCCAAATTACAACATATAAACCAGATTTACTTATTCTAAGGTGGGCGTTTGTCAGGAATATATTTTTGTTATTGAATGTTTAGTTTCAGAAATACAAAACCTTAAGTATTGGACTTAAGTGAAAAACTGTTATTATGAGTGCCTATTTAAATAAAGCTTTCAGAGAGCTCATTCAGATATGAGTGAAGCATCAGATCTTCAGTGACCCTGCTGCTTCAGACTATATTCATGCTTTCCACTGGCACATACAGTCCTTATTTTCCTTTCAGTGAATGTGAAGAAAAATGCATATTTCTCTTATGATAGGCATATGTAATATATTATTTTTGGCTGTAGATGACATATACAATAGATCACTATAATCACTACTTTTTGGGAATGGATGTCTCAAATTACAGAAATGACTCAAATTTACTTTAAAAAAGAATGTTTAAGTTTTTAATAACATAATGTAGGTTTCAGGTGGAGTGTATTCATTTGAAGGATATCTTGCCTCTAACCACAAATTACAGTAAATGGGTCCACACAAGCAGCAGTGATTTGCTCATGCTTGCACTTGCACGCACACACACACACACACACACACACACACACACACACAAAGAGATAGGCAAAGTGAAGCATGTATGTGCATAACATGCACACACACGTACATTATGAGAAACAGGCTCTTTGCTCAGGAAGTAGACTGCCAAAACAACATGGTTAATGTCCTGCACCATAAAGCACGCACACCAGCTTTAATGTTTTTTTTTTTACCCAGCACACCATGTGTGGTTTTGTGTGAATTAGAAACCCTTAATGTATTTGATGTCAGAGAGAGAGAGAGACAGACGGAAGCAATATTCTCTTTCATTACCAAAGATGCAGGCAGGTGCTGTCTTTTTTTTAGACATTTCTATTTAATAAGTAACTTGTAGCAGGCTCACTTTCCTGACCTGTCAAACCTGCTGTCAGCATGTGAACCCCACTTTAAGCATGTGAACCCAGCAGCTCAGGTGGACCCATGTGATACCTCAGGCCCAACTATTGAGTCACATTTGGATTATGCAAATAGGATGTCAGGACTGATTGTTTGAGAGGAAATGTGATTGGCCATGTGCCGTGGTCTGTAAAATGATTGGAATTCTGAGAGAGAGAGACACACAGAAAGAGAGAGAGAGAGAGAGCTTGTGTTAATACAAAAGGTCTATAAATGCCCCCCAATGACAGACAGACAGACAGATATAAAGGTACCTGAGAGGGAGGGCTGGTAGGGAAGGTAAGAATGGAGAGAGTGAAGTGTCTGGCAGTGGACTCAATGCTCTGTGTGCTTTCACAACTGTGTTTTAACCTTGAGGCTAAAGCATTAATGATAGAGGTGATGCACAAAAGCATTATGTGCTCTGTATGTATGTGCGTGCCTATCATTTCCTGTTCCATTTCATTTTCTGTGTCACTGTGTTTTTACATTCTTTCACACAGGAATGCATCAGTGCTGTGTACAAAGGCAGTCAAATTGGTAGCCTTGGCAAACTCACCTTTCTCTTTGTATATTTGTTGCCAATTAGAGTCATATCACCACTATGTTTCCAGTGGTACAGAGGTCATAATCCCTCTGTAGATATTGGTTTATTCATCTGAACATTTGTTTGGTTGATGAAGTTTGATATAATTACTTGTTTTACTTTAGATAGTGCTGAACAAATAGATCTAATTGTACTTCTGAGCTACATAGCCTATGTATTAAATATGCTCAGTATTTTTTTCAGACAGAAGAAAGATTAGTAGGCTATTCTTGATTACACCCTCAAAAATGAACTTTTTAATAAATTGAAGTTAGAGTTAGTTGCACCTGCTCTTTGTACTGTAAGTTCATACTTAGTCTATTTTAGTATTAGTTTATTTTTTTAGTTTACAGTGGTAATTTGAAATATTTGTCAAGGATGGATTTTTGGAAGTCGCGTTGTGGTGGTTACAGATATGTCCTTGCAACCTTAACCAGTGACCAGTAGCATTAAATCACTAGCCAGTGGGCTAGTTAACTAAGAACTAAAGAAGAACTTTACAACAAACAGTGGTTAAACCAATCCTGTCATTTTATATGACTTCAATAATATCTATAACATGATTATTTATCATGCAGGTATTTGGGGTATATACTAGCTCAGTATTGCACATTCTGATGTTGCACTGCCTCTTTGTGCAGTCTGTATTTCTGTATTGTATATATTGTATTTTTATCACATTGCTGCCTTATTTGCCTTAACGATCTTTCATCATTTTATGCATTTTTACACTTTGATTTCTTGCTCAGCATCCATTGTGGATAGCAAAGGAAGTATTTCATTGTACAGGGAAACATGGTTCCTTCCTGTAAACATGATAATAAACACTTTGACCCTTATTGTCACATGAACAGTAAGGAAATATGTTTCTCTGTACGCTGAGCATTAAATCAAAATAAAATAGAAAAACAGATAAGACAAAGATAGATAAATAAAGGCAGCTTAAAAGGCAAATATGGCAAATTAAACACAATAAAAATATGGACTGTGCAAAAAGGTAGTGCAACATCAGCTAGTAGCTTAGAATGAAACACTTCACTTGCACTCAAAGCTAGTGCTATTTTAATCTAACAATCATCACACTCATAATTATACTTTTTTTTTCTTTCAGAAACGCATCAATGCACCTACTTTTTCATCTCATGTACTGGTTTTTCTATGCCAAAATTTACTTTGATTTAAATTGTACATGCTAGGCATATACTTTGTACTTTTGCTTTCATCTTTCAGCAGGAGCCATAAGTGGGTCTCCTGCTAAGTGCACTAGATAGGATCTTGGCCACTGATTTACTGTACGTCCTGTTAAGATGACTGGAGAGGCCTGGGGCTCTCTTTGCTGCACTGGTGCCATCTCAAGATTTTTAGACATTCTGCTCCACTTACTGGGCCTTGGAGAGCGTACAGCAGTGCCACAGAGGAAAGGGACAAGTTCAGGAGGAAGACAGGTTTAACAATGAAAGGGGAAACACAATGAAGAAAGTGTGTGAGGCTTAATTGTGAATTATAGAAACAGATAGTTAAGACCAGCCTCATTAGATCAGAATACACCTTTTCATCCTCTCCTCTCCTCTCCTCTCTCTTTGTGTGTGTTTCACTACACGTCTGTCCCGTGTTATTTGTGTTGCGGAGGGGGAATGATGTAGGGAAGGTACAGAGCTTGAGGCCTTTTCCACTTCAAAGCACCTCGGTGTGTATCCGCGTGTGTTTGTGCGTGCATGCGACAAGCTTGAGCAAGACAAGCAGAGCCAGTACAGTGAAAACATGCACATATTTCTCCTGTTGGATGTTAGGGGGAAGCAGCAAGGAGCCAGGAAACACAAGGAAACCACAAGGATGCAATTAGTTGCGCCAATCTGTGAATATCTATGATAAAAATGGTTGTCAGAGGCAATATATTATTTCTATCAGTAGCAAGAATACACACAGTATTGTCTTTTTATGTTTTGTGCACAATAACTGCTGGGCAGAGATGACGAGGAGAGGTGGAAAGAGATGGAGAGATAAATTGAAAAGTTGCTATTTTTAGCGTACACTCAGGAGGCCATTAGACCTGTTGTTGAATTTTAGGATTTCTGTGTTTTTTTTGGAAAGTGGGTGGTTGGTTGCATGTGCAATGAAGTGCATCCATGCAGTTATTTGATGTTTTGTAGTGCTGACAGTTTCTGGCACTACAGTCAGCATTGTGGTGATAGGTTTATTCGTTTATGTGTGTGTGTAGACGGCCACATGGTTGTTTATATGTATTTCTGTGTGCGTGTGTTGATTCCATTAAGGAATCAGACCGCGAGCACTTTTGTTGTCTTGACTGGTCTAGAGGGCCCGGCTCTTATAATTCAATGTTCTCATTATTCAGTCTCAATGGTCTGCACTGCTAGAGGGGAACAGAGCCAGAAGTACCTCTGCTAAGCTTTCAGTATGCAGGTTTTCTTCATGTTAAGATGTATGATGCATTTTTCTAAATGAAAGAAACAGATAAAGCCACTGTTGAAGATTGTCTTAATGTTACACTGACCTTTATAGAAGTGGAACGTGGAGAGGGCAGATACAGATGATACAGTGAGTAATGAAGTAGTGAAGAGGCAGAGGGTCAGAAAGGGTCAGCCATAGAGAATGGGAGGAAAAATTAATTGGAGCTGAGGAAAAAGTTGACCCTCTTCACCTATTAGAGCAAAGAGAGTGAGACCAAGGGCACTTTCTGACAGTTCAAGTCTGCTTTTGAAAAATAACTAGGAACTTGTGGCAAACAGTGTCAACGTATACAAGTTGGGGACATACACGCAAACACATACAGGATTCAATTGCACCAACAGAATAGCAACACCAGTCAATATTTGCAAACCACAATATTCACAAAAAAAACCCATAAATGTCATAAAATGCAGGTCAGTAACTAGTTTTCACTGCAGGGGGTAACACAGGAAACCTATGCACACAAGAACTATTACAAGTGTGGCAACACCTTAACAAGGCTGAGGTGTTAACGTATTTTAGCTTCCTGAAGAAAAATGTACAGCCAGAGATCACTTAAAATATGATTTTTGCAATGAAGTACTTCAGCAAGATAAACCACCTCACATCTCAACCAGGACTGAGCCTGTTGTTACCTTGTCAAGCCAAAAAACCTGGGGAACACTTCTGACAAAAAAATGCAACATTTGCTCCTACGTTTATTCCACAAAGAACTGTAACCTGTCATCATTACTACTACAGCTGCAGCTGTCACTGTATTACATGTTCAATGGATGTACAGTACTAATGAATGGATGTACAGTACATTAATGAATTAGATTGGCAAAGGACCTCTTGAAGAAGCATTTTGCTTCACTGTTTGGCTTCTTACTGCATCATAATTGATCACTACTTCATTATTTTTACTATGGCCTTCCTGTTTCATGATATCGTCTCTGGTGTCTGCTGTCTTTTCGATCTATCTCCAGTGGAAATGCCGTCCACGGAAAATATATAACAATGGTACAATAAATCTGCTTTGTATGTGAAAGTTCTCATTCACTGCTGTTACAGTAAATGTAAGAGGTCAGACTTTCATCTTGTTGTTTTCCTGCACTATTTCCCTTCTTTCCTAATTGTTCTCATATATATATATATATATATATATATATATATTTCAACGAGTCACACACAGTTATGGTTATCATGTGACAGAAAGAGGAGCACACAGTGCCGTGTTGCATTTAGATGAATGCCCCAAAGAAGGAACTGAGAGTAACCAGAGAATGAGATCTCTTAAGATCAGCATCAACATATGCATCATGAGCCAGCACCTGGGTGTGTCTCCTCTAGCCCTTCTATTAAAAGCAGGTAAACCACTCATCTCCATGCAGTCCTTATATAGAAGGTTGAAACACATCCACGGGCAACAGCTTGAACCATTGGACCGTAGGAAGGTTTCAAAACAGTTCATTTTCAAATCATTTCACAGATGAGTAAATCATGTTGTTATGAAGGATTAACATTTTATTTATTTATTTTTTTATTTAACAGTGCAGTATAGTTTATGTATAGAACATATTAGAAAATAAATAGATCCTTAAGTATCACATTGTCCCAAGAAGTGTCTGTGGTCACAATTCAGCATTTAATTAAGTGTGGTTCTTATTGAACTTGACATTTAAGGTTCATTCTGTAAATGTGGCAAAGCTTAGAGTCTGAGTCACTAGCTTAATTGAACATTACATAATGTGACAGTTGAACATAAGGTTTTAATACGATGCATATTACAAAAAAATGCATATTTATGTTTTTCTGCTCTGCAATGCAAATTTTGCTAATTGATCATGAACTGGATGATCCCAGTTTCACTGCAAATTAACAAGTCATGACTTCTCTTAAGTCATTAAGTAGCTAAACACAGTATTTTCTTTTATTTTACTTTCCTCTCCCTGAATTGTCTCTTTTCTTTGTCATTACTCATAAACTAATAGCCATCCTCATTACGAACATACCTCACCTAATCTTACACAAACCAACTCAACCCCAAGTTCAATATAAACTCTTGTAGTGTTCTGTACTGGTCTTACTGTCCTAATGTCTGTATGCTTTAGCAATATCCAGTTATCTTATTGCCATATGTTTTTTTGTAGATGTAATTTTGTTATATTGCACCAATCAAAAAAAAAAGATAAAATAAAAACATTACATTTCTTTCACATAATAAACTATTCAGCCTGTTGCGTTGATGTGATACTATGCCTCCCCTGTGTGTGTGTGTGTGTGTGTGTGTTTATATACCACTAATTATGTTAAGAACCCCTTTTACTGTATGCTTAGAGCTGCTGTCATCAAAACATTAACATTATCTTGATGGAATAAATGCACGCTCCATGTGTTCGTACTTGATGGTGTCTTGATGTCCCATATTTCCATCAATTTATTTTCATTATGCAAAGTTTCCACTCAAAAAGAAAACATTTAACCTAATGCACATGAATTCCTATTCTCTCTCTCTGTAATGCTGCTTTCTCCTTAAGGAAGTGGAGGTTTGTATGACTGCTTAATAGTTGTGCTATTGTCATATATTACCTACTCTAGACATCATTTGAACATTATTTCTTAAGTTTTTATTTATTGGTTAACTCTGTTTCAGGAGCCTGGAACATGGACTCCATCCAAGCCCTTCGATCAAGGTGGGTGTGAAGAAGAGAACCTCGAGTGGTTGAGCTGTCGGCTTTGTGATAAAACAAAACTAAAAACACTAAAGAAAGCACAAAGAGAACTCATACCTCTGCCACAGCTAAAATAATCTTTAAATCTGGAATTATATTAATAGAAAGTCCAAATGTTTAATTTGGTGTTCAATTTTGTGTGGACATGGAATGCCATCAAGTGTTGCAGAATTGCTTAGTTAGAGTGTGCGTGATGACGTCTATATTTGATTGCAATTGCACTACCATTCAAACAGATATGGCAATATGTCAAGGTCAAAGGTCATGTCGGCAAGAATTTGGGAACCACTAGAAACACAATATGGTTCATAAAAACTCAAATAAATTACAAAAATAAAGTGAATACAAAATAAAAAAAGAAGCAAATGTATTTAGAAAAAAACAAAAACCTCAGAGGGAAATGCTGATGATGCTCATGAACTCAACTTTCACCAAATTTAGTAAAAAAGTATCCTCCTCCTAACAAACAGACAAACAGTTGGGACCAAACCTTGGTTACAGCACTGTGCATCTTTACAGATGCATTGTTTCTCGCTCCTCACAGTCTAACAAGAACTAGAAAGGCTGGCGAACATCTTTTGTGCCTTTTGCTTTTTGCAAACAAATTTTGTTCCTGATCCAAAATCTGGTACATCTAGACAGAATACTAAAGGTGCGATCGCCTTGGCAACACTGTCAGAGCATGTCCTTGGGTCTTATAATGCGAGAGGATGAAGTTGACTGTAAATACTTTTTGAGCAACATCTTTCTTTCTTTGTGGGAAGTTGTGTCCACAGCAGAAGTGTACTGTGAGCATTGTTTCCGATATGACCCCGACATCTATTCTTTGATCATCTCATTTCCCATTGTATTAGACTGTGATAAGCTCGTACACACATCCAGGCACACCAGGACATGAACACATTCACTCTCACTTTATCCTCAAACACACACACACACACACACGTCAGGGAAACAATAGCATTTGATGCTGCGTTGGAGGATGGAGGCAGGATAATCTACCAAAGCTGCTCTGGGATTACAGTAAGGTTCTTTAGAGCAGAGGTCATTCACAAACTGTTCTGAGATCAGCCGAGGGCCTCTGACAGGCGGTCAGAAACCACTAGCTTGTCTTCTATGCTTCCACCATCAACAATCACACCCTCAGCCAGAGACTGATCTAAAATCAGCTCTCAAAGCCAGATATGGCCCTCAGCTGTGAGATCTGACACCAGATCAGTTTGAAGCTCTCAGAAAGAGAACACGCTCACTCAATAGACTGACACACTGCAGTGGAGGCTGATGTAAGGTCAGAAGTAGCCTCTTTTACCAGGTCCATCTGTTTTTAGCTGTAAGGATACTTAATGGTATTACGGCTTTCAGTTCAGCGTGAGAGAGACTCTGCCAGTAACCAAAGAGACAGTGGCTAGATTTATCACACTAAGACCTCTAATACTTTTCACACAGCTTGGATCTATAAAAAATAAAAGGGAAATTGATGTTTTAATGAGGAATCGGCAATACGGGATTTTAAAGAACAAAAGGAAACTTTTACTTTGGAAGATTTTCTCTCTGTTGATGCTCACGGCTTTGAATTTCTAGTGAAGTTCATTAAATAGAGAGGCTGTGTTTCGGTTGCACAAGCATACACACTGAAAAGAGTTCTTATTCCATATCTCTGGGTTGTGCTTTCTAGGCCTTGATCCAGCCAAAGACCCCTGTCTTAAGATCAAATGTAGTCGCCACAAGGTGTGCGTGGCTGAGGATTACAAGACTGCCACTTGTGTCAGCCAGAGGAGAGTTAGGTAAGAACACTCACACACAGACACTTGCTCTTTCAAACAGGCGTAAGTGTCAAAGCATGTCCTTTTTGAATTGCATTCAGATGTACCAGAAATTAAACACAAATGACAGTGGATTTGGAGTAAATCTCTTTTCTGCTCCCTCATTTTTAATTTTTTTTTCTGCTTACTTATCCATGCGGTGCGATAAGCAACAACCAAAGGGGTGGCTGGCTTTCTGTTTTTCCAGCTGGTTTACTGGTTGCCCGGCTCTCTTGTGACTGTTGTGCGACATTGCTGTTTAGTCCAATTACCACAGCACTGGCACTGCCTTACAACGAACACATAGTCCTGCCAAGTGATATGAATGGGCATGAATGGGATTGGAATTGTGTGTGTGTGTGTCTGGAACACTGCAGGCTGGACAGAGGACAGTAACGCCATACTGACCTTATTTCCCATTCTTAGCAACAACACAATTACCATTGCACAGCACCAGCAAATCAGAAAATAATCACACATAAATCCTAATCCTTGTGTCATATCTTAATGTCGATGTGAGAACATGAAAATCGTGGAAACAAAATGCTTAGAAAATAACAGGGAGGATAAACTCAATGTCAAATGATGTATCGTTTGAAATATATTTGATTTGCATGTAGTCATATATAGATTTGTTTCCCTGTGCATGTGTGTGTGTAAACAAGTCTTTCGAATCTCCTCTCTAGTTTTAAAGATGCCAGTTTGTATCAGAGTCCGGGGTCAAAGTGCAAACCCTGCCCTGTGGTTCACCCCTCCCCTGTTTGTGGAACTGACGGCCATTCCTACTCCACCAAGGTACAAGCACACACAAGCTCTCTCTCATAATAGAGACATATTTTCATTTCCTCTCGATGAGACACACATCCTGATTTTGCTTCCTCTTCTGTCTCATTCCATCTGTCTGTCTGTCTCTGTCACTACTGCTCAGTGTAAGTTAGACTACCAGGCATGCATCACAGGAAAGAAGATCGCTGTGAAGTGTTCTGGCATGTGTCCTTGCCCCTCTCAGCCTGAACAGAGCTCTGCAGAGAAGAAAGGTACACAGTTCTGCACGCATGACTGCACACAGCTAGCTACGGTATTTTTGCAGGAGAGACAGTAAATTCTCCTTAATTATAAAAGTCATCCATGGTGTCCACGCCCATGTTAAACCCCTTTACTGACAATCTGTTAAAGTGACACTGCATCCAGACATGTTGCAGGGCAGAGCTGTGCTATAGCTGACCCACACTTCTCATCTCCTTAAGAGTGCAGTGGGACAATAACGCATCACTTTATCACCGTTAATCATCAGTGTTGTTGTTCCTCAGTGTGCAGTGAGTCGGACCTGAAGGAGGTGGTGAGTCGTCTGAGAGACTGGTTCAGAGTGCTGCATGAGAATGGCAACCACAAGAGAGTGAAGATCCAAAAGCCAGAGAAGAACAGTGAGTCGAGTGGCGTCAACAACAGCATGCATTATCACCGTCATAGTCAAACTGACATGCCTGGCTGCATCTATACTCTCTCTCATTTTTAACCTTTTTTTTTGCCTGCAGAGTTCGAGGTTGGGGTGTCACCTATTTGTAAAGATCCTCTGGGCTGGATGTTCTCCCGACTGGACACAAACTTTGACGTCCAACTGGATCAATCGGAGATCAAGAGCCTCTACCTGGACAGGAACGAGCCGTGCTCCGACGTGTTCTTCAGATCCTGCGATACACACAATGATAAAGTTATAACCAGTTCTGAGTGGTGCACGTGCTTCCAGAGGTACACAGGTATGGACTGTGACAGACTGACTTTTCAAGTTCAACTTTGACTTTATCATAGTTTTGCTCATTTGTTTGTGCAGTGAGAAATTATCATCAACATTTTGGGTTGAATGCACTTTCAGTTTTAGCTCCCCATAAATTTGAAATGTATCTTAACTCTTTGAGTGCCAGCCATTTTATAAAACAAAGTGCCTTTTTCTCTGTTTCCCGTTCTTAGCCATTACTTTGGTACATCACCTATTGTTATGATAACCAATAAAATGATTGAAAATCAAGACCTAATTTCTAATCAAACAGAACTTTGCACTAATTTAGACAATATCTCCTACAGACAGAGACACAGTAGAAAACTTCCATTCAATCACAATGACACTGCACTAGACTATACTTTGCACTAGAATGAAATTGTATAAGACAAAGGGCAACATTTGATTACTTTGGTCATAAAGAAACAGTGTTTACAGGTGAGTCACAGGAGCTGCACTTGTAAAAGCAAAGACAGCAGGATAACAAACATCACGACTCAAGCAAAAAGCACACAAAAGAAGCAAAGTTCCTTCAAACAGATGCATTCCTAGAAAAGCAGACTTCTGCAGTTTGTTTCCAGCATCTTGTGTGTCTCCTTTTCAGATTCTCCTTGTAAAGCAGAACTGTCCAGCATCAACAAAAAGCAAGCAGGGAAGAAACTGCTTGGTGAGACACACACACTCATGCACAAACATGCACACATTAACGGTGTGTTATCCTGATTAAGTCTGTGTATCTGTGTGTTTCTGGCTTGTTTCTATAGGTCAGTACCTGCCATCCTGTGATGAAGAAGGTTATTACAGGTCCCACCAGTGTCACAGCAGCAGTGGCCAGTGCTGGTGTGTGGATCGCTATGGCAATGAGGTGGCCAGCTCACGCACCCACGGCCCTGCAAATTGTGGTAGGAAAATACTTTAAGAGAATATAGCCTCATGTTTCTGAGTCTCAAAGAGATACAGTGGGATGTGAAATTAAGGCATTATGGAGGAAAAAATTCATAGATGTGTGTCAACAATTTTTTGCATCGCATGAAATCATTTGCCACAATGCGTTAGCAGCATAAAACTGTAACATTTTTGAAGCAGGCTTAGAAATAGGATTGTCTGCAAAGATATTTTGTTTGCTTAACAATAAGTTTAAAAATTGTGCTGTGTGTGTGAAATTTGAAACATACTGTATACAGACTCCTTTAATTGTAACATATGGGTTATTCTCTTGGTTGCTAGGCGTTATTTTGGAGTCTTCTGGGGACCTCGGTAGCGGAGACTCACTCTTCACTGATGATGACGAAGATTCCTTTGTCCTTGATGACCAGGCAGGGATGGACGATGAGGATGATGGAGATGAGGATTATGACGACGACAATGACGAATATCTGTCGTAATCCCACAAAAAAAGAAAGAAAACAAAAAAGAAAAAAGAGAAAACTGTTTGTTTGGTCAAACTGCACGTTTCTAGGTGACCCCCCCAGGCAGATACTTAATCGTACTAACAGCCTATGGACTACTCTCTGTGTATTGTTTGTTCATGAGTAAAGAAAAAAATCTATTTGTGGCAAACGTTTATAATTTCTCTTCCTCTCTAAGTATAAATTATGATTGGTTAATGGCACTTGTTTCACTTGTGTGTCAGCCAACCAGAGAACATGACAAGGACTAATCGACAACCAGTCCGGTGCTTTGGATTTGGTCACATGTGCAGAGACCTTTCCCTTCATTGGACAGTCCATGTCTTCTAGTGTGTCCTGTCCTTGTGCAGCACTCTTGATGCCTGAGTCTGTTGATGCCTGAGGTGCAACGTTAAAGAGATTTACCCTTCTTCATTCCTTCGTCCTCTTCCTCTCCTGCCTCCCACCCTTTTACTCCTTATCAAATGTTCCTGTGTATAGGTGGGATGTTGATGATGTAGATAAGAGAATATTGCACTCTTTAGGTTTCTTTTGATCTTGATTTGTAATCGTGACTGTAACTGTGTGGAAAAACAAGATAAGAGTTAGACATGCTTCATTAGGAGAATTAGGGCAAAAAAAACAACATAAAAACACAGTGAGTTGGATAAGAATCAGCTGTTTTCACAGAGACACAAATCAAGTCAAATCATCTCAAAGGCTTAGCAAGGAGGAAAGACAAATTACCGCTTGGCCAGTGGTGTTAAAGGGGAAAATACTATTATTATTATCTATTTTTCTAATCCATTGTAGGATGAATCCAGAAGATGAAACAGATTTGTCGTGGCATGTCTAATACTGCGTGATGTTGTTTCAGTCCAAGGCTAAACCTTTGTGGAACTCAAAACATAATGGAGCTTGAAGGGGGGAAAAAATCCCTTCAAGCGTGTACAGATGAAACTGCTCTTGCATAGTTATGAATTGCTCTGTGTGATACAAAAGAAAACATTGTTTACTGACCTTTAATACGTCAGCAAGCTCAAACAAAAACCTCATCACAGCTCTGAAGCGGAGTTGATGTTTTAAATTGTATGCGATTTGAGCACACAGTGTAAAAGAATAACTCTCTTGCACGGTAATAAAACCACAGAGCCACACAGTCTGGTGGAGGATAAAGGGTGAGGTGTGCCTTTTACCAGTAAGGACAGATGGTGGTGACAGAGTGAGAAGCATGCTTACTGGACTGACTTAAGCTCATCATGACACTGCATCAGCGTGGCTTTACTGTCAAGATCGGATACTTATTTGGGTTTTGGTATGGCTTGTGTTTTGGGTCTTACCTTCGACAGTGTTACATAGGCCATATTTCAGATCTGGTTTGTTACATACAAAAGCTAGAATGTAGAGAAGCACAGATATACTTAGCAGTTAAGGCATAAACACTTAGATCCTGCTGGATTTGAAAATGTTTTATATATTAGTACACTGGCTAGAGGACGCTTTGGTTTAGACAGATAAAAAAAAAAAAAAGATTTACGGTGTTTCGCTTTTATTTTGCTTCAAAAAGCTTGGTTTGTACCTAATCTGCTCTAACTACTCATAGTGTATATCTGTCAGGGTTGAAAACTGAAACTGATCTCAGATTTGTGTATTCTTGACCAGTCCTGTAACTCTTTATGCAGACCTGGGATAAGCTGAGCTCCTATGTTAATTTTTTATTGCCTTCGGGCTTCATTTTGAATCTGTTGAAATTCCATGTTAAGACCAGAAAAGTGCCATCTAACTGTCCCATAGTCGTTTTTTTTTTTTCTTTGCTCCATAAATTCCTTTTAACTTGGAATTTCAATTCACTTTAGGAACTGGAACAAAACATTTCTGTCTTAAAGTAGGCTGTTTCATGAGTGTGATGACACACAAATCATTTTTGATGACCTCAGACACTGTAGCCACTCTCAACCAATCACACACTGTCATCACAGCTCTGATAGTGTTTCAAGGTTATGATACAGATGCATTTTTTACAGTGTATGTATGATTTGCTGAAATAAAAGCTATATTGACCAATATTTGTTTGACTGCACAGTGTTGAGTGCTGCTTGGAGGACGAACATCAGTGCATGGCACTGTTCAGTCTCTGTTCCATGTTTGTTGTTTCAATTCTCTATTTGCCTCCATTTAGAAATAAGACAGACACTTTGCAGGGCTTTTCTACACTCTAAGTTCATCATTTCCCAACATTTAGATTTAATGTGGGCCTAAAGTAAAAATATACCCGGTAGAAGTTGAGGTTGAAAGTGTTAAAAGCCAATTTAAAAAGAAAAAGCTGATGGAAACTCTGTTTCAGAAAATAGTTGTGTGTACAGGAACATTACTGCATTATGTAGGAGAAGGGCAGGTGAATATTTTATGAGCCACTATCACACTCACACCATGCATGCATGCATACACATAGCACACGTGTTCACACAGCACACAGAGCAAATCATATATACAGTAAACAAATTAGCACAGGAAAAAGCACATAATAATAATTCATCAGTTTTATATAGCATTTTTCATTAAAACTCAAAGACGCGTTACAAAAAAAAAGTTATTGCAGGTTAAATGTTATTGACCTTGAAAAGCTTGTTTTCATTTTTACTGCAAGAACTATATATTTTTTCTTCTAATTTATACAGCCTGGTGTAAGCTGGCCAAAGGAACTGTGTGTGTGTGTGTGTGTGTGTGTGTGTGTGTTGGCAACAGGAGGTGTCAGCAGCTCCAGTTAGGGAAGTCACTGGGTAAATATGAAATGTCCACTTTCACACACCTTTCCTGTGCCTGTGCTGACAACAGAGATGTGGAGAGCTACCGTCATCTGGAGCTAATTTCCACACAGTGGAGCCTGTCCAACAATAAAACAGTGATCTGTCGGTGCACAGGGAGACAGTGGGACTAAGCACTGATGGGAAATGCCTCAAATTGCAGGAAGCACTTATGATGTTCGGAAATCGGGTTTCTTGGATAAGCAATACTCAGTGACGCAGGTTCTTTTATCACTTCCACACTCTGGTGCATGATGAGGTATTGTTGCTGTATGAGGTGTGATCATTTACTAGGTTTGTGTTATTAGACATGATATATTGATGTGTGTATCAAGTAGCAGCAGCAGAACCACCTCAGTTCTGTGTGGAACAATGTTAACAACAAGGTCTATATTAAAGTGTTTTGAGCTTTCAATCATGCCACATGACTGAGTTTGCACTATTGTCACTGACATGCACAAATTTCTTTTGACCACTTAAAGGATATCTTGCTCAAATATATATTTAAACTTTGGCTTCAGTTTAAATTATTTATGTATGTATTTGCCAAAAAAAAATATACTGTGACCACATTTCCATCAAATCACCCAACAATGATTGTCTGTTCTGCATTTTTGAGAAACTAAACACTGAATTAAATGTGATTTATGTGTATGGGTGTGTTCTGTTCTCCCTCTTGTGTGTTTTTAATTAGTTTACTCTCTATTTGCATGCAGCTCTTTTCATCGCCATAGTCTTGTTAGTGTTTTATATGTAAGCATTGAGCTGAGCTTCCAGGGCTTAGCTGCTGAGGAGGCAGTATGGCTCACCTTAATGGTGAAGTCACTGTTTGGTCAATAAAACACACACACACACACACACACACACACACACACTTAGCAGGCTCATGTTACAGCACCTGAGTCAGCGCATACAATAGACATCCATATAGGATGGTGCAGAGTAGGCATACATAATGGTTGTAAACTATTTACTAGTTGAAAGAGTGTTAGAGCTGCTGTCAAGAAGCAAATGATTATTTCATACACTGCCAGTGCTGAGAACACTAGTGTGACATACAGCACCTGTCATCCAAAGTAAATAAATAAAATGCACATATACTGTACATCAGAATGTTAAAATGGATGTAGGTAAAGGGCTAAATATGCATGTAAGACTCATATAAAATTGATTATGAGAAGCTATAATAAATATTCCTGCAAGTATTTTAGTTGCAAATATGAATAAAATCTGAAGCTTTTGAGGATGTGGTTTTCAAAGGAAGAGAACAGGGAGTGATTTGGATCGATAAACTGCACACACATCCAAACCCACCTGGTGAGATCCCTATAATCATAATTACTTAAGTCAAGAATTATAAAAAAAAAAATAAAATAAGAAAAACTCCCTCCAGTTTGTCAGATCTTGCCGCTTCCTGCCAAGGCAGCCTCCAGCAGAACGCGTTTTCCCGTCTTTCTCTCAATGACAAAGGGCTTCCAGGAATGCTTTGTGTTCCCTAAGTACTACAGAAATCACTTAGGTGTGACTCACTACTAGCCATCGAGCTGTTTTCCTCTGGATTCCTGTGTTTTATAGAGGCAGACAGCAATGCGCAGAGAGAGCTTTCCCATCAATAACCTCTAACTGCTTAGTGGCTTGATTCTTGCCTGGTCAATGCTGGATTGGAAAGACACTGGAGGGGATGAGTCAGTAATCTGTACATCAGTAGACTGTGGATGCACTCCACAGTGATCATAGTCACTAAAACAGGATAACCTCCATGATTTATCTGTACATTTCAAATTCTGAAGGGAAAAAATCTATGTCATATGGCCGTAATAGAATAGTTTTGATTCAAATATGGTCTTACTGCCTAAAGATAACAGCCATATATTATATATATTATGATATCTGCTATTATCGTATGTGCAGTACATTTGGAGGATACTTGATTCAGCTGTAACTTTAAAAATATATCCCTCCTCTGTCCCAGAAGTTTATTTGTTTTCTAAATCAAGGTCACGAATAACGTCCGAAAATGATGATGAGTGATGAGAAATCAAAATGGCAAAATAATTTATTTTCCTTCAGTGGATTCAGGGAACCCTAAACTAGTTTGTACTGGTATGATTAGATTGATGTCATTTTGTTCTCATTAACTTTGAAGGGCATGACATCTAAAGTGGATTGACAATGGAAATGATAATCTTTTCACAGGATTTGCTGCCCTCAAGTGGTTAAACGTAGACCTACAGCTTTATTGCCTTTCTCAGTGAATGATTACTGAGTGTGTTGTATTTGAAACAGATAGTAGGCGGATGTAAATTATACATTGTGTGTTAAGATTTAACTCAGAACTCTTACACATAACCTTTTATACTTTGTCAGTGGACACTAAGATTTAAGAACAAGACCTCAACAAAGATATTTTGTAATTTGAAAGACACAAAAAGTGGTACTTGTGACACAATTATTGAAACCACTGACCACATATTGACCAGATAAACCAAAAGCTTAAAGTTGCAAATTCTAAATGACACTTTTCACAACATGGTAAAGTACATGATTAAAAAGACTGTGCGTTGTTTGCTTGAACACTGCCATTGAAATACTGCTTTCAATTATGCAGCACTTGCACCTGTAACCAATATACTGAGAAATCAGAAGCTGGACATTATAAATATGATTCAGTTTTGTACAACAATGGAGGACAGTGAGGGGACTGTAATTGCAATACTAGATTTTGTTTTCAGCACAACACAGTAATTGTGTTCATGTCATCCTCAGTTGAAGTAATTGTGTGATACAGTTTGAAGTACTGAGAATTATTTTTTTTTGTGTCCCAATTGCTTTTATGTTCAGTCTGAACTTATAACATGATTCAAATAAAAATGCAAACACTGAAGATATACTAAGCACATCAGTATGCAGTTGGAAGCATCAAGTGGATGAATCAAGATGGCGGCGCGTGCACACGCAGTGGATCGAGACTCTCAGCTACAGGGAGAACCGTTCTACAGAGGATGCTGTCTCACTGGCACTTCACACCGCCCTGACTCACCTGCAGCATCCCAACACCTACGTCAGGATGTTGTTTGTGGACTTCAGTTCAGCCATTAACACTGTTCTTCCAGATGTGCTGGCCCTGAATCTCCACAACCTGGGTTTGTCAACATCACTCTGCTCCTAGATCAGTGACTTCCTCACCAACAAGCCCCAGGTGAGGATAGGAAAGTCACATCTGCCCCACTGATCCTCAACACCAGAATGCCGCAAGGTTGTGTGCTCAGCCTTGCCCTCTTCATCCTCTTCATCCAGGACTGCGCTGCCATCCACCCCACAAACATGGTTGTGAAGTTTGCAGACGACACCACCGTGGTGGGCCTCATATCCAACAACGATGAGACCCATTATAGAGAAGAGGTTCAGAGCCTCACACAATGGTGTTCCAAGAACAATCTGGTCCTGAACGTCAATAAGACAAGAGAGATCATAGTGGACTACAGGAGGTCCAGGAAGACTGAACACACTCCTCTCTGCATACATGGAGAGGCAATGGAGTGTGTGGACAACAAGTTCCTGGGCATCCACATTTCATCTGACCTCTCCTGGTGAAGAAGGCCCAACAACGGCTCTTATTTCTCAGGATGCTGAAGCGGACCGGACTTTCTTCTCAACTGCTTGCTAATTTCTACAGGGCCACTATTGAGAGCATCCTGTGTCTCAGTATGACGGTGTGGTATAGCAGCTGCACAGCACAGGATAAGAAAAACTTAACCTGGGTGGTGAGGACAGCACAGGGGATTGTGGGCCATCATCTACCAGATCTGGACTCAATCTACACTGCCCAAGTCCAGAGGATGGCCAGACGCATCGTAACGGATCCCACCCACCCGCGCAACACACTGTTTGTACAGGAACATTAAAACAAGAACAAAAAGACTGAAAGACAGCTTCTTCCCCAGAGCTGTTAAAGCAATAGCCCCCCTGTAGCTCAACACCTACATCCCATCCCCCTACAGTACTCTCACAGATAACACCCCCCCACCACCACACACACACTCACCTTCTCACACACATGCAGATTCATACCCACCCCTGCTGACAATCAAACAGTCCACCAGTCCTTGCACTAAGATGCACTTTAACTTTCACTGCAATGCCACATATCTGCTGCTACTATTACTGCACATTTATGCTGTTAATATTCTGCTGCAATATTAAGTCTATAATGCATTTATCACATTTCTGCTGTAAATTGTTAATTTATGCTGCAAATATTACATTTCTACTGTATGTGTCCTAAAGCTGACTCTACAAAATTTCCTTACATGTGCATAATGACAATAAAGAATCTTGAATCTTGGCACGTGGCCAGAACTATTTATTTATTATAGTGTTTGTATACAAATTTGTGATGCAAAAATACCAAGAGTTTATATAGTTTCAACTTAAGCATTTGCTTTTGATAGCAATTGTACAAAAAAATATTAGGGCTATCGAATTTAGCGTGTTAACGTTATCAGCATTAATGCGCTAACTTGCATGACGGTATGGGTGATGCATTGACAGAGACATGCTGGCAGGTCATGAAGCAAAACTCCATTCAAAATATCAAAGAAACTGACAACACAGTCATAACTACAGCTCAAACATGGTGCTGAAATTAGATCGACCATCTTTTCTGAATCTGTCCAAGCTTCTTCTGTAACTCGAAAAACAAATAAACCAACAAAGAGTATCGTTAAAGTATTAATATGCAATGTGAAATAGATGACAAAGGGTAAGTGAAAGAGACACTCTTTTCATAAACGCAGTGCTTATTAGAGCTAATGTGGTGGCGCTCTGATTTAGGTACGTATATTTATATACATATACATACAGTCATGGAAAAAATTATTAGACCACCCTTGTTTTCTTCAATTTCTTGTTCATTCTAATATCTGGTACCACTAAACGTATAATACAATGAACACAACAAAAAATGCAGCTGGTCACATAATACTGTATGTCCTATTTGACATTCTTAAGCTTAATTGATTCCCAGGGTATATAAGAGGCCATTTCATGTCACAAGCAGCACTGCACATGCAAAGGCCTAGAGTGGTTTCCTGCTTACATTCAAGCCGTAGCACAACTCAGAAGTTGTCAGCTCTCACATAATGCCTAAAACAAAAGAATTATGTGAAGCAACAAAGGCAGCCATCTTGGCACTGCTGGAAATTGGCATGAGTGAGAGACAGGTAGCGAAAAAACTGAAGATCTCCAAGACAGCCGTTCATTACAACAAAAAAAAACAAGCTGAACATGGCACTACCAAATTGCTACCTGGCCGTGGCAGGAAACGTCTTTCTACCCCACGAGATGACCGTGCACTCATCCGTTCCTGTGTCAGGAATCGTCGTCAGACCTCCAGGGACCTTAAAAATGAGTGGGCACTGTCGAGAAATGTGACTTGCTCGGCAAGGACAGTTCGAAACCGACTTGTTGAAGCTGGTTTGAAGTCACACAGAGCACGCAAGAAGCCCTTCATCAATGAAAGGCAGAGGAAGGCCCGGTTACTCTTTGCTCGAGACCACAAGGATTGGACTGTTGATGATTGGGCTAAGGTTCTCTTCAGTGATGAATCCAATTTTGAATTGATGCCCACTCCAGCCAACTTACTGGTTAGGAGGAAGCCTGGAGAAGCTTACAACCCAGACTGTCTTGCCCCTACAGTAAAACATGGGGGTGGATCAGTCATGATCTGGGGTTGTTTCAGTCTGAGTGGAACAGGGCAAATGCAATTGTGTGAAGGCCGAATGAACCAGGTCAAGTACAGGACTACCCTTGAAAACAGTCTTCTTCCATCAGCTGGAAAACTCTTTCCTGCCTCGAATGACTGGATTTTCCAACAAGACAATGCCCCTTGCCACACGGCAAGGTCAGTTAAAGCCTGGATGGAGAACCACAACATTCGCACCATGCCTTGGCCTGCTCAATCACCAGATCTTAATCCAATTGAAAACCTGTGGAAAATCATCAAACTCAAAATGGAGAACCACAAGCCCAAAAACAAAGAAAATTTGTTTGAATTTGTCCAACAGGAATGGGCTGCTGTGACAGCAGAACAATGTCAGACGCTGGTGGAGAGCATGCCAAGACGCATGGCTGCAGTCATCAAAAACAATGGTTATGCAATCAAGTATTAACTCTTGTGTGTATCATGTGTTTAAAGCAAACAGAAAAGAAAACATGGAATGCTTAAAAGTAGTGTTTTTGGCGGTACAATGCCATAGCTATTGATGTAAGAATTTAAGTAATTTTGGTTATTATCAAGAAAACCATGGAAAATGAATAATCCTTAGTTCTTAAATTAAACTCTCATGAGCTATTTTTGTTGTTATCATTATAATTGTCCAAACAAATGTACCTTTAGTTGAGCCAGGCATTAAACTAACAAGAAATTGAAGAAAACAAGGGTAGTCTAATAATTTTTTCCATGACTGTATGTGTGTGTGTATATATATATATATATATACACACACACACGCACGCACGCACACACACACACTATTGTATGTATATATATTTATAAACACATATATATGTAAATACATACATATACCTATATACATACATATACTGTATATGTACTTTATATGTATATGTATGCATGCAATTTACCTGTAGCTAGAGAGATAGAACAAAACACCAAACAACACAACTTTGTATTTTAATTTATTCAAGTATAAAATTTGAGAATAAAACAACTTGAACAGCCTTTGATGAAACAGTTATCCACTTAAAATTTAACTAACTGTAGCTAACAGTAATTATGTAACAAAGAAAACCAAACATATTAAACCATGTTAAAACATTCATATTATTTAAAAAGGAATAAAAGAAAACTCAGTTATATGGGAAAAGAAAAAAAGCAGACTTATTCTATTCATAATAAAACACACCCAAATAAGCTTTTGCCATATAACAGCTATTAGTGTCAAAATTGAAACTGGCCAACCCGCTTAACTAAAAATAAAAAATAAAACTATCCAATGCATCATTTGTTTAGCTTCTGCATAAAGTGCATCTTACTGATGGACTGGAGTGAAATGCTGGTCTGAGTCTAGATTTTTAGTGGTTTTGGTTCTTTTTCTGACACTAGATCAAGCAGAAGTCCCCCCACGTGTCTGCAAGAAACAATAAGAAAAATACTGAATGAATGAGACATGAAACACTCTTTACTGTGTATTTATATATTTTTACAAGAATATTCTGTATTCTGTCACTTCCAGACAGCATACTGGTGAGAGTACGACAAAGATTTTCCAACTCACCATGGACTTCATCTCCCGTCCATCTCCGTTACCAGGCTTGTACCAACCCATTTTTTTACTGTTCTCAACAAATTCCTGGGAGGGGAAAGACAGAGTTACAGAACAAGGATTTAACTGGCATTTTATTTATTTAAAAAGACACCAACTAAGAATACTTTTTTGCCTTTCTCTGACTTGCCAAATATATCTATATATACATATATATATATATATATATATATATATATATATATATATATATATATATATATATATATATATATATATATATATATACACACACACACATACATACACGTATATATATATATATATATATATATATATATATATATATATATATACACTGAGAGCTCTGGATTAGAACAATGGAAAGTTTTATTTCATTATGTATTTTTAAAGGCCATGTAGCCTAAAGCATTTGAAAATGTATGACAACCTCAAACAAACCACTGGGTCAAAAATTACTTTATACTTTTAGGTGCATAAACGGATGACACTGTACGGTGATTTGCAAAAAGACCCAGAGAAAGCTGGAGGAGAGATCATTTTCAAAAAATTACTGAAATGCAAAAATTTCTGCTGCCACAATTTCTCAGAAATAACTCAGGCTGCATCTGAATTCTTGCATAAATCCCAATGCAAAGCACCAAATGCTTCCAAACAATGCCCTCTGATGACATTATTATTTGCGACTTCATTTCCCCATTTATGCATGCTATCCTCTCACCATCAAGGCCTTGTCCATGTAGTATTCGCGTCCGGGGCTGCCATCATTGTATTTTGTGTCCACAGCGAAGCAGAGGAAGAGAACATCGACAACATTCTCAAAGACAGAAAGGAAGCAGTGAGCCACCAGGAAGGCAAACAGACACACAATGAGGAGAGGTAGGACCCACACTGTGTAGTCCCGCTGGTAGTTCAGAGCCAGTACGCCGGCAAAAGCTGTACAAGAGACTACAAGCACCTGAGGGTGCAAAAAAACATCAAGGACAGTTTGGTTTGGGGAGATCACACATGGATTCAGTGGACAACACAGCAAAATATGTCTGTGCTAGCTGTACCTTTCCCAAGAAAAGGACAAAGTCGCCCACGGTGTTGATGGCGGCCACTCGGAGGGCATTCTCCACCAAAATGAGGAAAGCGTCACGGGCAGAGGTGCAGAAACTGGTGCTGTTGATGGCTGTTGCAGTGTAAGCGTTCTGAAACGATAAGGACATGCGCTCTGTAAACACGAGTGATCTTGTTTTTGCAGAACAGTACCTTTCCTGACTTTCTTCTTTTCACCAACTTGAAATGACTTACTTGATTTAAATATGCAAGGCACTTCTCAAGGCACCACAGACAGCAGACACAAGCCTTCAGCATGCAACGAGCACAGGCGTTTTCCTATAAAAACAAAACAAAAAACGAGGAAATTCACAAGGTAAACTTAATTTAAATGCACGTACTGAAAGCACTGATAATTGCCACCTACAGGCTAAACATGAGGCCAAGATGGTAGCAATTAAATACTGAATTCATAGGTTACCTTTCCTTTGAGCTGGCTGTGGATATATGTTAGGATGAGACGGGGTATTTTAACAAGCGTGATGATGAAGGAGCCTTTGGCCAGAGTACCAAGATGGTAGCGGATGGTACGTGCCATGGAGGAGAGGATGGGAGTTGCTGGCAACTGGGATTTATTCCTTAAGTTTTTAATCAGAAATAAGACACATAAATGAAATAACACAGCCTAAAAACGGAATCATTAAATAAATATTACAGCAAATACTTGCCTGCCATGTGAAAAACTGACATACCAAACTACTCTTTTTGTACCTTGTGAAGTAGTATGTGACCACAGCTCCGGCGATGGTCATCTGCTGGAAGGCGAGTATGAACTCACTGATCCAGATGAGACCTACAGCGTGATACCACACCAAGTACTGAAAAGGTCCTTGCATGTGATATTCAACCACACCTGTAGAGTTGTTCCTTACTGGTGTCCCTGTGAAGGAATACAGGCATTAGTTTGGGTCAGACGTTTTACTGTCCAGTCATTCAGCACCAGGGCTAAAACATTTACATCAACTGTGCATCTCTTTATATTTCCCTCTCTATATTCTGGAGCCTCCTTTCCACCTCTCAAATGGACCATTTGTACTGTGCTGTGGTTTTGCACAATTACATTGTGCACCATCTCCAATTTCCAAGGCTATTCATTTTTTCTACACTTCTGAAGGGAAGAAGGTCAAACAAGTCAAGAATTTTACTAAAAGAAATGCCTTTGAAAATCTTCACAATATAATATATTTCAATACAAATGCATGATTATGATGAGATGACATTCCCTGTAAGCACGTACATTTCAGTTTAACTGCGACTGAAGCTGTATTATTATCATCACATTGGCCTGCAAATTTTACCATTAAAAGAGCCATTTTTTCTCCTCTACCACCAAATAATATTTTTAAGGAACACAAAACAAGATACAGCTACTATGTATAGCGTTATATATAGTCAGCTTATATAGTTATATGTACAGCATATACAAAAACTTGTTTAATTAATTTATGAGAGTATGGAACAGTAATAAAATAAAAATAAAAAAAAACTATTCTTTTTTTTATCTGTTATAAGAAACAACTCCTTTGAAGAGGAGAAACAAATGTTAAGTGCTCATATACAGGTCTACTAAAAGAAACTATGCAGGCCTATTGAGTCCTCCTCATATCTGTGGAAAAATATGAATTAGTAAATGATGCATATTTTAAATGACAAAATATTTCAAAAAAGTTATTACATTAGAACATAATTGTGCAATGAAATAAATAAATAGAATTGAATTGAAAGTATTTCCACATAATTCTTTTCAAAGCCAGAAGGAGCCACTGCATACATGTCGTACACATAAATATAGTAAAAATTAATTATGAAAACATGAAGTTTTGTCTTTATACACGCTGGCCTTTTCTTTTAAATACTAAATTGTTGGAATTAAAAATCAGCAGTAGAAAAGAAAAGTGGGAGATGAAGAGAGAAGTTGTTCTTTGGCTCCGTCCTCCCACATCACGAGACTGGCACAAGATTCCAAATGTGGGAGTTTAGTCATACCACGAAACCAGGACAAAATGTCAAAAGTGACACTACTTGTTTGGGAAATGGTACCACTGATACCAATGCTAGAAACTAGTCTGTGTCCTAAAAGCTATGTATACACACACCAATATAACAGTCTAAATTATGAATGAAAATTTGACCATTGAATTCGCAGCACTGAGGCTCCCCACCAGCCATTGTCCTCACCTGAGGTTCCGAGAGAGAGAAGCACAGCGATCCAATAAACCCAGAAGAGCATGAGGCAGAGGAAGGTCCAGAAGGGCTGCAGAGCCAAGAGAGGAAGGTGGATGAAGACTTTACCGGCAACGTGGAACAGGGAGATGGTGAGAGCCACACGCTTCCTCATGAAGAACATCACCAGCAGGAGCACAACCTGGAGTGTTACACAAAGAATAACAGGTATTATTCTCCAGTGATAATGGACAAGTTTTATTTTGTTTTGACTTTTTTCTCTAATTCAGTTAGTTTTAATTTGTATTGCAGAGTGGGTGTGCTAGTTTGAGTTAGTTTTAATTTTTTCTAAAAGATTAGTTTTAGTTTTTATTAGTTTTAGTATAATTTTTTTTCCATACTTTGGGTTATTTGTCAGGTGCAGGATTCATAAAGAAAAAAATAATAAAACTCAACAAAAGATAATATTTTAAAAAAATGTATTCAGTCACTGTTGAACAACCATAACAGTCAGCAGAGCAGCCTTAAGGGCAAAATGTGTGTCATATTACCGCTGGGGTTAAATACAGGGAATGAACCTGCCTGCTCCAAATCAAAGTAGCCAACAAACTAAGGCACATGAACAACACACACTTCTTGACAGGCAGGAGTCTCAGGGAGCTCAATCTGAGAAAAACACAAACATACTCAAAAACTCTCAATGAGAAGTGACGAGAAGCTACGTGAAGTGACGAGAATGGACAGACCGTGAGGTGCCGCCCAACGCTGCCAGCTCATATGGCAAGCCATTTTAACATTTAATCAAACCACACTCCTATCTGTAATTACATTTTAGATACCCACAGATACCCACAGGAATGGTAATTAAAGATATCTGCAATGACATTCTTACTAGAAGAAATGTTATTTTAAGATACCTACAACTTTGATTGTACCAGTCAAAACTAAATTTTAGATATCTAAAACTCCTTTAGGGCAGCACGGTGGTGTAGTGGTTAGCACTGTCGCCTCACAGCAAGAAGGTACCGGGTTCGGGCCTTTCTGTGTGGAGTTTGCATGTTCTCCCCGTGTCTGTGTGGGTTCTCTCCGGGTACTCCGGCTTCCTCCCACCATCCAAAAACATGCATGGGGATTGGGTTTATTGGCTAATTTAAGTTGTCCGTGAGTGTGAGTGGTTGTTTGTCTCTATGTGCCCTGCGATGAGGTGGCGACTTGTCCAGGGTGTACCCCGCCTTCCGCCCTAAGACAGCTGGGATAGGCTCCAGCATTGACATAAACCCTATGAGGATAAGCGGTAGATAATGGATGGATAAAACTCCTTTAAAACTGTAAGTGGCCCTTTTTAACATTTAATAGCTATACTGGATGTATTACAGGTATCTCTAATTCAATTCTTCCTAGTCAAAAAGAACATTTGAGATAGCCACAATGACATTCTTCCTAGGACAAATAACGGCACTTTTGCCATTCATGTGTATTGGACTTTCATTTTTCCTATTAAGAATTCTATTGCACATATCCAAAATGTTCATTCTGGATATCTGCAAAATGTTCATTCTGGATATCTGCAATATAATTCTTACTAGGAAAAACTCCCATTTCAATCCAATTGTTACTAGTCATAATTTTCATTTCAGATATCCAAAATGAACACAGATAGCAACAATACATTTGTGGATATCTGCAATTGTATTGTTGCTATAATTCTAATGCTTGATATCTAAAATTGCATTTTTACTAGTCATAATATGAATTGTGGATATCCATAATGATATTTCTACTAGTCACAATGTATTTTGGATATTCAAAATGACATTCTGGATATCTGGAATAGTTTTTCCATTTTGGATATCTGAAATGAAAATTATAACTAGTAACAACTGGATTGAAGATATCTGAAATGGGAGCTTTTCCTAGTAAGAATTGCAGATATCCAGAATGAACATTCTAGATATTCATCCATTTTCTAGCATTGGGCTAGAATATGTATTACAGATATCTGTAATACATAGCCAGTCAAGCTATTAAATGTTGAAATGGCTTGCTATAAGCTCATGTATAATTGCTTGAACAAAATAAACAAAAACAATTGTTATCTACAATTTCAATACATTTTAATTTTGTGAACACACAATACAGTTTCAGTTAGTTATTGTTACTTCTTTTAATCATAGTTTTTATTTATTTCGGTGAACAAAAACATTTTTATCAATTCCAGTTTTTGAACAGCTTGTTCATTTTTGTTAAAGGTACACTATGTCATTTTTAAAGTATTTTATTACCTTAAATCAACGTCTTCATTCATAAATCAATCCTCATTGGTGTAAAATAGCATCTGACTTATCCTCCTGGATTAGAATCAGTTATCTGTCTTTACATAGAGTGGGTCGCTCATAAGGAGGCTTCCATGTCTTTCCGGTCTATCAAAAACTACAAACTGCAGAGAGGGACATAAAGCACTACCTGCTAGTAGCCATAGGACAAAATGTATTTCTGCGATTTGCGATTGACTTTTCAAAGAGAAGCAAAGTGGAGACGCCGGTTTTTACTTACCTGGCACTACACTAAAACCAAAACTTTTGGTCATAATACAAGACCATACTTATGCCGCGCCGAATCCTCATCACCAAAAAAGCGTAAAAGGGCCCGCAGTGAGTGACCGCCCGGGAGCGCCCCGTGCCCAACCAATCAGCTGCCACTCAAGTCAAGTGAAAGGGACTGAAAAGTGATGCAGAAGTCGCATTCTTTCTGTTGGACAGGTAATTATTTGTTTAGCTTTGGGAGGAGTTATTATTTCCATGAAATATGTAATGTTTGCCAACATAGTTTACTTTTGTAGCGTGTATTAGCCCGATGCTAACATCAGCTTCTCTGTGGGTATAAGCCGGTCGTAGGTGCGGCTTGTATTGAAGAGGTTATAGGATATGACATTTTGAACATATTGCACTGCCATAGTCTCCAGTGTCTGCATGATAAAGGTGCTCACAGACTCCGGTGGACTGTGAGCGGAGCAGACTCCAGATATCCATTCTGCTCAAAGCTTCCATAGTGAAGCGCTCTTCCGCTAGCTGTTTCCTGTGACATTTCTGTGAATCGGAAGATCAATGTCACATTTAAAGTGGGTCGATGTGAAAAATAGATGCCGAGTAGTGTTTTGTGTGATAACTGTGCACAGTTACAAAATGTTGTGATGATGTTGACATATTGGCTTTGAACAGGACGTTTTACAACTGTGGTGATGTAGCATAATGGCTATCCTTTCCCTGCTGAATCCTACTGTTCAAGTTGGAGGGGGTGTAGCTTTGGATGGACCACTGACGGGAGGGGGAGGAGCTTAGAGGAGGCTGAGAGGAGGTGCCACTTTCAAATCTTGCTAGCTCTCTAACATGAATGTCTATAGCTTAAACAATAATAACCTTGCTGTGTACCCAGACATACCGTGAATATTGTCGCTCCAATTGCATACACAAGCAGGGCCTTAACGTTGTCTGCTGCAACTTCCTTCCCGAACACTGATAAGGTGTTATTTTCAAGGGCTTTCCTGTGGTCCGCATAGAGCCACCAGAGGACGCCTGTCCCACCTGCAACAGGTCAGAGCAGAGAGGAGTTCAATATAATCTGAAACATAATGTTAAAATGAATTAAGTGGGTAGGTGCTAGAAAGTGTGAAAGTTACCTATAGAGCCGATGACCACCAAGACCGTTATAATCCACACCAGCACTTTGGAGATGTAACGAATGACAACCATCATAATCAAGGACAGAGCTGAGGAGGAAAAGGTACATATCAAAACACTACTAACATGGAAAAAGCTACATCAAGCTGCAGAAAAGTGCTGATTTTATGGTATCTGTTCATTGTTCATAAATATGCAAAAAATTAAGCTGTGGGGTTTATGTGTCACTAAAACTGAGTGAGTGAGAAATGAGAAATGGCCAGACATCCCATGTGTTGAAACTCTGTCCTGTTATGAATGATGTGACCTTGACAATCAACACAACCAGATCAGAGAGATCAAACAGTTGAGATGAAACAGATCAAAACGGCAAGGGATCAGCTCTGCTTTTCTGCTGCACCAATGAGGAGTTAGAGCAGACCATAAATGAATGCCTGCTGGCTACAATGGCTGCAACCACTCAGACATTTCCTGTTATTTTTATGACAAAAATAGCTTTGTTTCCAAAAGCTGCTTTCCTGCTGAATCCTCATGAGCAATTAAGGTTGCGCAGTGGGAGCAGCAGAAATAAAAGTCATTTGTCGATGAATAAAACAATTTAATGTACAGCAAAAATAATGGCATTTGTGTTTTTACCTAAAGCCAGCACACAGAGGCCCATGATGATCTCCTTGCTGGCCATCACCCCGGCGACGACCCGACGCAGAACACTGTTGTCGCTTACAAAAGTAATGAATGCCTGGGCGAATTCAGCGTAGCAGCTGATATCCACAGGAATACAGCGGTGTAACAGTGGGAGAGACTTACTGCAAACATGAAGATGAAGAACATGGGTTAATGTGTTTAATGGAAAGTCCTTCAAGCAGAGGAGTATAGCAAACTGTCCTTATCTACATTACCCATTTGGTTCTGGGGATGTGTATTAATAATAATTTGTGCAGTTTTGCTTTGGATGGTAGACATCCTGTATTTATGATGATGGTTTGAACTGGACTGGTCACGTCAACTTACCCTTCTTTCCTGTGTCTTAATTAAAACTATAAAAGGATAATACTTGATTACCTTGGTGGAACTGGGAGCTTGGGACATTTAGTGGATCTTTCTGAATGGCTTGTGTATCTCGTAGGAGAAATATCGTACGAGCAGAGAGCAGATCCTGGAAAACCCAAAATTAGATTCCATGTTAAAACATATTTAAAAACGTGTGTATATCAGTCACCACATGCAGTGGTAATTTTCACTACTGCGGTCTTCTCACCATTATTCAGAGCAAATTGCTTTAAATCGTTGTGAGTCTTCAGTTCACCAGAGGGACATTTGGAGACACACAAAGCAATGGACCTGATCTTCCTGTTAATTATGTCAAGGTTGCAAGGGTCCAGAAAGAAAACATACCTGGTAGGAAGAGGAAATACAGATTCATTAACAGACCGATATTAAGCGCTGCTACAACCTTCTCCTTCTTGAACAAAATATCATATTTGTATATTTGGGTATTACTATGCCAGTGGGGACTTTTCTGTCTGGGCAGAAATGAAAGATGGTGACATTTGCTACCCTGTCGCACAGATCCGTCTTTGTAGCCGAAACGCCTTTTATTCAAAGCCTCCACGGGCAATCAGCCCATCAATAAAGCATGACCCATTGTTCCAGTAAAACTGGGCCTACAGGCTGCATGCTGATGGAAAGCTACTGCCAACAGGAGACATCAAATCAAAGACTTCTCACATAAATTATGACAAGAAGAGACTTTGAGACAATTCTGCTCGGGTGATAAAAATACACATTAACCTAGTCTTTCTTTGTGAAAAAATATAAAAAGGGAGATTTGCCCTTAAACTATGCTATTTAATCAGATATATGAGGCTCTAAAGCAGTGGAGCACAGTGCAGTAATGAGTCAGTGTAGCTCTGTGTTCCTGACATTAATCTACATTAACCTTCTGAATGATGCCATCTTATTCTCTTTGATTCATGCTAAACTAAGTTGCTCAAACAGACCAAACATCAAGGCATCCTGAATAGAGAATGAGGGGATCTGTAACCTTTAGCTGAACATAAGTCAGTCATGGTGTGTGCAGCTCAACTGTTAAAAGGATGTTAAACCAGAACGGGGAGTCAACTGAAGTGTTTACAAATGCAGATTGTGGCAAATCAGATTAGGATTACGTGATGCAATCCTTGCATGTACAGAAGTAATGCTGACCGTCTCCTTCTGTGCCACTGACACTCAACTACAGAAGGCAAATGAGGTCTCTCAACATTTTTTTTCAATACACTTGAGCTAAAACTAAATCTTGTGTCACTGACGGCCACCTAGGTAGGAAAAGAGAAAAATAAAAATTCTTAAGGGATAGCACAGCAGGGATTTCAATTAAAAACAGGATAAATTTGATGGATACAAACTCCCATACAACACGTCAGTTCATTTGTAGCGAATCAGACTAACTTGTTTTCTGTCATGTCACGGCCACTGAGGGGTACTCCTTTGATCTTGGTGTTATTCTTGCCGCAGGTGTTGCCATAACTGTCATATCCTGAGATGAGCCTGGACGCAGCTCCTGTGGCAATGGGAAAGCCACAAATGCACAACTGCGGGACACAAATTACAGCAGATAATATTAACTATGTAGGATAACATGTAATAGAAAGATTCAATATGTTAATAACCAAATAACACTCATTCAGTTTGTCTCTGATGCCATTTTTACGGTTTCCGTACCTACAGTTACTTAAATCATTTTTCTTTACAACAACAGTCCTGTTCTAAATACCTTCATGAGGGTTATGATATTCAGTATTTTTGTTGAGACTGTTTTAGAGAAGTGTTAGTTCAGTTTGGATGTCATTTTAGAGGATGTGGTTTGTGGAGTTGTTGAACTGATTTGTCTACCAGATTTAAATCTGTAAAATTGGAATGAATATCACAAACAGCTCTCAGTACAATGTAATTGAACAGCACCACACGACTGTCTCTGACAACTGAATCAACACTTGTTGTTATGAATCAATTATGCAAAAGTTCATGCATCTGTTTGCATTTAAGGGCCACTTCACTAATCTCCAGCTTTATTTTTAGCACTTGGACAGTGTAGCATGTGGGCATAAAGTAATGCATAAATACACAAAAGTGTCAATTTATCACATACTTCAGTTAGAAGTAATACAGTTACTGCTGCAGTTAGCAACAACTCTGCAGAAAAAGATGCTACAGCTAGTGGTGATGCTGAACTGTATTGCAATACAATATCACCCTAACTGTTATAAAAAAAAAAAAAGTATAGATTATTAGAAACTCCTCTTACACAATGCATCACAAACTACACTCTCCAAAATGACCATGCAGTTGAATTAACACCCATCTTTACTGCAGCTCTGACTGCCTTAGCTTTAACTGGGTACATGTATTCAACTAAAAACTTACCATCCCAATACAAAACAGTAGGAATATGATGAGCCATGGGATGTCCGTACAGCTGCGCTCTTCCAGCGGTTTCCAGTCACGTTTGCTCTGCCAAGGCATAAATAAGAATATATGACAGAAATTCTGAGTTCTGTTTTGCTGAGTGCTGTCGTGCAGCTGCTTCCCCACTGCTCCAAGATCAGCAGACAAATCAGTGTTGTTGTTGTTGTTGTTGTAAAACAAGCCCCTGCCACTGCTGAAGAAGTGACGCTATCGTCACACGCTGTCTCAAACTCTCCTGCGAATTAGCGTTACATGTTTTGAAGGTTTCAAGTTTTAAGGCAGTTTTAAGGCAGTTTTAACCTCTATCATATTGTAGCTAGCTTACCTCTGTGCTGCTACAACATCCCATTGTGAAGTCCTTCAGTCGACTTTAAAGAAAACAAAACTTTTAGAGCCTCCTGTGCGGTTAAACTTTTCAGCTCATTTCCCTTTCCATTTTGTTTCTCTTTCTACTTGTAATTATAAGACACACAAGGACACATTATATAGTTTTGTCTGTGACAACGTTCAATTCAAAAACAAACGCCCATTCGTGAAAGTAGCTGCAGGTAAACGCGGAAGAAGTGAAACATCTTATGCTGCCTTCATGTGTTATCAGAAATATCTGAAATATACTAGAAGAAGTATCGTAACAGCAGATGTTGTTGTTATCGAAGGTTTCTTTATTTTTGCCGCTTACGTAGTTTATGCTTCCAATAATTTCATGTTGGGTCGATATATTGCTGTTGATGTGAAATATACTGACCTTTATACATTAAAACATCGATATACCACCAAGCATAACCATTTATGACATTATACATCACAGCACAACATGGAGGCTTACAGCGAGTCTTTTAATATATTTTATGATTTAATGCAGCGAGTAGCTATCTGTAATAAGCTTTATCTACATCTACAGGAAGTCTTAGGCCTGTACCGTAATGCTGTACATGTAGGCTTTATATTGTAATAATAAAATATAAATAAAATATATTACCTATAATTTTAATGCTGTGCAACTTAATAATAACAGCGAAAACGACAACAACAATAACAATACTACTACTAATAATAAGAAGAATGAGTTTTGATATTGTTGCCCGTCGAAGGTGAACTTTATGTAGAATTTCAAAAGTTACAAGGTTTCCTGAATGCAGCATAGCTGTCTGCGGACGGGAGCTTGGATGGGAGGCATTTAGGACATACATGTTGAATTTAGCGCCGTTTGCTGGATTAACTAAGTAATGGCAACTAACTGTGAGGAATTGTATCTGAACAAAATGAATGGGTTACAATTAAATCTTAAAAATGACTCAAGCTTAATTGACGACATTTGACCGTACCTAGAGAATTTGGCACCTTTTTGGCACAAACGTACTGGGCCACATCCTGTTATTTCACCCACCAAGGTGAGTAATGTTAATGAAGCTACAGGTTCAAATAGTCTTTGCTCAAGTTAAGAGAATTCTTGTAAGTTATTCTTATTTTCTCATGTACGAAAAGTCTGAAAACCATTTCGACGAGGCAGCTTTAACGCTACATGTCGCATTTATGCTAGCCGTTAAATTAGCATCACATTGAAAGGGCATAGAGGCTGTGCAATAGTGGAGCAAAAGTGACTAAAGTGTACCAAACTGTTTATATTTAGGTCACTGACTTGTACGTTAAATTATGTGCCCAATATGCCCAAAATAAGGTAACTGCATACACAAATCTAACTTCGACCAGATGTTACCTTAAGTATGTCTCCACACATTAGCCGGTTTCACACTATCGGTGCTAAGTGCTTTCACATTGCAGGGCCAGGAGCTAATTGCGGGCCATCTCCGGGCCGTCTTGGTGCTAAAGGCCCACGATTTCCTGCCCCACTTAAACCGTGGGCCAAAGCAGGGCTAGAGACGGTGTCAAGGAAAAGGAAAAGCTACGTCAGTTCCATCAAAGTAAAGCAGTAACGCCAAGTTTGCCATATGTTAGCTGTTAGCTGTGTAGCCCACTATTATCGATGTAAACAAATGGTTAGCTATCCTCTATACAGCCTCGTGTGGTATAGCTGGCATGAACCGATTGTTTTATGGTTTACATAACTCAGTTCTTTTGTGTTTCCATGCCTTGGCTCTCAGTCCTTGTTCCTGTTGTAATTTGATTGCTTTTTGCCGTCGTCTTAGCTTGTTTCTTTCTGTATCAAACTTATCAAATCTATTCTGTTTGATAATAACGGGGACGTAAACTGGAGGGGCTAGTAGCCGGACAGTGTGAACACAAATGGTTTCGAGGCATGGGGCTTATGGCCCAGGCCTATGAGCACTGAGGTAGCCCCCAGTGGGCCTGGCCTGGCTTGATAGTGTGAAATATGGGGATTTGTCGCCCCCAGCAGCCTGTGTTGTGTTATTACAGTCAGTTTCTTGATTCATTACAGACACCTCCAGGTAGCTGCTGTTGGGGACTACAAGGGGACTCTTGAGAGGGGATTCCTGCCGACAAAGATGGTTGAAGATGCTTTCCTCACCCACTGTGCAACCTCACTGCATGTGGTAAGAGCTTTTGAGAGGCACACATATTCACAAGTCCAAGCAAAGGCAAAGGTGATCCCAGTTGACTCATGCCTCAGTATCTGGATCTTTAAATGCTCAATATTTCTGTCATAGAAACAGTTTTTGCCCTGAAAAATGTGGCTATTCCTGTCTCCTGACAAGAGTCAGATGTTTTGTAGTAGCTCCTTTTTCAAGAAGCATCACCCCCTGTCTGCTGTTTTTATGGAGGTCTCTGCTCCTCATAGTGAAAGTTTCCTGACCTGTACACCTCCTAAGGGGGCTGGAATGTCTCCTGAAGCAGTGCCTTGCATATTCGTGTCCTTTTGATGTTATTGCACTGTAAACTTTCTTACTGCATTGCATAGAAGACCGGACTCAAAGGGATATTAACTGTGGCAAGTCTTACACACTTTTCACTCCACGAAGGTACAGTTGTGTCCCTGACAAAATTCCTGCAGCCGTAGATCTTCTAAATTATGCTGTTCAAAACTGTATGCCAGTCAGACACACATGAACATTTTCCCTCATACTTGATCATAGTAGCTGTCATTGTGTCAGTATGGCAGTCTTGTAGGAGCAAAAAAAATGACAAACAACACACCACATGTGCAGATGTTGGGCGGTTACTTTTGGAACCGAAATGCAAATTAACATGGTGCAGAAACACACATGTTCAGAGGTCACTCTCATCAATATGACGAAAGATCTCCCCCGTTCCCCGTCCGATCTCCTGACTCCTCATCTCAAGTATTTCCTGCTGATGTTGCTTTGGCGACGGTGTCCAAGGACAACACGTTTTCTTGGAAGAGTCAATGCCAGTGCAGCGTGTGTTCAGCAGAGTCCAAGGTGGGGTGGGGGTTGTAGTACGTCACCATCCTAGCCCTCACAAGGTCTGGTCCAAGCTCAAGAATCATTTCTCTTAAACAACAAGACACAAGAATAAATATTATGGGTTTCTGTCCTCTGATGCTTTCAAGATCCAAGCTGTTTGAGAACATCAAGCTTTGGAGGACACAATGAATTCCAAAAAGTAAATCATTTTCTCTTTGTGCAAAATGGATCGAAAAGATGCTCGTAAATTACTCATTTTTCAGTTTCACAATAGATTCTTTGTGAGTCACTTGAACGCTGTTAATAGAAACAGTGCATCTTCCAAGATGAAGAAGATCCTTTCTCATTCATGTGGAACATCTCACAAAATGCATTGCCGTTTTGTGTGTATATTTAAGCCCAAACCTGAGTTTGAGTTAATATTCAAAGGTCAAAAGTCAAACATCTTCTCTGTGAACCAGTTTTATGTAAGTATACTACATGGTGTTGTTAATATTAGCCTGTAAATGTTTAGCACGTTTGCTGATGTTAAGGTACATGTGAGTGTTACGTGTAGCTGCTTGCATTCCTGCACACGTTTCAGAGCTACAAGTGTGAGAATGTGTTCAGGTGTGGGTGGTTATGGGGTTATGGGGCATTCGTTTGTGTCAGAGAGCACACAGCAGAGATGAAATCCAGCTGTTGTCGCCACCTAGCCCTGCCTTGTTCCATGTTGAACTGTCTGTTTGAGATGAGCTGAACATAGACTGCATTTAACTGCACAATGTATCCCCATATTGCATATCCTCTTTTTAAACAGTATGTTTTTGCCTTTATTCAGATGCCATTCTTGTTGTAACAGCCTGTCATGATGTTAGATTCCACACTGTAAATTAGTAGGGTATCTTTTGAGGAGCTGTTTGGTTTGGAAAGAGAGTCAAGTCGCTTTTTCTTTTGTACACCCCCAAAATTACGAGTTGCAAATTTCCTCAAAGAGCTTTGCAATCTGCAGAGCATGTGGAGCCTTCCACCCTTAGATCTTTGCAGCAGATAAAGAAAAACTCCCCAAAAAAGCCCTTTTAATGTGAACAAAATGGGAGAAACTTCAGGAAGAGCAACACAGTACGGTATGGAGAAACTATCACGTGGGTTGATTGCAAACACATGATGATGGGTCCAGAACCTGAGCCATAGAGACTCTTCTCTATCTTGAAGGCCTGGTAAGACTGTACATCTGCACATCAAATACAACATATCTCAACGATAGCATTCATATAAACAGAGAGAGACAAACTGAAGGTCCAGGATGTCTGCAGTGAGCTGGTGACAGCCAAAGGGAGAGGCAGGACTTCTTAAAACACTGCGATAGCTTACTTGGTTGGAGTTTTTGTTTATTCTCGCTTTTCCAGTGTGAGGTCACGTTCAAACCAGTGAGTCACTTTTCAGGAGGGGGATTTTCTGGGACATTCAAGTCTCTAAATTTTCATGGCATCGTCAAGACCTTGTTTGGAATAGACTGTTTACATTTATGTTAGTATAGTGTTTAGTGTTTCCCACAGAATTAGATTACATGTGATTGATGTGGTGGAGGGTAGAAGCACACCCATGCTTTCTTAAATTAATTATTATCCATCCATCCATCATCTTCCTCTTGTCCTCGCATAGGGTCGCAGTGGGGCTGGAGCCTATCCCAGCTATCTTAGGGTGAAAGGCAGGGTACACCCTGGACAAGTCTCCAGTTCATCACAGGACACATACAGACAGACAACCACTCACATCTAAATTAAATTAGCCTATTAACCTAATCCCCATACGGTACCCAGAAAGAACCCACACATACACGGGGAGAACATGCAAACTCCACACAGAAAGGCCCTGGGCCGGGAATCGAACCCGGTACCTTCTTGCTGTGAGGCGACAGTGCTAACCACTACACCACTGTGCCGCCCTTTTGCTGGTTTATTTGTTTGCCAAATTTCAAGAGAAGTTTGGACAGATTCAAAACAGATAGTTAATCTGATTTTATCAGCATGTTCAGCATGTTTGATCATTAGTTACGACTCATTGTTGGTTTCCTTGATTTTTTTTAATTTTTGAGTTCTGCTTCATGACCTGCCAGCACATCCCTGGTAATTCATTTTGGGTAAGATTATCCAAGTAGAGTTAATTACATTAACACATTTTGATAACCCTAAAATCAATATATAGTAAATCATTGTTACTGACAAATTAGCCTGTGTTTATAATCAGCAACACAAAAAATGGATATTCCAATCACCTGAGCGTTAACAGGAAATAGTGTGCATGCTGAACATATGATCACGTGTTCTTCCCCAGTGGCTGTTTTTTTTGGTTTTTAAATGATTGATGGTTATGTTTTCTGAAGCACACAGTCATGGGACTTTCTCAGTGTGTGAGAGTGTGTGAGAGTGTGTGTGTGTTTTCCCTAAAAGGCCCAGATGACACAAGTCTGTATCATTTGATTTGACAAACCAAACAACATGTCACTGTATGCTACAGCAGTCACACAAACAAAACCACACACATACCGTACATAACATTCTTTCTTGTCTCTTGCACACACACACACACACACACAGAGCCTCTCACGAGAAGATTAGATTATTTTAGCCTGGAGATTGTTATGGTCTGTATCCTCAATAACTTGTACTTCCTGTTCCCACGGTAACAGTTGCACTATAACCAACGATGAGTGACCAAGGCCCCCCGTGGTTTCTCTCATGACGGCTTCTTGCATTTAGATCCCAGATGATTAAAGCACATTTTTCTCAATTAAGACAGTAGTGGAGCCTCTGTCTTACATCAGCTGGACTGGGATGCTTCATTCAAGAACATTGCTCAAGTTCCCACCCAGGCATCAAAAGCTCTCTTTTTTTTGAAAAGGAGTTGTCAACCACAGGGCAAGTGACAGGAAGGGATTGCAAGCATCTTGGTGTGGTTTGTTGATGTTATATTAAGATCTTCAGATGACATTCTCGCATTTTGTTTGGTTTTCTTTCGAGTGTAAATGAACCCAAGATCCACGTTTTACAGCTTTGCAGCAGTGAACTTTTACAGTAGAAAACTGTACTATTTAAAGAAGCCTTAAAATGGGTGCAACAAAATCTTCTCAAAGCAGTCTTTGTGTAAGCAGGGACTCAAAATGACTCAGTTGCGGAAGGCGTCACCTACATTTTCCTACATGGGCAAACACTGTGTTCTTCAATGTCCGTGATTTAGACTGGCTTATTTTTCCAATAATAAACTATATCAGTGAGGAATGTGAGGTTGTTTCCTTTGGACCCTCGCTGCTCCACTTAAGAAGCAGAGGGGTCGAACAGTGGGGGATTATAGGGTGAATCATGAATAGGTCTTTCTTAACCATGTATGTGACCTCTCTAAACATATGAGCAATGATGCTGCATGCCTGTGTGAATATTCATGTTTGTCTTCTGTGATGTGGAAGTCTGGCCTACCTAGGACTCTTACACTGCAAGAAAAGAAAAGGGTTGTCTAAAAATGAGATAAAAACACTAAATCTGAGGAAAATGGTACTCAAAACAAGTGAAATTATCTCTCCGTTCAGCTAGATAATTCACTCAACAAGATGTCTTGATTTAAGATGAAAGTGTGTTGAACACTTCAAATAAGAAAATTAACTCTTAAACAGATAAATTATCCAACATGTCTAAATCTGTTTTTTTATTTTGCAAGAACCAACTAATTTGCAGTGTAGAGAGCAAATAAATATACTAAAGGACCTCTTACACAGATTCCAAAATAGACTGCACACACATATTATGACAAAAAAAAGTTCAGTTCACAAGGTATCTCTGTAATCTCTGTTTCCTGAAGTCAAAAATTTGCATGTTAACTTAGATAGTGTACATTAGCGTTGCCATTGTGAATATGTTAGCATGGTTGCCTTCAAAAAATTTCCTTCAAAATGTTGTACCGGTGCCTCACAGAGCTGTCTAGCATGGCTGTAGACTAGACTTAATATGTGTCCAGACCATGAGCATCATGACAGTGTTGACGCCTCACTGAAGCCAGTGTAGACAGCTGCATATTAACATGAAAGCATATCTGTCACATCAGACACGCAAATGAAAAACGGGCTGCTACGCTGTGGTCTAGACAAAGGGTTAGATTTGTTCACGCTACATTTTGTTTTAATGTTCCAATTTGAATGCCTCGGCACTCGTGCAGCTCCCACTTAGACATTGCTGATGGGTGTGTAATCTAGTCTCACACACGTTGTTGATTGAGCATGTGTTTGCATAGTGTTACTGATCAGATTGTGATGTAGACCAGTTGCCCTGTGGCTGAGCAGGATGGTCGGTTTATCGGGGGTAGGGGAGGCCTAGTCTTTTAAATTATAGCCCTGCCTTGGATGTCCACAGGAGGTAATGAGTGGATAGCCTGAGTCATGCTCTGCGTCGGCTTCTGCACTTCAATCACAGCCGTGTCCACATGGAAGCTAGTGTGACCAAAAAGGTCTGCAGTTCGTTACACCGCACTCGGCATAACCACAGAGCGCATCATGTGACATGCTACAGAAGACTCTTGTTGAACTTGGATCCTTCCCCTTGAGTACGACCATCTGTGTCCGCAGAGAGCCAGCATTGACGGCAGTGTAGTTTCCCCAGTGAGGCCCCTAAGAAAAGACTCATCCAGACCAGAGTCTCACCTCACATCTGGATGACCCAGAGGTTAGAGGCCAGGGTTGCAGGGTAGTCAGAGGGGGCTTCATTCCACTTCTCTTGTGCTCTTATTGTCCCCTTTTTGAGCAAGCGACCCGACTGAACAAATGTCTTAGTAAATGAACTTATTGTGAGTTAAAATGAGGTGATATCACTGTAGGGAACACTTGGATGGAGGTACTGCTGGTAGATTGTTATTAATTTTTGAACATTTTAAGAAAATCAGAAGATTTAGGGGCCCTTGAGGTTTTTCAATAGTGATGGGCACTGCAAATGGAAGTCTGTGTAATATTTAATTTTTGCTTTACAAGCCCTGCCTCAATCATACTTCAGACAAGACAAGATTGGCTCATTAGCATTTGTCTTACATTGCCTCAGTGTAAAGTGTAAATATCCTTGGCTTTGCCTTTTCTTTCTACTGACCTCCTCTGAATGACTATATTAGGAAATGGATTAGTGGCTTCTGGGTCCTTTAATGTTTTTTCTTCCCCAGGGTTTTCTTTAAAGCAGAGAGTTCAGATTCACAGCACCTTTTACATTTCCCAATTGTCACACAACCTTTTTAAAAATTATTTATATTATCTATTGTTCCAAAAAAAATTAGAAAAATGCATTTTCAAAGCATATCTGTAAAGATATCTTGCTTTGTTTTTCATCAGTGCCAGTGTATTTGGTTAAGAATGCTTGTGGAGTTACAAGATGACAAATAATAAAAATCCGTGCCTCAGAAATAACTGCCAAAACATTAGAGCAATCTCTATTGGCTTGCAGCCAAAGGTCTTACGAGGCAGTCCGTCTGTTACTAATCTAAGCCAACTGGTGGGAGTCTTGCCTTAGTAAAATAGCAAGCTAAGGCAGAAGAAAAGTCCACTGAGAAGACGAAAGAGACAAGTTGTGAGAGAAGAAGTGAAGACAAAGTTTCCAAAAACAGTGAGGCGATAAAGTACATTAGAGGAGGGAGTGAATAAATGCATATGGGTGAGTTATGAGACGGGGGATGGGGATCCAAGGATGTGACTCAGACTCCCTGTCAAAACCAGCGGGGAGGGGACCTGATGAGAAAAGGGATAGAAGGAGGAGAGGAGAAAGCCCGGCCCCTCTTACACCACCCCAACTCTTCGGCATTCAGCGTCAGCAAAAACCCTAATGTGATCAAGATGGAAGCTGTCTTTGGACTTTTTGCTGCTCCCCGGCTTTCTGGCTGCCTTTGGGGGCTTTGCTGCTTTTCCGACAGTTTTACAGCGAGCACACTGACTGGATTCGAGAAAATGGCTTGCAGAAACCTAGACTAAGGACTGCTTACAAAATAAAGCGGATGTCAAGTCACAGGAAAAGAGATGGATTCATATTTCCCAAACAAGGACTCATTAATTTTAGTGGATATATGAAAAGGCAACTTGTGAAACATCTATGGATAACTGTACACGGATCAGTTCCTGGATTGATAACCTATTTGTTGGATTATCAGCTGGTGTTTAATTACAGAATATACATCTTGATTATATTGTAAAACATTGTGTCATCACTGGAGAATTTACGATGAATATTGTTACTCCTGTAAAAAATATCTGAAGATTAGGGTTTTGCTAGTTGTCCATTTGAGGGCTACAAGAAGAAACAACAGCTTTGGGTCATTTTTTGAAAGCTCCCTCATTTCACTATTGTAAGAGTAAGGAGCAGGTTCATGCCACAGGGAGCAGATGACAGCTGGTACCATCCAGTTCTTCTCTGGAGGAAGCAAAAGGTGAACAAGTGGAGAAAAAAAAATGCCTGACACAAATTTTTATTTTGTCATTTTATCTGTAATTATTTTTCCTGCTTCAGAAATTGATTGATGTGTAACGTAACTCTTGCATGACAAAGAAATTGTCTTGAAATTAGATTAGACGTCTGTAGTTTTCAGTCACTTACTTACTCATCATCATTAGTATTTTTTAATATAGCAGATATTCAGATTTACTTCTGTACATTCTGAACTAGAACAACTGAAAAAACTGAGCGCAGTACAGAGCTTGGTTTGATTCATGTAACGGGACACAGTGCGCTTTATGATAATGTCGCTTTGTGGAGACCCAGCTGTTCAGTGACACTGACTGTCATTTGCAGTTCTATCTCCTTTATATTTACATCCCTTAATCATTTCTGTGCGTACATGTGGGGAGTGACAGTTAACCAGCACTTTTGCACAGTTTAAGCAGATGCTGTTTGCTGTGTCAATTTGACAAAATGGTTACAGGACACCATGTAAAGATGTTAAAAAGCAAACAAGGGTCTACGTTTATCTTGATGTTTGTCCAGGCAGCTTTGTTGGCTTTTTTTCTTGGAAACTCCTGTCATTTTATACAAGTCCAGAAGAGTTTATACTTTTCATGGAATTGCAAATGCAGTATAATTACGCCTCCTCTTGAACGTCCACACACTACTCCCTGGTTGTTTACTTTAGAAGTGAAGCATTATTAACCATTTGCACATTCAGTTGCTGTAAACTGGAAACTTGTGAACGCCGGCTGTTTCTTAACCCCATTTCTCTTCTTGATTGCAGCAGATCTGGTTCTCCATTTTCACCTCCTGTCAAAAACAGCTCTATGGGATAGCACTGGCTGTCCACCATGCCAGTAGCCATTCGGAAAAGAAGCTGGGAGGAGCATGTGACTCATGCTTCAGGATTACAGTACAGCTACGATGATCTGGACCTGGTCTGCTGTCATGGGGTTGACAGCGAGGGGCCCTGGATGGGAGCAGGGGCTTCCAAACAGGGTCGACGGACAAGGTGTGCCTCCATGCCAGAGGGCTGCCACCAACTGCAGACAGAGGAACAGGCTGAGACACTTGAGGTGACAGCTTCTCCTGTGAATGAAAATACACGATCAGAGCAGTTGAAGCTAATGGACAGTGATGTAAAAGTTCCTCTGGATTTTCAGGAAGGGTCAGTCCATGGCCCTCATGAATTGGTGGACATTGATGCTCCCCAAAGTGTCTCTGAATCAGAGCATCTCCAAATTGCAAACATTGGGAAGTCTGGAGAATTTCTCTGCAGCAGTCACAGTGAGAAAATTATCAATGTTGAAGTTGGCACAGAGAGCAGTCATGACATCTGCAATGATGATAATGTCTTTAAAAGTCTACATATCTCATGTGAGGAGCAACAGTGCATCTCTATCTCTTCAAACAATGGGCCTCCACTGTGTGGATCTGCTGGTGAACTGCCTGGCAAACCTCCAAATCATCAGGAAACAAAGGAGAGCCATACAGAGGGTTACAGCAGACCTCCTGAAATCTCTGAGGCCGTGCTAAACCACTCCTCTGCTGCTGAACTGGAACCTCAAACTGGCCTTCCAGATGTAGAGAAAGAGACGATTTCCACATCTGTCCATGCTGATTCAAGTATAACCTTACCTGTTGGCGTGATGCACAGTTCAGTTATTATGATGGAGAGCAGTGATGTGATGTCACAGGCTAACCAAGCTGTGGAACCAGCTGTGCGTTTAGTGGTAGAGGAAGAATGTGACAAAGGAGTAACTGAAAGCTGGAGGGACAATTCGGCTGACAAACTGGATGGATTAAATGACCCAGAAACTCTGAATGAAAATGCAGGACTTAAACATCACTTAAGAGAGGAGAGAGAGCAGGATCATCCCGACCAAACTAGGATGTTGGATCAAGCTCATGGTTGTGAAATATCCCACCAGACATTGTTTGAACGGCTCAATGTTGAAATGACAGCAATGAACGGGCCTCAGGGAAAGGAAAGTGCACAAGCAGAAGGCAGCAAGGAAGCAGCAGAAGTCAGGTATGAGGCAATGATCACATCATCTGACTTTTGTCTCAAAGGTCAGTGTTGCTCTGTGCCAGTTATCAGCAATGTGACATCTGAAAACCTGGATGCTGGACATTCAGACAGTAAGCCCATACAGACAAACATTACTCAGTGTGCAGACCAGTATGTGGAAACGATGACCTTCGCTAGTCAACCGATGGAAAACACCGATGGAAGCTCAGTGTCGAAAGAATTGGCTTGTTGTGAATATCAAACCATAGCCCAGCAGATGGAAAGTAGCTGTTCAAAGCTGGACACTATCCCAGAAGTTAGCCACGTTGAGCCAGATGACAACCGTGTCCTGGATCCTCAAAAGAACATTGCCGTAGATTTCACCCAAAAACCACATATTCAGCACTCCCTTATGGATGATGAAAATGCAGCCTCTGGACAGCACACTAAAAAACTGCCAGCATTGCCTGCAGAGGTCAACGATGAACTCTCACCAGAGGGACTCCATGGCAACGAAGCTTCTGGTTGCTACCTTAGTGAGTCACCTGCCCTTGAGGTAGCAGATGGTCAGAGGGAACACCACAAGCCAGGAGCCACAGTCTCTAGAATGAACGAGAAAGAGGAGGCCGTTATCTGCAGTGACACTCAGCTTGCCAGTCCAGTTGTAGATGGAACGAATGAACATGGAGATCAGAAAGAGGACAGCATGATCAAAGTGCGCATGAGAAAGGTAAGGCTAGATTTAATATTGATGCAGAGGAGATGCAGTGGATTATTAATAATATTTAAGTATGTCACAATTTCTGGCATTTCAAAACCTCAAAATTAAGTTCTTTTTTTAAATGAAGTCACATTTACTGGGCATGCACAGCATACAAATGATTTTTGTCCCAAACTCTGGCAAGCCTCTCGGAAAACAATGACTTCACTCTCACATGCTTGCAGATCGGTGAGTGTGGGGGGATCTGTGAAATGTTTTACTGTTTCTCAACCGCTCATTGCAAAACAATGTCCTATAAGGGCATGGAGACTATGAACACACAGGAGACTGGAAGCACAAGTAATCTCTGGAGTGAAAGACTTACACTGCGCTCTACAAATACAGCATGTTGTATCCTGAAACACTGAATTCCAGCAGTAAAGTGACAAAAACTTAAAAAAAAAAAAAAAAAGCTGTGGCCCCAGTATTTATTCACCATTAGTAACTGCGGGGTGGGTCTTCGGATGACAACAAGAAATCCATTATTTATATTGCAGGGCGCATTAAGCAGGCATGTTGTTTAGACAAGTACCATATTGTGGAAAGTTAGATTCTTGTGACACGTTTGAGCTGAAGATGAGGACCAGCTTGTGAACAGCAACTCTCAGTTCAATATGAAAATCCTATGCTTGAGCTGTTTTCATTGTTGCATTTTGACGCACTGCAGAAACACTTATTAAATGTATTACACACTATAATGTAGCATTATAACAATATAATCACATTTTATTTAGGTTTACAATATGCGTTCCAGTGTGTTCCAGTGAGCTACAGTGAAACCTGCAACGTGGCCATTAATACTGGCTTGTCAAACAATATAAATGTGGGATGTTTTCAGGCCAGTGGGTTATGTAACATGTTGGTGGCACCTTTTGGTTATGCTGAGTTGTAAACAGTGTTTTGAACTTCATCTGATCTATTCTCAATGTAATTGTATTCCATGTGACCGCATAGATATGTGTGATACAGCCCCCTTTCAAGAGTACAATACGATAAATGTTTTTTTAACCTCAAATGAAAAGAGTGGCGTGAGTTGTGATGCTCACATTGTTGGTGCAATGCATCATACACTGACACTTTGCTTGTATCTGTGCTCCTGTAATTACTTTGAGCTGGTTTATCCCAGGTATTGTCATGTATTATCATTGCCTTATTTCAACACAAACTCTGTGTGTGCATTGAAACTTTGGTAGCCCTCTTAGTCATGACTAATGTTGATGTCACTCCATCAGCTGCCAAAAAAAAAAAAACGAGAGAACGCAGTCCAGTGCAGGGACAAAACCACCGCCGCATTTATAACCACTGGCTCCAGTAGAGCGAGGATGACTTTCAACCTTTGGATTAAATATCCCAAAAATACTGGCTCCTGGAACTTGAGTAGAGGAGTTCAGCCATTAAACTGGAAAGCACCAAGGCAATTCATTCACCATATGGTGACAGCTTGCCTCCACAGGGTTTTCACCATGGGGTGTATTGACAAACTGAATGAAGGTAGTTTACGAAGGAAATGTGCTTCAGGGAAGGTCATCAGAACAGGAAAGAAATGGTAGGCAACATACAGTATTTAGCACGAAGAAAAAGAAGAAGAAGAAGCTGTTGAATATCATGAAGAACTGATGTTATTATCTGTTATCTGGATAATGGCAACCAGGAATTATCTCTGACAAGATATTGTAGAAACAAATGATTATGTCCTCAGTGAATCATGGTGTTGTTGCAGACACCCCATCTGCTTTGCATAATGGCTTCAGATTAACCTGATATTGAGCTTCGTCTCTCTGTTTATTTGTTTTAGCAACAAGGCTTTATCCTGACCCCAGGCCCAAACAGGCCAAACTGGCTCAACTGTCCTTTATCTGACGGCAGACCACTTGGCAATAGCATCCCCTTGGTGCTCTCTCTGTCTCTTTTTCTGCCTTTATTAATGAAATTCAATTTTGGTCACTGTTAAGGAATGAGATACCTTCGTTGAACAGTGTATGTGCAGTATGTTGATGCATAATGCCTGTGATTGATGTTTCGCTCAGCAAAGAAAGAGCTTTAGTGCACAGGTCTGAAAAATAGGATGCAGGCCACCGGGGGTAAGCGGGGGTTTGAAAAAGAAAGCGAGGAAAGCGGAAGGAGGAGTCGAAGAGTTCAAACAGTGTGGGAACCGTCTCCCATCTCAAAAAACAGGAAGTTGAGAGGAATGTAACAGAAACCTCAAAATATGGGAAAGAGAAAAGAAACCTTCTGAGAACACCCAAACCACCAGAATGCCCCCGAAAAAACTTTGCCTCTCTGAGGCGCCTGACATTGCGCTGCACTTGTTTTTTACCCCGCTGTTTTGTGGTTGTTATTGCCATCTCGAGCCAGATGCTTTTGTTCATTCAGCGAGGCCTCGTAAAGATGTCATTGTTTTACCACGATACAATGTTTCATTGTGATATGCTGTGATGTGCTCTGACACTCTCAAGGAATGCCAGTGAATGCGAGACACATTTCCATGACACACATGGCCCTCAGTGCAGTCGCTTTCTCTGCAAACCCAATAGGAACAGCTTTTGACAGGCTAATTGGGTACTAACTGGAAAATAAATGCAAGCCCAAGTCATAAGACGTTATTAGGGATGGAGCAGGGAGCCAGACGCAAGGCCCAGAGCTGCAGCTTGTTTGTCATGATGCATATTAAGACCTCTAAGACCCATAACCTTGTCAACATCACAGACATTAGCATTAGTCACAGCTTATATCAATGTTGTCATCTGCGCACACCCATTGTAAACGTAACTAAAAAAAAGATTGAGCCAGCTCATGGGCTAAAGAAAAGACACAGCAAATGAAAAGGAAACTCACTTTCACATTAACATGTCTCTATACCTTCGCACCAACATACAATCACAGTGGCTGTGTCCCATGAGCTCACCCTCATAAAGTGTTTAAGAGGGTCTGTTGGTGGAGATTGTAACACGGTTTGTAGGGACTAATGAGCCAGCCGTATGATGTAATTTCTTCGGGTTCTTCTCAGGAGAGAAGCTCAGACAGAGAGCCACACCCGGAGCCAGGATAAAGACAGGCAGAAGGAAATGAAAACATATACTGTGTTAAGAACTCCAGAAAGGGATTTTACAAGTATTTGTACTTCAGATGAGGACTGATGTTGCATCAGACAAAACAGGATTAGGGCAAACAAGAGCAGTAGGTGGAGTGTTAAGGTGGGCTGGATTGCATGTCATTTAGCTTGTCTTACTGAATACACACCACCTGAGGTCAGTGTGAGACTTGTTATCACAGCGTCAGAACCAATAATGCAACACTGCAGATTAAAGGAGTAAAAGGTAAAATGTTTTGTTGAGTTTTGAAGTCATATGATTAAAATAGACCTGAGACGACTCAAGAGCGTTAACATTAAAGACACAGTGTGTGGAAATGGAGAGGAAACAACCAGGGCCTTTTTCAGTTGCCATTTTCAGAGAAGGATACAGGAGATCAAAGGGGGAAAGTGTCAAGAAGGAAGAGGAAAGAGAGTTAAGGAGCAGGAAGAAAGATGAGCATAGTTTACAGAACAGAGCTCATCAGTCCCAAGAAGTGAATCAGTTTGACGTGAATTGTTTTATCGGCATGACATTATGACCGCCTGCCTAATGTTATGATGGTCCCCCTTTTTCAAACTCACCCAAATCACTCACCTTATGCTTTCTCATTTTCCTGCATCTAACACATCAACTTTGAGGTTCATTTCATGCCTTCTACATCCCAGGTGCTACAATGGAGTATTAGGGCTATATTGAGAAAAAAAAATCAGGCTGCGGAAATAAAGTCATTATTTGTGAGAAAAATGTCATTATTGACGAGACAAAATTAATTATTTACAAGAATAAAGTCGTAAATTTACGAGACTGAAGTCATTGTTTGCGAGATTAAAGTAATTATTTATGAGAATAACGTCATTATTTATGAGAATAAAGTCATAATATTCTAATGTGTTGTAGAGGAAGAGTTAAAAAGTAAAGATTCCAACTTCCTGGATCGAACGGTCAAATCCAGTATGATCTAAAGATGCAAACAATGCATTTCTGCATTGTTGGTGAGGTACATGAGCTACAACTATAATTTTACAGTAATTGTGGAGACAGCTCAGAGACCATCTACAAAGTGCAACACCACAAAGAAAAGTTTAAGTCTTGTATGAGATGACTTCTCATAAATTTATTACTTTTTTTCTCATAAATTATGACTTTATTCTCAGTCTGTGAATTTTTTTTCTAAATGTGGCCCTGATACTCCGTTGTGTAAGTGCCATGATAAAGAGATAATCAGTGTTATTCATGTCTCCTGTCATTGATCACAATGTTATGCTTGATCAATGTAAAGCTTTAGGCTCGGAAAGCAGCTATCCTTTACGTTTCTCAATAAAATGTAGCCTGAAGCGGATACAGATTTATCTGGTTTATTAGTCATTAGTCAACTGCACCATTCTACAGAAAACACATTCATGAATAAACTTTACGTTTGTTACAATCAAGCAGGATGCTGGAAAGCGGGTTCTTAAGTATGTACAGGTAATTTAGAGTAAGTCATCTCCACACTGAACACGATCTCTTTTTTTCAACCTGTTTTGTATTTTCAGTGGTGCATTTCTGTCGCTTTCTCCATTCTTGGAGGCAAATGGTAAATGGACATAATATGGTGCTTTTCTAGCTTAACAGACAAAGCATTTTTATAATTTCATCTTTTTATCTTCATCTCTCTCGATTTCTTTATTCAGTGTGAGCACGCTCGTCTGGACTCAATGGTGTTGCTGCTGATGAAGCTGGACCAGTTGGACCAGGAAATTGAGAATGCCCTCAGTGCCACCTCCTCTTTTGACAGCACACCGACCTCCCATCGACGTCAACTTCTGGTACAAGCCTGCATGTTACCTTGCTATGTTTTTAACGCTTCATTAAATTAATGTATTGCACCCCAAATCCTTTATCCAAAAACTTATCTGTCCCCTAGTGACCATTATGAGGCATAGCTATGTCTGAGAAACATATTGCTCTGTGCAAAACAACGCAATGCCAACATTTCATCTTTTATATCGCCTGTGCAGGAGTGGGATTTAGGATCTGTGCCGGCAGCTTCACAAAACTCTACACCTCTACACGTTCCTGCTGCTTCTACGTCAGGACCTACGTCAGCCCTTGGAGCAAAACCTAAGAGCGGGGTAAGTCAGGAGCTTTAGATCATATACAGTACACCGATCAGGCATATCATTATGACCACCTGACTAATATTGTGATGGCCCCCTTTTGCTGCCAAAACAGCTCCATAGGTGTGATATTCTGTGATGCTCTGTGTATTCTGTCTCCTTTCTATCTTCAGCAGCATTAACTTCTCTGGTTTGTTGGATCAGACCACCAGGACCAGCCTTTACTCCCCACCTGCATCAGTGATCCTTGTCCCCTCATGGCCCTGTCTCTGGTTCACCACTGGTCCTTCCTTGGACCACTTTTGATAGATACTGACCACTGCAGACCAGGGGCCTCATTTATCAAAAAGTGTGTGAATCTGTGACTAAATGTGAAGAACACAGAAAATCCAAAAGCGGGTGTACACGCTAAAAATATACGCCCTTTTCACATCTATCAAACTGTGTGTATGCACAGGTACGCACAATTTCCATTGATAAAACACACCGTCGTCGAGAAAAGCGCGGACATGATCACGCCTCATATCCCTCCCTCTACATGCCCAAACACAACCATATATGGTCAATGCAAATTAGCAATTGCATATAAAGTAGCCATGTACGCTCTGGGATTTGTGGAGTAATGTCAGTGGACACAAATCACTATGCTTGTTGGCGAGAGCAAAACTCCTTTTTGGCAGGTCTTTGCTCTAAGTCTGTATGATTACTGCTACAGTTCGCTGAGCAAAAACTAATATACTTCATTTTTTTCAAGTATGCTTGAGTATAAGTATAGCAAGTATACCACAGACAGACGTATGGGCCATGTACTTGTAGTGTATTAGAAAGTAAACTAATTTAAAACTAATTCTGATTAAATCTAAACATTTTTAGTTAAGTATGCTTAAAGTATGGTTTATGTTTTTTTTACATATATAGGAACAATTTAGCTACTACACAGCAAAAATATGATGAACTGCACCAAACACATGTAATGACATTACCAACTCGAAAAACACTCAGAGCAGACCTCCTCCAGGGAGCATTCTGTTGCAGTTTTGTCCCCTATGCACAGTTTTTTGCGATTAATATTTGACTCGAAGAATGTCTAAGGTTATAAAATGAGAATTCTTTTCTGGATATCTTGAGACCAGTTGCATTGCTCTCGCTCCTTCCTAAATGAAGTTATGGTTAAAAGTTTGACCTTGGTGACCTTGACCTTTTACTGATCTTGACCAAACTGAATCGGTGACTTCTGGATTCCTATATTAGTTTATATACCAAATTAGGTGATGATTAGCAAAAAATTGTACACCCTGGAGCGTTCAGAAATATGCTAAATCTCCCATACATTACTACGGTGTCACCTTTCATTTGACCTTGATGACCTTGAATCGGATCCGATCACCACCAAAAATTAATCAGTTTCAAGTTAGGCAACTTCTGACCAATCCTGAAAATTTTGTGAAAATCAGCCCATAACTTTTTGAGATATTTTGCAAACCAACACATAAAGAAACAAACAAACCCTGGTGAAAACATAACCTCCTTGGCAGAGGTAATAATACCCTTCCATAAACAAGATGTAATATTATTATTTTGTTTATTGATAATTGGGCCTGATAAAAGGAATGATCGGCGAATTGAATTGAATATACACGCTCCTCCTCTCTAGCTCACAGATTGGAATTCTCAGACTCTGCACCTGCGTTACCAGTTCCACCTGTCTCCAAAAATGTGTAAATTACCAAATTGTACGCCATGGTCAGACTGGTCGTAAATATACACCCTTTTCCCGAAAAGTTTTGGTTTGATAGATCCCACATATGGCAGAGATAAGCGTGCACGCACAAAATCGTGAAAAAAAGCATGTATCCACAATGATAAATGAGGCCCCAGGAACAGCCCACAAGAGCTGTAGTTGCTCTGACCCAGTCCTCTAACCATCACAGTTTGATTCTTGTCAAACTCACTCAAATCCTTATGTTTGAACATTTTTCCTGTTCCTGATACATATAATATATTCCAGGTGCCATGATGAAGAGATAATCAGTGTTATTCACTTCACCTGTCAGTTGTCATAATGTTATGCTAGATTGGTGTACATCTAAACCATAATCAGCAGGTTGTTAAATGACACTTCTTGTTGGCTTCATTTAGTTGACTTTCAGTTTTTATCTAACCGGTTTTGGCCAAGTTTTGTTTGTCTTAACTTTGAAGGTATGTTTTATTCTATTTACATGATTTAAGATCTTGAAAGATCAGTTGTGCAGTTTTATTTTGCTTTCACTCAATTGCATTGTTCTTTACTGGAGCATAGATATACTGGTAAGTAACTTTATGTCCCAAATTAAAGAAATGTCTTTTATTTTTTTCCATGGGACTTAGCAGTACAAAAGTCTGAGTATAAACAGCAAACACAGAGGTTACACACACTCGCAGTGAATCCCGTAGTTGTAGGAATGTCCTCCTGCACTTAGGGCTTAGCCAAGGAGATGTTAAAACTCTATAATTAGCTGGTTCCAAAGTTCTAGACCCTTTCGCCCCAACAAAGGGGTCATAAGGGGGGTCTGGAGGTGAAAAGCCAGGGCAGGGGGATACGCTTCAAGTGAGACGTACGTCTTCAAACCTCTTGCTTGCTCACTTAATGACTTTGTCAGCCTTGCTTTGCTGTTACCTTCAGAATGTGGGCGAAGTGTACACGGCTGGTAGCCAGTAGTCTGAGCACTCAAGCAAGCTTTTACAATTGTTTGAATGGATTGATGATCATGCACAATACAATAGCTCTAAATGCTGAACAGGATGTTTCTGTTGCAAAGTCGTTCTCTTATCTAGCTAGTACAAAACATTGCAACCTGTGGAAACCAGATTTCTTGATGAAACACCTCACATTCTTGAATTATCTCTCGCAATTCCTTGTTGACATTGCTTTGTCTTGTTGCGCGTCACAACTCTTATGCAGTTAAGCAATGTGTCACTCCTGTGACGGTAACTTTAGAGGACACAGGGCAACGTGCTCTATGATGTATGTCTGAGGCCAACTGTTTCCACAACCTCCATTCCTGCAGTAACCCAAGGTAACTCACTAAGCTTGAGTAAACAGTGCTTTCACTGCTCCTAATGAGAGGCTTTTTACAGTGGAGGCCCCGCAGGGTGATTGATGGAGGCCAAAGAGATGATGACTTCATGAAGGGGATTCTCAGTGGTTAATAGCATGAAGGGACTGTTGAGTCCTTTCAGACTTAAGGTGTTAGGACGCCCACTTAATCTTTTTAGCTAGACAATACAAATCCTTTAAATGATGTAAACACAAAGCAGATGCATGGAAGAAGCATGGTTGAGGTTTTAATTCCAAAGAAATAAATATCAATTCTTGCTTTAATTCATCTAGAGATTACAAATGCATAACATGCATAATTTAATCAGTGTGCATACTATGTCATGCATAGAATAATTACTAGCATTTATTACATAAATATACTACTCAGTCCTAAATAGCAGATAATATTATATATAATAATATGTACAGTAATTTACTGTACTGTATATTTCTGTAAAATGTGTCCAGAATGAAAGTACAACCTTTCCATTTTATGTGAGTATAATCTAATTTTATGGTAAATAATCTAATCTTTTCTGCTCATGTTAACCATTGCAAAGGCGAGACATTACAGTCTTCAGAAGAACATGATGTATTCTATGGTTTTTGAATTATATTAAACTGAAGAATGTCCTTTTTGCTCTTCTTATTTGCTCACTCTGAATACAGTGGATACACACATCTGAACAATCAAATCATACACTGAAAACAATTAAAGCCACAGGCTCATGCCGCATAGCGTTCATACAAGTGTATGCATGCTTTGCCTTGTGTTGAACAGTTAGAACAGCTAACAACATCTTTCTCGGAACCCATTTAAAGGTAATATCAACACAGAAGTTGGCACTCTCCACACTCCTGTAATATATGAGCAAAGAGCTAAATAGTGACACCCTCTGTCTTTAACAAACCACCCTCACATTGACTAAGGAAAAACTTCCCAAAAAAAAAATTTTTAACAGGAAAAAAGAAATGGAAGAAACCTCAGGAAGACCAATCGCTCTTCCAGGATGGACAGACCTGCAACAAATGTCACGTTTACAAAGTAACAACCATGAAAAACACATAGACACTCCATGTAACAATATATATGAAATTGTATGGAGAGAAAATGTCTGAGGGAATGAAGAACAGCATCAAGCATGTCCTCTTCTCGACCATGCCAAGTGGATGGAGCCTGGATAGTACGTAAGCAAGGTGTCCTTGTTACCACCATGTCATGCAAGTACCAAAAGATGAAGCTCCACCACGTAAACTGGACCCATGGATACCTGTGAGAAGAGAAAACACAGGGACGCTGAGGCAGAAAGCTAGTTAATAACACACATTTATGGGAGGGAGAGGAAACACATCCTCCTCTCCACTTCTCCATCACATAGGGCCTAAGCAGCATTGCCACTTCTCCACCTCACCAAGCAGATGATGCCTGTATGACACCACCTTCTTCCCACCAAGTAGCCTCTTCAGCCCAAGGATACCTGCCAGATGAAAAAGCACAAGGACTCCAGGGAAGAAGTCTATTTAGTAACAAGGCTTTGGAGGCATCTAGATGAAGAGGGAGAGGAGCTCAGTGTGTCGTAAGAAATCCCCAAGCAGTGTAGACCTATAGCAGCAGAACTATGGATTGATCCAAGGCAGCCCGAGCCAGCCTTGGATCAGCCCTAACTATAAGCACTATCAAAGAGGAACGTCTTAGAGCTAAACTTGGTAATTCTGTTCAGAAGCACTTTTGTTATACTGGGTGAAATAGTCCTTCTATCTTGAAAGTCATCAATACATCATGCATTCAGAAAAAAGAATGAAAAGAATTAGATCTCTGTGGCAGCTGCAGACCTATAAAAACTCTGACCAATCCCTGCCTTTTTGTGCTGATGGAAAGAACCAGTCAGATGCCTTCATGCCTGTCCTGTCCATACCCGCCTTTCACCATTTCCGGAAATAGTGAGGGGACGGGGGTCTGCCTTATGTCCACATTGGGGTCACACACTTAATACCAGTTGATTGGGGACGGCATGTGCAATCAGAGTTTGCCCCCAAATGCCTAAATACCCCAAAAGTGACGTAAGTAAACATGTGTGGCACGGAGCACTTACAGGAGGGGGAGGATGGGATGGAACTTAGAGGAGGCTTATAGGTGGTGCCTCTTTCAAATCTTGCTTTCTCTCTAACATCACAGACTATAGCTTTAAGCCCGCTCCTAAATAATGGGATGGAAAGAAGTTTGCATAGTAAATGGCTTTGAACCACATCTAGGCCATCAGTGAATGTGATTTAGTTATGGCTGAGCAGGAAAAGATGGGTTGAATGCAGGTCGGATTTTACCACATTGTGCTGTGTACAGTTGTATTTGATGATGAAATGCTTGCAGGTTTAAGTTTTTAAGACAGGGTAGCGCGAGTGAAACATCAAGAACACAACCTTTACCGGCCAATGGCGATATTAAAGACCTACATATGTAACTATAGTTCTATGAACTCAAGATCACCTGATGTGTATCTGGGCATTGAACCTCAGAAAGTCATTAGTGTAGGAAAGTCACTTGTTGATGATTGCAGAGGAGTGATGGGTGTGTGTGTGTGTGTGTGTGTGTGTTTGTTTGTTGTGAAGTGTTAATCATTGTGCATTTGCATTCCTTCCACTGATTGCAGGATTATGCAAGAGGTAGCTGGTATTTGTGCTTTTACTGTCCTCCTGACACCTCCTTGCACTCAGTGTAACACTTGGGTGTGATTGTACTGAGCACAAATGTTGTCGTTCTGTCTTTTATGTAACAATGATAAATGTGAAGTGGTGGTATGTGGCTGCGTACGTTAGTGATGAGTGGGTATTTGTTGCCATGTGCAATGTTGTTCTCTCACTGTTGTGGATAAGGCATTGGGTTCAAGTGAATACTTTATTGGCTCCTCACTAGCTCAGCTGGTGGCTATTATTAACCCTCAGCAGGTGGCTGTTATTCTTGCATCAAATGTGGGGCTACATCTCGCGGATGTTGGGCCACAGCAGGTGTTTTTTTCCTTAGGGTGGAAGCTGCTATTCTTTGCCCAAGAGTGTTTTTGTTGGAAGTTTCTCTGACTTGCTTAGTGTAGCAGGTGTCAAAATTATTTGAATTGCATTGTTGTGTTGGAACAGGTGGCGTTTTATTTGCTCGATAGGCTGATGTGTGTGTATTGATTTGGCTGTATGTTATATTTACGGCCACAATTAAGGATTTATCCCTGATTTTTTGATAAAGAAAATTGCAAACTCCTCAAAGTGAGATTGTCAGTTGTCTTGTTTTGTCTAATAATCTGAAATCAAAAAAATTGGTTCATAACTACATAATACAAACAATAGTTACTCTTGAATCTGAAACCAATGAATGTTTGGCATTTCTGTGAGAAAATGTCACTATTATATAATGATTATAGTTTTGTTTTTGCTATTTTCTCAATCAGTGAATTGTTTCAACTCTAATTATGTTCTATCACTGAAAGATTTCCACCTTTGGTGTCGTTATTTTCTGTCTTGAATAGGACTAGCTTTGTTATTATTTTCTTAAAAGGATTTTTTTAATATCCTGTCACAGCAGTATTAGCGGCCATTAATTTGGCTTTATATTGTAATCTGTAGTGACAAACCTAAGTTATGAGTGGTGTGAGAGTCATTTGTTATGTGACTTTTTTATTTTTAGAGCTCTGTGGCTGCAGAGGATGTGCCAAGCCACTGAGGCGGGTGGAGGCTGCTGACCCCTGACCACCTTCCTCTGAATGTTAGTCGGAAACAACATATCAGTCAACCTCAGTGTGGAGCATTCCCACCAGCAAAACATACTCAGAATCCCTTTAAGACCTCAGCCACTGAACAAGGCAGTACTGTCAGTTAAATTTAGCACCAGGGTGTTTTACATGTCAGGGGCACACTGTACTGTGACAGGGACGGTGCTGCCCTAAGCCAGCCCTCATCGTCTTTGGTAAACATTCCATAACAGGGCAACCTTTGACCCTTTGTTTGGATCTGTATTCTGTCTCCACAGCAACAGAGCTCCAAACACGCCTGTCAAGTGGTATTGCAGCTATTTGACAGGCACTTCTGAAAGGACCAATCTTCTCATCTTTTCAATCTCTTTGGGGAAATGATTGATTGAGAGATATTTTTATGTCAGAATGACGGAAATACTTTATTCTCTATCAGCTGGTTATGTATGTACTGAGCTCTGTGTCTATCAGTAGTTTGGTGGACAATAGAAGTGCTGTGGTTTGCGTGCTAAGGTCACCAGCAGATCTCTACTCTGTCCTTCCTCTCTGTTCCGGTTTGGCAGACTCACAGTCCCCAAACATCCTTTATCCAAACCACACCTTCTCAATGTCCCACACAGATAAAAGACACAATATTTTGCGACTTTCACTGCCTTTTGTGTCTACATTTGCTCCCACTCTCTGTCTCTCTTTCCCGTCCTCAGTCAATCGTCAACACCATGTGCAACAGGCATAATTATGTTTGCCTACATTCCACCCACATATTTGGCTTAAAGACTGTAGTATAATGAGTCAGTGAGCTATGAAACCAACCGCAGTTCAGACTGACAAGACGTGCCAGCAGTGGCTCTGGTCATGGCCATGCTAGCCGCTTTGTGTGGTGTCATTGTCCACAAGGTCACTCCTCTGCTGAGCACAGCTGTAAGAAGGAGACAAACACAGACCTGCTGTGGTTTAAAAAAAGAGGGTTAGAAAAAAAGAAAAGGCTTATGTCTGGAACAGGATGTGGAAAATGAACTTCTCAACCCCCACAAGGAAACCTTGTTTTTCCTGTCAATTCAAGGCTATAGCCATTGCATAAAGCACTCCAAGAACAGTAGAGAGAAGGACGTACTGAATATATTTCTTGTTTTATCATCTGATAACAAACTAGAGCACTCAGCCAAAACATGCCATCTATGAAATTTGTCCACATGTATCAGCCTGACTCAGTGTGCATACTAAATATTTGATCTAAATGGCTTTGAGCGATGATATGCTTAATTGTCTCTCAGAATACATTTTCTGTTGTAGCATCTTCACCTAAGTCAAACATCTCATAAATCTGTGTTCACACCCCTGCGCTAAATGGCAACTCTCTCTTGTTTTTATGACTTAATTTTCCTTAATTGCCTAAATCACATCACTGTGATTCATTGACTCCATGTGATTCTTCTTCCATCCATTCATTTTCTACCACTTATCCTCACATAGGGTCACGGGGGGCTGGAGCCTATCCCAGCTGTCTTAGGGCGAAAAGCAGAGTACACCCTCGACAAGTTGCCAGTTCATCACAGGACACATAGAGACAGACAACCACTCACACTCTTTCACTTTCACACCTACTGGCAATTTAAATTAACCAATTAACCTAATCCCCATGCATGTTTTTGGATGGTGGGAGGAAGCCGGAGTACCCGGAGAGAACCCATGCAGACACGGGGAGAACATGAAAATTCCACACAGAAAGGCCCTAGACTGGGAATCGAACCCTGTACCCTCTTGCTTGAGAGCCAATCGTGCTAACCACTGCACCACCTTCTGTGGTTCTTCTTTTTAAAACTTAAGTGAATCAGTTTTTCACTCTGATGTGTTTTTTGGTGGTGTGAAAGGCACACACTGAGAAACTGAAATGTAACACACATCTATTACATAAAGGTGACATAGAAAGTGCAGGGAATAGTTGCAGGATGATGCACTTGTTGACAGTAAATCTTAGGCATGACTGGATAATGCAGACATCTGGAAACACCCCTGCAGGCCACTTATAATCAGCTGCCATAAATCACACTGAACAAACAAACCGAATGCACTCATAAGAGTGTACACACACATTCACAGATGCCAAAACACGTACACAGGAATTCATGAATCCAGGTGTGAGTTAGGTAACATTTCTACAGGCTTTTGATTGTAACATTTGGCTTGACCGTGTTTTCCCATTTTTGTTTTGAATGTGTGCACTGTGTATACACTTGAGTGTCCTGCCAAATCAATCAAAATTGCCCTCAGCTGTAATGTTTAACGTGACCTACTTATTGAAGCATTTTTTTTAGTTAGAGTTAAGTTCTTTGGCAGCTAAATGCAATGACAACTAAAGTCAAGTGTGCATTCTTGTTTGACAATGTCACACACCGTCTGTGACCCAGTAAGGTCTCGCCCACTGGTCCTTCTGGTAAGCTGGGTGTCTACCAGAGGACGGCTATGGGGCTACCACAGTCCTCTATAGAGGACCATCTAATCCCTCTGTGTTGTTAACCCACTCTCTGCATTGTCCCAAAAATGTCAGTGGCTAATGTAGAGGGGTAGCTTTGTTGGTGCAGTTGGGATCATAATACTTATCCCCATTAACCCTGCAAGTCACAAATTCAACATTGTGAGCAGAAACAGGTGACACATTTTGTTTCTTAATCAGTTTCTACAGACAGGAGTGTTGTAATTATTTTGGAGTGTTGTAATTATTTTGGTTGTATTTCTCTATATTGAAAATGAATCTGAAACCCCCATCCCTCATAGGAAATGACTAAATGAAGAAAAGAACCTGTAAAATACCATGTAACGGTACTGTAACGCTACGACCAAATGGAAATGTCCGTGGCCGGGTTTAAGTGAAGTCCATGCTTTTACATATTACATAGTTGGTGGAACAGTTGTGGAATGTGTGGCTGTAGCAAATGTGGCTGGAGGCGCTCAGAGCACATCAGCTGCTCACTGTTCAATCATTGCAGACAAGAAGATCGTATTGTCTAATGTTATCAAATGTTCAATGTCATGCATTCTTCTGAAGTGATGCCGACAGACTCGTGTGTTTTTATCATTCATTTCCTAACTTATTTTATCTCACATTTGTTAAACCACCCGAGGAGCTGCTTTCATGTAAGAAGGAAATGCCTGTTTTCCCACAGTCACCTATAATGGACTGTGAATTGGGTTCATTTTAATCAGTGTGCTTTTTGTGTGTGATTTTGTTCTCCTCTATCCGGATTAAACTATCCAGTGTGAAGACCAAAACAGGAGGGAAAAAAAGTGACATCAGTACTGTATATTTTGCACTTGCGAAACGTATGTAGTTTTTATGTAAAAAAAAGACATACACTTGTTTGTTCTTCATGAATTTATCTTAAATCCAAGCCATTTTAAATAGTTTCTCTACACAAAATTTTCTTTTTCTCACTCAAAAAAATCCACACTTTATTGGTAAGTGAATCAGTGTGCCTTGAATGAGACTTATTTCACCACATTACATTGCATCTGTTGCAGCCGTTTGACCACCACAGCAACATGTGACCATTACGGTGTCAATGCCAATAGTCCATCCTTGTTCTGTACCATATTGAACTGTTAGACATGCATATTATTTTAAACTTAAACGTTGTTTTCTAAAGGAATCATTAAGAGATTTGTCTTTTGTTTGATTTATTACAGGTGAAGCATTTGATGCATGATTCATGAATTCCCATGTATACTTGGTTGTTGACCTGTAAAAATGACTTAAGAAGTGTAGTTTGGTAATCACCAGTTGGCGTTTTGGGAGGAAGAGTCTTCTGGTCAGTAAAGTTAAGTGTTATTCTCTCGTCCGGTGATGGATTCCAAGGGCCAGTCAACAGTTCATAGTTTATGCTCCAGGGACCCAGCACTAAATCCCCCCAGACGCTGCCTGAAACCAGAAGCCTGTTGCTTTGGCTTACTCTTGTAAACAAAGGCAAACATATGTGTGTGTGTGTGTGTGTGTGTGTATCCACATCCATTTTTCTCACTCTTTCCGCCAACATATCTCACAATTCAAGGTTGAGTGAGAGAATGAGGCCTCAGCTGGTGCTCTGTGTGTTGTTGAGTGCACAGTGTGTATGGTAAAATCATTAAGCTCCTAACAACTAAGGACTGAACGTGCACCTATTCAGGGTATAGATTTCAGCTGAGCTTTTTGCGCTATACAGCATGACAGTATATGTTATTGAGACAACTTCAGATTTCATCAGGAGTTGTTTTCTTTTGAAATAGCTGTTAAATCTGGACGCTTATACATATATATATATATATATTCTGCAGGAAATGTTCCAACGCATCATTACACCAAGTCATCGCATCACTTCCTGTTGACACACTTCAAGTGTGGCATATGGAAACTATTAAAATGTGGAAAGGGGATGCGGGGGAGAAAGTATGAGGAATGGGGAGGGGGGAGGTGGTCTTTTCCTCAAGGAGAAGCCTAAAATGAAATTGTTTCCCACGTTTTCCTGCACACGTGCACTCAGAGGTCGCCAGAGCTTGGAGAATAAATTCTTTTATAAGTGCAGGGCAGAAAGAGCACATTCATGCCAGTCAAATAACAGAAATGAGCTCCAGATAAGATCTCCAAAGGCTCTGGACAGGCGTGTACATGCACTCACACACACTCACACACACACGCACACGCACACACACACACGCACACACAGTCGATCTTCCCTCTGTCTCACACACACGGTTACCTTTTACAGCTAGTGCCGGAGCCACCAGCTTACCTGACCATAAGCCATCTGCACCAATTTAGCCATTTGCGTTAAGTGGTGGAGAAAAAGGTTTGGGTTAGCCTGAGCCCCCTAATCCTTGGCCAGCACAGACCATGGGTGGTCACACACTCTCTCCCTCTCTCTCTCACACACACACAGACACACACACACACACACTGCAGCTGCAGTGCAGGCGGGGGGTTGAGAGAGGCATCGTGGACTGCTTAGATTTGTTGTGCAAGAGCCACATGCCAATGGTTTGCTAAACATCTCATACAGAAAATATTACTGGTAACTAGGGTTTCGTATTGAACCTCAGTGCTTTTAATTAGGTAGGGATGGGAATCGATACAGTTTTATCCATTCCTTTTATTGATTCAATATTGCTAAATTGTTGGAAGAAGAATACATATAGGCAAGTCATAACCGTCCCAAAATCAGTGTAAACAGTAATTTTGGTAGTTTTAATTATGTAATACAAGCTGCTAAGTTAAACTGGTCATAATCCTCCTAATATGTATTTTATTTTGCTGTGAAAATAACCCAACCCCTCACGCCCCTAACAAACTGGATTTACTAACGTTTGTTGCCAAAAAGTACATTTTACAAGAGTATATTACAAGAACGTAACTCATGGAAAAGATTAATAAGAAGAATTGTCAGTCACAGAGACAAAATGCCAAGGATTCGGACAATAGGAACTAATTCACCTGTCACTAGTAGTGAGTAGTGTTAAAATCTGTATCAGAAGCTGACACTAAATATTTGGTCAACTTCATACTCTTCTTTTTTTATTTATTCATCAATACGGCGAGTGACGATAAACTAATTTTGTGCGAACAAACCCAAATATGTGACGATAAATTTGGGGAGTCTGGTGTCTAAAATGAGCAAGACATTGAATATTTTCAGTCAATGTAAACATAATTCAATGAAGACAATGTGTTGGATACTGTATCACAGAGATGGTTTTAACGACCTTAGATAAAAAAAGGGAAGTCTACCGTAGATGTTATTTGAATTGCTTTACTGGTACAGTAATGACAATATTGACCCTACTGTAGTCAATCATGCAGGCACACTTGCTTGCAGGCCACGACACAAACACACACACAGACATGTGTAAAGCAAACACATTCCATACCCCTTGTTCCCCCCACACACAACTCACTTCCAGTAAATTAGTGGCAGTAAATGAGGCAGCTGACGCTTGTGTGCTCTGCAGCCTACAGCTCCTTAGTGGACACCTGACACAATCTGGACAAACCCACACAGGGACAACCTGCGCTGTGTCATGCCGGGGGGAACGCAGGCAAACATGGGGAAAATATGTGACCATGGTGATATGAAAACACTGGTACATGCTGGTACCCATTAATTCACATTCTTGTTCAGCTCTGTGGTCTCTCACTCACATTTATTCAACTGTAATTGCTGTTATGAGGGAAAACACTGCATTGTGTGAAGGTGAAGATATACACTATGTGTAAGTGACTTCATGGGTCATTGACAGGAACCCGTGGTGTGGTGTTTACACAATAGGGAGGGTGCACACTGGTGAACTGAAATGTCTTGTTAGTGTAGAAGAGTTACACAGACCTCCCATACTGATGCACTTATTCAAGGGCGTTCTTTCTGCAGGTTATAGAGTGGTAGCTGATTATTAAAATACAGAGTGTTATTGTTTCTATTTAACTCTGCTTGGACAAACTGCCCGAAAAATATATAAGCTGCTAAAATCAGAGCGACACCACATTAGCTCTAATAACTGCTGTGTTCATGAAAGAATGTCTCTTGCTTTCCCGATGTGGCTCATGGATGTGTTTTGGATAGGTTTGGGACACAAATATGTAAGCTTTATCAGGCAGCATTATGATTTGCGTATGAAAGGAAAAATTCAGAACAAATAATATAAAATTAAATGGAGAGAAATACACAATTAGTGTTGTCTTAACTGTCACACTAATTACACTGTTTTGCACACAAGGGAATGCAACGATGATGACACTGTTATGTCTAAAAAAGCAGAGCTAATGTTACTTGAGTCCAATATAAATCTAACTCTGATTTCACCTCACTGTTGTTGTTCTGTTTGTGCTGGTGATTTAGTGACAGAGGAGTGAGACTCTGGCTTCTCCTCAGTGTCTTTTTTAGGTCATTAATCTGCAATAAATTGTAAAACTGTTTGTCCGGAGGGGGATATCTACCCACTTTGCGTCTGAAACGTGACCCATGAGGTGATTAATTGCAGGTTTCGTCCAGGCATTTCGCACAAATTCATGTTCACACACTCAGACGTACAGCTACAGTGATGAACTTTAGATTTGGAATTCAGATCGCAGATGCACAGACAGCTCACCCACTGAGTGAGACAGATCAGGGCCGAGACAACACTTTATCAAGCATTACTCAGCCAACGCTTTAGCAAAAACAAACTCACGTATGAGAGCAGGCATTGTGTTCATGCTCACCAGACTGCGTCACACCACCTGTGGTGGTTCTTCATAAAAAAATAAGAGCTCCCTTGGCATTTGAGAGGTGAAGGGCCTATAGTCACATTTTTTTCAAATGATTCATTCAGTTTCTTTCTTATTTTAACGCTATGCGCTTCAGTTTAGTTGTGTATGAGTCACAAGGAATAATAATGAAACTAAAACTTATCTGTTATCACCCTCAGATTGAATCTAAGGAGAAATTCCCACGATTTACAGAACTCATCAGATTTGCAAAGGTTAGTGTGTCGTAAAAAATCCAGAGCTGACAAAACTAACTGTATGGCGTTATAATTGTGCCACACTCCTGAACTAACAAAGACAGATTTTGAGCAAGCAAATGCACGAGCAGGAGAAACACTGATGCCCCATCCACACGACAACGACTCGACAATGCTTGTGAGAACGTTGCCGAAATTATTTCCGTCTACATGGCAACGTGATAGGATGTAATACATACCGATACGTGGCGCTGCAAAGAAACACAGAGAGACCCACGAAAAAGAACGAAGGAATGCAATGAGCATGCACATGAAGTCCTTGTTTACTACTCCTTCTGGTCACGTGATGACGTGACGTCATCGTTAGCAACAACGCTGGGTACACACTGCAACTCCGAAACGGCGTTGTCAGATCTTCTCACTCTGGAACTCGTTGTCAGAAAATACCGTTTTGGGTGTCCAACAACGCCGGAGCCGTCTGTACGCAAGACAGAATCGGTATTAAAGTTTTGTCGGATTCACAGAATTTCTGACATATATATAATCAGACAAGATATAGATTTTGATTTGGAATGAGGTGATGTAATTCCCAATATATTAAACTTTCCTATTCCTTTAAGATGATAATCAGAATGTGGCTTTGGCTGTCCTGCATCTGTTGTGTAAGTAGGTGCCAAAGGGTAAACAGGCTTTAAAGTAGTCACAGCAGGACCCAGCTAAATCACTTTAATTGGGGGGGAGAATAAACACAGAGGAGGAGGCATTCATCTGAGTAGAAATGTATTTGGAGGAAAAGTAAATATTTGCATGTTTTGCATACTAAAAAGGCAATGTGGACAAAGTGTGTAAATAGTGTAAAGTGAGAATTACCATCCTTGTCCTCTCTGATCTGTTCCAGGGGAGTGCAGATTAAAACAGGTCAGGGTATGGAGGTCAGCCAGGGAACCTGAGGTCAAAAGTCAGAGGCAAGAAAGACCTCTGCATTCCAACTGACTGCTGCCCTCCACACACACACACTTTGCCAAAGGAATGGCACACAGCAGCTCTGGCTCTATTTTTACCAAAAACCCTGCTTTAAATCAGTATTGTTTTCTAAAACCCTCAACAAAGCCAAAGAAGGGAATATTACGTGCACAGAATGATGAGAATCTACTATGGCTACAAAACATGTAGGGATTTTATCAGTAATGTCTCTCCAAATTACCTACGTGAGGGTTGGATCAACATAGAATCAGAGGAGAATGTGATGTGTGCTCTGACTTTTAATGGTGGTATATTTGTTTAGAGGTCTCTGGTGGGTTAGTTATCTGCTGCAACCATTTATTTCAATGTTTGCACATCAGAAAGCTATGCGTACAGAGTTTTAGAAGTCATGTTCTCAGTGTGTGTTTATGGTCAATTTGTATTTGTCGTGTTAATGTGTAGCAATATGTGTATATTCTTAAAAGGATATAGTGACAGAGACTACGTATACATGCAGTCAATATTCAGGTTAAGATCAATATTCTGTTTTCTGAAACATTCGGAACAACAATAACAATAATAATTTACATGCATGAGCAAACACAGTTATTCCTGTATACATGGTAATTGTAAGCACTTGGGATATCCCGACAACGCACGGACAACCTCTCGACGCACGGAGAACATCATGACGCAATGCGCGTCATTTCAGTTTCTTCTTCCTGTATCTGAAAACAACAACAGCAGCAGCATGAACAGCACGGGGCCGGTAGCGGTGTAGCAGCCCTGTAGTACACCTTTTTCAGCGTCTTCCAGTGCTTGATCTGGTCTGGCGTTCGTACAAACCCTGTTACCTATATTTCGCTATCCTGGTACTTTCTACCATCTACAAAAGACGTAATATTCGTTTAAGTAGTTCCTGTACTCAAAAGAACCAATATTCCTTGCGAATAGAACGTGTGCAGAACACAAATTAATGTTCCTTTCAATGGATGACCAAATATTCGGGTTAGAAAAGGAGTAACCCAGGGGTCATATTCGGGATTTTAAAAACTGGAATATGAGCATATTCCGTTTTTTCAAAAGGGGGTTATTGGTGTTTACATGGCCGTGAGCAACCAGGTTATTGCTAATATTCCGGTTAAGAAAGGGTTATTGACTGCATGTAGTCATTGTTAATCATTGTGCAATGAACTGAAAGGATTATTGTAGACACACTCATGGGCTGATGCTCTACATTTTTATTTATATATTTATTCTAAATATTTTCCATCAGTTTCTTTGTTACTTTTCATGACACACATCAAATGTGTATTTTAGAATTATAAAGGTCAAGGGATTTTACTCTATGAGTTTGAATAATGGTGCATCTACTATATCAAACATAATCTTTTTTTCTATTCTCTATTCCAGAGCACCTCTACCGTTCCTGAGACAGAAAAAGCTGGTGAGTCCTTGCTGTTTTTTTATTTTTATTTTTTTTTATTTTCACACATTCAGTTTTCTCACACAAAATAAGAGGTTATGTTTCGTTTTTTCACTATTTTGTCATATGTTTTATGAAGAAAGTGTTTAACTGCAACTGTCTAGTCTGGTGTCACGTGAAGAGGTTCTGCAGCACTATTTCTGATTGATAGCCTTGTCGCGGTGTTCACAATGTGGGGCAAGAGAGGAAGGGAGGGAGAGAGGGGTTTAGAAGAGGAGACTCTGGATGTGAGCGTAGATAAGATCCTAGACTCATCTTTAAAACCATCAAGCCAGTCGCCTTTGCGAGATAAGAGCCAGACTTGGTGTCGTGTCTGATGCCCAGAACTTTTGACCTGTATTTATTTACCTTTTACCCTCATTTTTTTACTTACAATCATAAGATGATCAAAAAGATATTCCAGTATTTTAGCTAAATTCCTGAAATATGTACACCCACATGCTTATTTTGTGACTGGACTTGTGTCTGCTTGTTGTCATACAGTTATCAGTCCTCATGTAACTTCATCCTGATAACTTCATCACTGTACTGACGTAGTCATCCACTTTTCACATTTTATTTTGCATCAATCTCAAGAACAGACTCAATGTGCACTGACTGGCCCCTCCATTCTGGCTCCGACCTCTCTGTTAGCAGTCTGCCGGTAATTCTCAGGGTCATCAGGAAACTATAGATGGACAGACCTACTTTCAGACAGCCGGCAGGAGGGCAGTGTTCATTAAACACCCCCCTGTGTCATCAGTCCACTGGTAAACAATACCAGAGAGGTGGTTCGAAATGGGGACTAGGCTTTCATATTCCCCCCTGCTGTCTCAAAGCCTGCTGGGAGTCCTCGCTCACTTTCGCTCTGTCTCTCACTCTAATTACCGCCCCTCGATGAAAACCTTTCATGGGATGTTTGTGATGTGTATGTGATACGAACACTACCTTTTGGTGGAAAATCCACTCTGGAGTTTTTTTTTTACTACAGAAATGAGCAGTGTCAACTTCAAAAGGGTTAAACATTCCCATTTTCATTTAAATCAGCCAGACTTCCTGTAAGCAAGTTATGTAACCTCCATCTCTGGATCTGCGTGATGGAACCCAGAACCCTGGCAGGGGGTGGGGTTTGGGGGGGTTACGATTTGGGAGTTGGCGGAGTTTTGAGGGACTTGATGGAGCACAAAGCCCAGTGTTCATTATGACACTTCAAAGGCCCCTCTGTATCGCCACCATTTAAGCCCCTGGGAGCGACACATTTGTGAATGTGTTACATCATGCACCATGCCCTCAAGGCTCTTGCTGCACCTCCATGACAGACAGCTCATTCATGGTTGATTTTACTATCTCTGTGACAACCAAAGAACACCAGAAGTTTCCACAGCCCGCCTCAGTTGATGGCCTCTCCTGCGGCGCCGGGTGTACCTCGGTGAGCAGTCAAGTGTCACAGCTTTTCCTGCACACGAAGAGGATGTGTCTACATGCGGTGACAACTGACAACCCGTTGTTTAGGACTTTCTTTATGGGGCTCCTGTGTCACTGCACAGCATGAGCCGGGGTGCCACAGGGCCTGCAGTGGGCGAGCGCACTGGAATGGCAATGACATAACTTCTACCATCTGGAGATGATTAGGACTGTCATGCAAACTTGATGGTCATTAGCATGCATCGGGCATGGTCTAGGAAATGGTGCATGTGATGTGATGACAGATATAAATGCTTATCTTGTGCTATTGAAATGAAACTCAAGAGGCACTAAATGGGATGTAAAGAAAGCCAAAGAGAATTCTACTTCATGCTCTCTGCCTATTGATTAACGTGTGTTTCATACATTCGATTATTATATGACTCATTGGATTTTTTTAAAGAATGCTTTGGTTGATGAATGGCATCGACTGTTCCTATGGTTCGTAGTGTGAATATGGTTGTTCACATTTTAGAACAGATGTTTTTCCTCGCTAGGCGTCTCTAAATCCTCCTCCAGTCTATTATGGCAGATTATTCAGTGCTTATCTTCAGAAGCAGCGTGTTTAGTTCTGTGATCTCACATCCTCTTATCCAGGAAGTTGACAGGTTTACCTTGTGTGAGCAAAGGACAGGACATGCTCTCCTCTGTGGTGGATAAAATATACAGCTGACCTTATATATGACACTGAAACAAATATCTATTTAGTATTGCTTTGAGTTAATTTTCCTTTTTACACTGTGCAGTCTCATTCTGCCTGTGTATGTCCAAACTGGTGCGAAATAATACACAAACATTAAAAGCAAAGAAAATGTTTCGTTCAGAACAATTTTTAATTAATGGAAATTAGTTTTTACAGATGTAGATACTATATATTGACCAAATATCTTATTTTTTGAACATTTACATGGCAACAACAAGTTGTCCTATGACGTCAATACCTACTGTATGTAGCTTAAGTTCTCTACGATGTGAAGTTCAAAACTGACAACCCATATTTATAAGAAATTGTTAAGGCTTTGAACACCTACACTGCAACCAACATTTGTTGATTAATCTGTTAAATATTTCAGTTTAATATCCCAAAGCCCAGGATGACGTCCTTGAATGTGTTGTTTTTTTTCCACAGCTCAAAGATGTTCAGTTAACTGTCATGGAGGAGTAAACCAGAATATATTCACACTGAAAAAGCTGAAATCAGAGACTTTTTTTAAAGTTTTTTTTTCTCAACGAATTACTCAAACCGATCAATAGATTCTCCCCAGTTAGCTTTGTTGCACCTGTAAGGGTGGGAATTATACCTTTATCATTCTCACTGGTTGACCTTCAACAGAGATGTAATAAACCTGAATAACTTGGTGATTGCTCAGAGGCTTTAAACTAAACCATGATGCTGGCTTTTACAATCTACAGGAAGTGTTCAATATTAACACGTATAAACATTTCATCTGTATGCAACAGAAGAATGCGAAGAACTGAATGTGAGACCCATCTCCAGTTCTCCCTCTTTCACCTGCTTCTGTCTTTTTTTTCCTGTATTTCTGTTTGTAGCTAAGCTTAGAGGCACCATGCTTTGCCTTCCTGATCTAAATATAAACCAGTGGGAACATATAAACACAGCACAATAATGGGCTTCCAACCAGAAGCAGAGTTAAAGCCTGACCTTTTACCTGGACTCATAGCCTCATAGTCTGCAGGACTTGCTTCGCTTGTAGGTGGAGGAAAGGAAAACTGAGGAGAGAGGAAATGGTTTAGCACCCTCAGCGGAGTCCAGTGGGGGTGGAGCACTCTCACACCAGGGAGTTGGTGATTCCTGTGAATAACTTGGCTCATCATTTCTGTCTGTCTGGCTCTCCTATTTGTTTCCTCCTCTCTTTATCCCTTGCTTCCTTTCTAGTCACCATCCTTCCCTTCTTGGAAGTCCAGTGACAAATTCAAGTTACTGGTATTAAAAGCAGACTCTAAATGCAGCTGGGTTTTTCCAAAATACAAAAAGACGTGTCAGCCAGCATTTATTATTGCACACTTTGAAGAGTCCTTTCTATTGATGCGTCAGCTTGACCGTGGAAACACAAGGGTAAACAGCTCACCTGCCTCTGTCCAAAGCAAAGAAGAAACACCCACCAGAACCCTATTTGAGTACTTAACACATCTCACATTAACTTATAGGCAAAATTCTCAAAACAACTCAAAACTGACCCGAAGATTAGATTGTTTTGTGAGGAATATCTAGCCGAGAAATCTAGATGCACCCAAGCGGCAAAAAATATTTTTTCCTAGCAGGATGGTCTAGTGACGCACCATAAGGGCTAATCCTGGTCCGACAAGGAGTCTGTCGGACCGATCACAACGCTCTATCTGCGTAGCGAGTCGTTGGGGTGGACGTAGCATGATGACGACAGGGCTGCGCGATGCTGGAGATAGCAGAACAACGAAGATGGCTGTGGCTAATGAGCAGCGGTCGTTTGAATCTGCTCTGTCTTCGATTTTGGAAGAGTTAGACTTAGTCTTTTCTTTGAAAGCTGAGCAGAAAGAAGCACTCAGGTCATCTGTTTTAAAGATGGATGCATTTGCTGTTTTGACCGGCTACAGCAAAAGTCTAATATACCAGCTGGCTCTGCTGGTAGCACCACATTGTCCGTTGCTCTGGTCATAGCGAGTGGCCTATTACGTGCAGAGGCAGTTTGAACAACAGTTGTTCCCACCCACAGGCTTCAACTCTGCCTATGGACTGCCCCCGGACTAGACGCATGGTGCCTGAGAATCCCTGTTCATCTACAGATCACGTAATTGAGCAAATTTCCAAACCAATTGCCACTTATTTGAGAGAATGTCACAGTGAAATCAGTTTGAGCATTCCCATTTACACTAAATTATTTGCTGTCCTCATTTGTGACTAGTTCTTTATACGTGCAGCAGCATGCCCTTTGAGGTCATTACTCATCTCTGAAGGTGCTTTGACACATGTAATGAAGCTCCCTTCGCCTAAAGCCAGTCAATAATAACTCATGGCTGATGTTCATTTTCTGCTCCTTGTTCCCGCTCTTTGATTTAGTCTGGCATATCACACTTTTTTGTCACCCCTCCATAGGCAGTATGGGAGTTGCTGTGCTTGTGCAAGGTCACATTCCTGGCCTCTCACGTCAGTCTACGCCAGCCTCAACACCCCCTCCACCAGTCCCACCCCCCCCGAAAACAGCCCCTCCCCGGTCTGACACACTTCCTGTGTAGAGACTGGTCATGTACTGTAACACGTTGGGAATTCATTCCATTTCTATTTCACATTTCCAATTCAGCTGTGAACACATGTACAGGTACAAGCCTGGTACAAACTGTTTGTCTTGTCTATGCTTGATTTGGTAGAAGTTACACACTGTTTTGTTGTAGACTCTTATTTTTTTGTCATACTTAATGTTGACATGTCTTTACAATAAATACAAGGTATAATTTAGAAGTGATTTAAACACATGATGCAAACTGATTTACTTGATTCAGAGCTCAGAAACATCTTTGCTGCGTCTTCATCTTTGTGAGTTCTAAGTCTTGTTTCTTTGGGAATGCATCTCCGAGCTATGGTGTGCTGAACAGGAAACCACCGCATGAAGGGGAATTTACAACAGGAAGTCAGCTTGTTGAACTCCCAGTTACAACAACAAAGAAAGAAGTCTTTGGAGAGCTTGTGTCATTATTCTTAATTTAGCTTTATTTTTCAGCAAATATGTGTTTCATCACCATGTATTGCTTATTATAGAAAGTAGGCCAGCATGCTTTTCATTGTATATGGAACCTGGTCAATGAGTAACTGTCTGGTGGGTGAGAATGTCGTTATTTTATTGCAGTAGTATACTGTCAACAATTACACACAACATATGAAAAGGTTGTGGATTCATGAATTCAGTTTTATTTTGCATCTGCAAGCTATATATTAGTGCCATGTGTCTGTTTATTTTTCAGCAAAATTTAAATTAAATTTGGTGGAGAGGAAAAGTAATGGCTGACAGACCAGACATTTTCCTTTGGTAGAAATCCAAACTGCAGATCTAGAAATGTTTTCTCAACATTGATTTTTGGAAAATATTTTTGCTACATACTCTTGAGCCCCTTTTCGATGTATTTTCTTTAGTGCTTCAACAAAAACATTGAGGTTATGTTTGCAAAAAACTGCAAAAATAGTAAGAAATGCCTGTACATATTTAAATACATTGAGAGTTTCTTCAAAGTGATCAATATTATTTTGTTAAAAGCAAAAAAAAAAAAAAAAATCCCTGAGTAGTCCCCAAATAGCCGGGAGCTAACTAAGCAAACAAGGCATGTTCTCTCTGCACAGGTCCAGCTTTACTCTTGTGATTATCATTTTAAGTTGGTTTATTACTGACCTGAACCTGTGCTTCATCTGAAATGACCCAGTAAGCACTTTCACCCATAACCAGGGGATTGTCAATCTCCTATTGTTGATGGTATGAGATGCCCATGCTGCCCCCAGGCTAATGGATCAGTCCTGCCTCAGCAGGATCTTTCACTCCCTGGCTGGATTATTCCCCATGTAGGATATGTGGCCTGTTTAGCTAAACTATATCTGGGATATTTAGTGTTTTGTCATCTTGAGGTGTCTTGTTATTGGATATCTTACTGCAGACTTTTTTTTATTTTTAGCTCACACACACACACACACAGTGAGAAGGTATTAGATAGTCTGAGGGAGTTCAGTGAAAATAGGGTAAGTAGTAAGGATGAGGGAGTGTGTGTTTGACAGCAGATGGTCACATCAAAGGGCTTTTCACACAATTACAGTGACGCTCAGGCACACCCTCGTGCACATGCTTCAGCATACCGACACATTTTTGGCCGCACTGTTAATAATACAGTGTTGTGCATTGTTTTTCGTAGACATTTTGATAATAGACTCTCACATACTGTTTATATACACTGTTTGAAGTCCTCCCAGAAACACCCCCTATGCCCTCTTTTTTCACCGCCCCTGTGCTCGTTTCTAGGCCAGTGTGTTGGCAGGTAACTCCCTCCTGCCTCTTGTTCTGTGGGGTTAGATGTAGGTACACACTCCTGGCACGCTGCACATCTGTTTGACAGAGGGGCATTTGGCAAGACTTTCCTTCCTGAGGTATGAAAACTCCATTGTTTTTTTCCCCACTCCTCCGCCCCTTCAGGACATTTTCCCTCATATCCAGGTTACAGTCTGTGTGTTGCCCCCTTATCACAGGTATACCAGAGAGAAAGGGGGGGAAAGTACACTGATATGTTGTTATGATACGAATACTGACCCAGATGGTTTGCGTTTGCCTGTCTTGGAATACACACACACTCACACGCTTGCATGAAACCCATAATGCCATTCAGATGTCATGCGAGTCCAGCAGGTGTGTGAAGGAGAATACTAAAAACGTGATACTTTTACAGGATGTTTGATTTTTCCCAATCCCCGTCCTAATCCTCATTTACAACGTTGTTGAAGAGGTCATTGCTCAATTGCAGAAGCACAGACTACATGGTTGTGAAAAAGCAAAGACGCAGGAATCTTAAGCCTTATCAGTCTCAGCAAACCTCAGGAGACCATAAAGTCAATTGGCCGTGATGAGCACAATGTTATCAGCAGGGTGCAATAAGCCAATGCTGGGTACATTACCTTCACTTGCTGGAGCAATCAGCACAATTGGCTGACTTTCTCAAGTGTGAGCTTAGTGTGGAATGTAAGGAAGGGCAATACGAACCACTCATGCTACTTACTGTTACACGCATATATGAACTCATACACTCAGCTAATGAGGAACTTGCCATATGCATACATAAATGATCACGATCAGGCTAAAACACATACATATATAGTATTTTTTTATGTTCAGTGAGTATTCATTTTTTCTGGCCACCACGGAGACCGGTGGAACAAGCTGTAAACACAAAATGAGACATTATCACCTGATAAAGTTGACATGTTAGCAAACAGCTGTCTGTTTACTTACCAACAAAATAGTGAGAAAGTACAATAAATGCTTTGTCGGTCCAAAATCAAACAATATTCTTGTTTGGTATGATACAAAACACAGAAAAACAGCTAAATGAGTGAAAAATGACTCTAATGATTCAATTATCATAAACTTGCCCTTTAGCTTCCTGTCAAAACAATTATTTGACTAATCATTACAGCTTTAATTTGTCATGTTGATGGAAAAACCTGGCAAACCAATGAATGTTAATGTTTATCAACCCCATAAAATTATCTGTCTTTTTAGCTACTAAATGCTCCACTATGTCCACCAGTTAGTTGATAACTATGTACATCTACAAGCTTAAAGATGCTAAAAGAGCTGAGATGAACTGCAGAGTTGGCTAATAATGCTCTGTTTGTCACTACGACTGACATAAAGGGGTGCATGTATTCTTTTGTCTTTGTTTTTTTCAAGCCTCTAAATTATATGAAAACTAGTAATAATCTTTTATCATATTGCTGATCTGATATTGTTGATTGAAGATATATTCCTCTTTTAAGAGCCAATAAATTTAGCAATGACTAAGCTTCTCCACAGACCCCAGAGAGTTGCACTTGCTTAACAGAAGCTAAATCAGCATTATCCGATCAACTCAGCAGCAGGCTAAGTAGTGGATTCCATTGTGTTGTTATTGCCCATCTCAGCAGCTTAGGCTTTGTTACATAAAGTTTACAGTACATACCTGTTTCTCAACAACAAATAACTCATTTTTGTGCATTTGTTTGCGTGCACTGCATACTCTATTCCTAGCCTTGATGTCTTTACAGTGGAATCATGTCATGAGTTGGACCATTTCCCTTTCTGTGTGTTTCTGTGTGCAGATGGACCCCCAGCATTTTTTCATTTTTGACATCCCTGTGTCCTTTTGAGGAATCCATTCAAAATGTTTCCACTATCAACCATTAAGTTGTCCTGCTGCTTTGTCTGAGAGACTCAAACCTTATCCTGGACTTCCTGTCTCTTGGTTTCAGTTCTGTGATGTCTTTTTTCCTTTGCTCGTGAACAAGGACAGGTGGATCTTCATAACAAGCAGACTGCCTGAGCAATGGGTTATGTAACTGGCATTGAAGCTCCCTATGTTTAGACAGGGTAGGGCAGGTGTAAACAGAGTGGATGAGAGGAAGACGGTGACAGAGGAAGAGTGGCACAAAACAAGATGTAAGATAAAAAGAGAAAGGGAGGGAGAGATGATGGTAGTCGTGACTCTAACTACTCAGATATTCACAGAGAGCGCTGGAGCTCGTGTCAGAAAGCACTTAATCACACACACACACACACACACACACACTGGCAGAATAGAATATGAGAGCTTTGCAGCACTGGCTGGATGTGTCCCAGCAGTTACCGCACTGATGCTCACTGCAGCAGACGGGAGTGTTCAGTCCCGACTGGAACAGAACAGAGTGAGAAAGTGAAGGAGGCAGAACCTAGATCAGTACAGATTACTGGACAGTCAGATGGGGAAATTAGTCCGATTGTGACTGAATGCTTAAACTTAGATAAGGTGAGCAGGGATTTACAAGGCACAAAAGCTTAACAATAGACCTGATCAGGAGCAGGAACAGGTGCAAGGACCAGGTTCTGCCATTGATAGATTTCAGTGGATGCTTAACGGCATGTCTCGTTCTATGAGGCTACTGCTGCTGCAGAGGTCCTTCAGTGACCACATCAGGTCCTCCACCTCAAAAGCCCTAGACAGGCTCAGCAAGCCCGCTCGAGAGTGTCGACTAGCAGGTGAGTGGCGAAGGCAGCGACAGTGACATTTAGACATGTGCATATGATTTGTTCCACAATGGAGAGTTTTGATTTTTTTGCAATCACATGGAGTTTCAGATTCTTTAACAAAACAGGCAACTGCATGCATTGTCATTGTCTCAGAGAGAAGATGGGATACGCTCCAAGGTTACAAAGTGAACACTGTTTCTGACAAATCAATAGACAGCATTTCTTGGATGTGTGTTGATGCAGCAGCATCAAGAGGAACAAACACTGACTGGTTCACATTTCCTGGGACATTTTTATCATGATCATTGTCAGGTTTGTGTTGGTTTTTTCTTGTGCTTTATGTGATTGTTTCAATGGGTATGCATGTCCATGGATACATTTTCTCTGTGACTTTGAGATTGCAGTGTTTCTTCATCTTACCTGCTTCCACATTTGCTTGAAAACTGGGTTTTGCCCATGTATAACTGATGAGCTGCTTGTACACACACAGGACTGAGTGCATTAGAATATACATCAAACTCCCTGGCTAGCTGGCTTTTAAATAATATAGATAGTCCTCTATCATATAAGAGTAGCGGCAAAGAAATGGATTAACAGAGCTGCTCTGAAAGGATGTTGGCCGCAGATGGACGATATCATCTGCAGATCCAGGCTGCTTTTAAGTGGTTTTTAAGAGGCGTGTGATCATCTTTAATGGTCCTGATTGACATGGCGTTTGATGTTTCCGTCATGTTTGAAATCTTGGAGCATTCCAAGTCAGTACAGGTGCTGCTGTGCTTCTTTTCAAAGGAGGCAGCACAATTTTCCCACTGAATCCAGAGGTCAGCGCCCTGTGGCCTAACCTCTCTATTGAAGTAGAAAACACCAGGTGATAAATATCCACCAGGATATTTCAAGCTGTTGCCACATAGCTCACTGTCCCACATGAAAGCAGGAAAAGTTGAAAAGTGGGTCAAAGAATTATGACAGGATCTAATTACTGCTCTCCTGTCACTAATTCCTCTCCTTTTCATTTGCTCTCTTTCTTCTAAATGTAGACAGAATGGTCTTGCTTTAACAGGAAATGTTCAAGTAACTGAAACATTTTGACTGTGTGTGAATTCATGCATGTGTGTTCCCAGCCTTAAAGTGCAGGAACACAGTGTACCAAGAGAGATGTAGGTGTTCTTAGTCAGCGTGTTTGTGCCCACATGCCATTAAAGCCTCTAATGTGGCCTCCATAACATGTTAAACAGAATTTTATATTTGACTGTGATGGTTTTATGCTATTTAAGAATGTATAGTAAAAAATAAAAGTTTTGTAAAAAAAAAACAAAAAACCCACTGATGAGCTGCTTTCTACTTTGCGAAACTGAGCTAGGATTTTATATTTGTTTACATGAATTTGACATTATTGTGCTATGTGATCCTTGATGACGCATGTGCATTAGCTAATAACACTCAGGGCAGCTCTGTGCAGCATCACGCATCCTGAAACCCAATAGCCCTGTTGACATTTCCCACCCTTGTCATCCCTATGATCACATCACGTATTTAAGTGTGTTTTCAGCTGAAGGCGGAAAACACTGAGTTTATCCACTGAGAAAATCCAGCTGTCACACAGAGTCTTTGTGTACACTTTTCCATTGGAGATGTCATCCATAACATCACTGCTTTGTCCAGGCATTGTACTCGGTAGCCCCCTTAAATCAGCCCCGTTTTCAAAACAGATCTTCTTGAGGCAGTGAAGGCGTATGAATGGAACTTTTAAGGGGCAGAGGCTTTGGGCAGATATCTTTTTTCTGGTCCTTTCTTTTAGGCTAAAGGTATGAAATTCCAACAAGACAGTAACAGATACTGCACCACTGAAACTGTACACAAATGTGGTCTTCCATCCTTCATCAGCTCATGATAAATAGCTTTGAGGATTTCAGGTTACTCTTGAAAAAAAGCTTATATCTTGCCGCAAACAGAAAAATACCTTTAGACTTAGCTTCAGACCTTAAAAAATATGAATAAAGTGGCCTGCTGATTTGTAGGAGGTAGGTGTAATATGGACATTTTGACTCAGCAAAGACTTGGAAGAAGACAGTCTGGAAGGAGTGGCATCCCTTCTGCTCTGTTTTAAATGGGTTTCGGAAGGTCAAGGAGCATCTGGAATCAGGGAAGATAACGAGAAAGATAGCAAGGCAACAAACAAATCTGTCATCATATCTGCCTGCCAAATATTTCCCTTAGTCTGTTCGTTGGGGACGCAGAGAGACAGCACTGAGCTGTAACTGCTCACTGAAATATGTCAACACTACTCAGCACATGAGTAATTTTTCTCTTCCATGTCACTTATGCTGACATGTTCTCTTTTTCCCAGCTGCACTAAAAGCTCTTATGTGACCAGGATATTGAGTAACACACTCTCTAAATGTCATGTTTTCATACAAAAGCATCTCATGTTTTATGCAGTACCACCTCTCCAAGAGAAAGTCAAATTATTGTACTTACACAGTTCTGCTGCATTTTTGTCATATTCCACCAATATTCACATTAATTGTGTTACTGAGTTTGCAGTTTTTGCTTAACAGTAATAAGGTTTTCTCTTTATACCAGCTATTAAAACAGTAACATGTTTATCTGTACTTTCGTTACCTAACAGTTAGGAAACAAGACTTTGGACGATAGATTTGTGAACGTGGGCACAAGCACAAACCTCAAGTGGCTCCTTTCATACCCTTTGAAAGCAGTTCACTTTCTGTTCCTGCCAACATCCTCACAGTTCCATAGTGGGATGTAAGTTCAGATGGCTTCTTCTGAGAGGAAACTGATGTTATTGTGTGGAAGGTGGAGACTTTGAAGTGCAACGATGCATTGTCTGCCTTGCTTGTTTGTGAAATTCATTGTCAGCGACATTAGGTTTTGGTTCGTTTCTCACTTGCACACGTTTTCCTTCACTCTCAGAGTGCACATATGATATAGCAAATTAAAATTAAATGGAAAGGTTCAAATAATTTTAATGGTCCCCTCTCCACTTATACCAACTCATGATATCCAAATTACGATTTCAAAAAACAGGCCAACAGGTTTGGTGTGCGTAGATATTTAATATGTGTGTTACTAGTGGCCCATTGGTTTATATCAGGGGTTTGTAACTTTTACTCTTAAAAGGGCCATTTTGCCCCCTCCACCAAATGACATTTTTAAGAAGTCACAAGACACAGCTTCTAAAGCTCTGCATATATAGTTATACGGCATATTTGTTATGAGAATATAGAGCAGCAATAAAGATAAGTTGTTATACAACAAGTTTTATGAAGAGGAGAACTGTGTAGTGTGCATGTGTAGCTCTACTAAATTAAACACAGAACTATGCAGGCCTATTTGAATGCTCCTTCTACTTGTGGAAAATTAATAAAATAAAATTTTGGCTAATGCGTGGCTAATTTGTTGCCATATATCAAGCATACAGACAAGCCATCATTGACAGTGAAGGCAAATTAATGAATGTACAATTAAATTAACCTGTCCAGGCAGGATTAAATTCTTTATTTTCCTCTGAGACTTTTTTTTGGATTTATCCATGGTTAAAGACATACTGAGGACAGGGTGGGAAACTCAAGATTACCCACCTGCTGGTAAATGCGCTGGCCATAGATGTAGTATGTGATGCATATTTTAAATTACATCTTTATAATCAAATTAATAAGTTAACTAAAATTATTATACTGGAATTAAAATTACAACATTTCTATGGATTCATTTTCAAAGCCAGAAGGAGTAGATTGTAGACTCCTCTTCTATATAAATGTCATGATCATCTCCAGTTCAACTCTAGCCCAGGTATTTGCAGCAAAGGGCCAAGCAATAAGACATACTGATTAAGCATTTTGTGAGAAAGTAAACTTTCTTTAAAGGGATTTGTGGAACTTATACAGATGTATGTACATCTTCACTGAAGCCAAAAACAGGCACAGACACCACAATTTAATGCCAAAGTGAACACTAAGGCTACGTTTATATGATGACGGTCTGAACAGAAGATGCAAAAGTGGCATCGCATCTTCACTTTTTAATCCGAGTTTAGACAACCATTTTCGGGAGGAAATCTGTGTGCATACAGTGACGCAAAACAAAAGTATGTAGAATTCAATTAGGTATGCATGCCAGTCAGCTAGTTGGTGCTGTGATTTACTATCACACAACACAGCCATGTCTGCACGTAATTATAGATCCTTCTCTATTCAGTAATATTATATGTGCAGATTCTGTACATTTGTTGGAAAGACTCCTGTATGATTATCAGTGCTGCCAGAGCAGCTTGAAGGTCCAATGCATGGCAATAAACCGACATGTTTATTTATTTCCCTGTACTGGTGCATGTACACCACACCCCCAGCTACGCTGCTCCATTCAGCTTGGTGAACCACAAAATGATGCGAGCAAAGACAAATGAAAATATGCCTTCCACCAGATGAAATTAGACCAACATGTTTTGATACATCACTATGATCATCATCACATCATTTTTTTTTTTTTACTTTCGTACGTGTCTGTGTTAGAGTGTGAGGGAGTCCCTACTTGTGCATGAATGCATTATTGTTAAGTGGCATCCAGGCTTTTGTGTAGGGCTTAAGGGTGGGCCAGTGGGAGGTCCATAGACAAGTTCCCGTCTACTCAAGCCCTGCCTACTGTTAAACTGCACAGATGTCCTGGGTCTATTGTGGCTCCAAAGGGACCCTACAGGAACCCAGCGGGTCCATTTCACGCCTCAAGGATGCCCAAAGAGGAAGTCAGAAAGGGCGCACCACAGTGACATCAGCAGAGATCTCTGTGAATGAAACCGCAGCAGGCAACCATGTAACAAATTAGCTTCAACAAGATACTTTCACTCCAATAATTGACAGAGCTGTTTAAGTTTTAGCAGGCATTTAGCTTGTTGATATGATATGTGTTCATATTTGGTAGAATTAGCTCTGCATAGTTTCATTACAATGAATTGCAACTATTGGGATCAAACTACATAATACAAGCTTTTTGTGTCACTTCCACATTAAACACTCATTGCTGTCTAGCTTTGTTGTTGCCCAACATGTTTAAATCCTGGTGAGGTCTTTCACATTTTTGTCATTTAAAACACACATTCTCCATCCTGTATCTTGATCAACATGAGTGAATGAGACCACAACACACCAGTAAATGTTAAATCTTGTCTAGGCGTCTTTCATTTTCCACATCAGATCTGTTTAATGTTTGAATCATATGGTCAGTCACTCACTGTAGAACAGCTTGTGATATTTCACCAAATCTCTTGTTGGCACTTCACATTTCAGTGGGCCTTCTGAATGCCTTCACATTTAGGTCAAGCTGCTCGAATTGTGTGTATAAATAGCACTTCCTTATTATTTTATCAAGGCAGATGAACTGCTCCACTGTCTACTTTTGTGCCAGCATCCCATCCCAGTCATGGGGGAGGATATGGAAAAGTAGGCCAAGAGCACAGTTTCCTGTCATCTCTGATTTTAGTCCATGTGTGTCTCATGAGTGAAGCATGCCACACTTGAACTGGTTAAAGACTCATAAAAACAGTGTTTGTGTGTGTGTGAGCGTGAATCATAAAGAGCATACCTAAAAGCATACACTGTTGTACTGTGTGCACTTTAAGATTACAGTCAAGCTCGATGAGACATGACTATTGGACTAGTGCCAGGGACATTCTGTATTTTCACTCAACCTGGTGAGGCTCAACCTGCATCACTCCTCAGGTCACTGTTGAAGTACCATGAGACCACCGAACACCCCGGAAATCACCACATTCATATCGTCCCCTTGCTCCTTGTTCCCCCCCGTTTTTATGCCTCCTCCACATGGACACGCCTCGCCGTGTGCTCAGTGTCTACTCTTTTCATCCTCATCTATGTGTGGGAGAGTAGACGTACTTCGATGTCACATTCATGCGCTGTTTTCTCATCAACGGTGACGTTTTGAAGTTTCTCGGCTGAGATGGACAACGTAGCAAGTCAATGCAACATAACAGATTTGATTTTCAAGAATTCTTTTATCATTATTAGTTATTGAATAAAACAGTTCCCGAAAGGTTTGGTATGTTTTATGAATGTTTGTAATCCCCAAGGGGTTAAAAAAAATATCTGAATGTCAAAATTGAAATTCAAATACCTGTACAACATTTTATTTATTAAGTATTAAAGTAATTAGGTACTTTTTGCTCATTGTTCTTTCAGCTCAATGTTTTAACTGGCCTATACTTCAGCAAATATGCTATGCTGTTTGGTTTTCTTTTGTAGCAATTTGCAATATGTAAAGACTCACTCAGCTATTAATTCACATTTTCTGAGACTGTAGTTTGGCTCAGCCCGTGGATGAGTATTGTGATGGGTTCAATCTTTTCATCTTCAACAGAAATGCATTTAAATGTGATTTCTACATTAATCACAGTCCCAAAAAAATAAATAAAAAAGACTATATGACCTTTTGATGATGATGTATGTACTTACAACGTATCCCACTATTTGCAGGAACAAATTTTTATTATTATTTTTTGCCTGTGTATTTTAAACATAGAAACCACAGGAAGGAAATAGACTGTATGTCATATTCCGCTCCAAGTTTTGTGTTAGTGAACCAGTTTATTAGGTTTGTCCAGGTTATTCTGATGGATCGTTCTGCTGTCATATAGGTCACTGGTAGTCGCTTAAGTTGACGTGTCGGTGTGTGAGGGTGAACATTCTTGAGATATTTATGATTGAATTAGAGTCCTCCAACGCTGTCCCTGTTCAGTGATTTAAAGCCCTCTTGTTTCTGCTCCTGCACACTCACAAGGCCGCTTGTTTCGAAGACCTTGGAATGTTTTGCTAAACCCAGTGACTCCAGCAAGCTCACGCCAAACTTGTTTACTTTGCTTGTTCTACCACGCCTCCTCTCCTTCAGTATTTCGCACTTTCTCTTTTTAACACATGACCTCACTGAATGAGTCTTTTGACTCCCTAATCATAAAACCCCTCTCTGTTTCATCAGTCATCCAGCAATCTCTGATTTGTTCTGTCGTTAGTAAAAGACTGAACATTGATGAGATGTTTGATCCAGGGAGCAGCTCCAGAGCTTGGAACATAAAAGCCATGTCAACCACCTTTTGACATGCAGTTATTGCATTACAGCAAGTTATTTATTGTTTTGCTGCTGTTTTCAGAGAGCAGTGCCATCACAGGTGGCATGTGCATGCAGATGCAGAATTAGTGGGCAGAATCCTAATCAGTCTGTTCTTTGATTTCTGAGTCTCTTCACCCTAATCATCCTTCAAGTGGGACGTCTAGCACTTTTCACCAAGACCACAAGTAGCCCACTTGATGCACGCTCTTGACTTCTCATTGTCCCGTTTGCTGCCCATGCTTTTACTCTGCAGCTGGAAGGTGATGCGATTGTTCAGCACAGAGCTTGGGCAAACACTCATCTCCCTCACAGCCTCAGAGATCCAGCTTTAACCGCTTGAGCTGAAACAACCAGACTGCTATTTCAAGTGTCCATTGACATTGCACAGAGATGAGGAGCAGATCCTCAGAGAGCCGACACTCACAGAACTCCTGATTTGGCAAAGCTTTGGATTTCCAAAGTGGTGTGCACAAATATTTGCTCACATTGTGGAATTTGCTCCTGCCTCTGCGTTGGTGAATGTCTGATTTCACATCGCAAACTCTCAGGGCCGGTCACTCCTACCTTTCCTCCCTCCGTCAGCAGAAATGGTGTGAGAGCTGTTATGGACAGAGCTGCCTCTTTGCCAGAGGCAGCGCTGTCTTCATTACCGCAAGTCACGGTGTGGCACAGACTTCCCAGCTTTAATCTGCACCACCGATTGGTGGTGCAGAGTTTGGAGATATTCATGTACTGTCAATGAGAGAACCAGGGAGGGAGCAAGCAGATTGAGTGGAGAGGAGAAAAAAAGAGGTTTAGTTGCTCCCTTTGTGATTTACAAAGAATGAGGAATTTTGCACAGTAAAGGCGATACAAGAGCACCATTTTGTAGGACAGGGATTTCATCATCGGCTCATTGTCAGTGATGTCATTGTAGGCAGATGATGGCTTGATGATACGTAACTAACTGTGTATAGTTGAGACTGAATGGCACTAACTAGTCTGTAATTGCTTCAAAAATGTCAGATATAGGATGGGAGGAAATCAGATAAAACAAAGAAAATATGGAACACTGGTAATTAAAATGATCTGTGTTTAGGTATGCATTCATGGTTATCCAGGCCTCGAGGCCAAATGCTGTGAATAAATACCAGGATGTGATGAACAAACGCTTTAACATTCAAGATGAAGATTTTACTGCAATGAATGAAACCCTACGTGTGTGACCGTCCTCTATGCACATCCATCCATCCTCACCTGTGAGCTATGAAGCAAGATGAGAGGTTGAGGACTTAAAGACTTGTGATGTGAGGCAAAAGAAAGATGATGGCGTTACGAGTCATCACTGGTTTGTTAAACAGACACATTCCAGAAGAATCTCTTCCAGATGGGTACTCGCAACAAGTTTTAGTGCGCCGTTAAACTGGTCTCATCTCTGGTGGCTTAACTGCCTCTTGGGGTGCCTGATCTCATGGTATGTTGTTTGTTTACTCTCCAGCAGGTCTTCATTTCCTGTGTCTGCTGCTTTTTGCGTCTCTAGCAGGTCTCAGTGGGTTAGCCATATTTAATTTACTCAGTCACTCTGCAGGGGGGATTTGTGCTAATCTCATTGTTCTTGTTGGTATTTTTGACCCTTGAATTGCCATTGATTGGGGTGCGTTCTCTCACATCTTCGAAGCAATGAGTCATGATGGTGTCTTGGCTGTTTTTGTTTATTGAGACAAGTAGTGTCAATGACACTGATCGTCACATGAAATTTCCCTTTTGATTTTAAGGCATGTTTAATCCAAGTCTTTTACTGGAGCAGGAGCAGTGTTGTGCTAGTTACTGAAAAAATAGTGACTAGTTACAGTTACTAGTTACTTCATTTAAAAAGTAACTCAATTACTTTGTTGATTACTCACATCAAAAAGTGACACATTACTGTGAAAAGTAACATTTTAGTTACTCTTTAGGACCCATGAGAGTTTGCCTTATGGTGTGTTCATGGTAGTCAGAACTTAGAGCATGTATCAACGTCAACCTCAACATTTAGTGCTCTCAGCTCTTCCAGCCTTACAGATGTACAACGAAACATGTAGCTACTGTTTACGTCAGTAGCAGATAGCATGAATTCTATGTCAGGTTAATTAATCCAACTTTCCGAGTTGGAGATCTGACTTCATAAGGGTTCTTATTAAATTTTGACTTCAAGTTGGAATTTCCGACATTCGTGTACAATTGAACGCACCATGGTTTGATTCACACAAATGCCGGGCTCCCAATGCTGCTGCAGTGATGTTAATGCTCTGTGTTACCAATGATGTTTGTCACCTTATGCTGTCCCTAGTGCCATCTGTGAGCATGAATGAAAGCAATTCATCAATCAGGAAATCATTTACCAAGTAATGTAAACACACCATATTGCAACAGTAACCTTGTTTATTTATTTTCAAAGTAATGCGTTAGAGTAGATAGATAGATAGATAGATAGATAGATAGATTTATTTATCCTTTCAGACAGTGCCCTCTGGGAAATTAAAGGGTATTAGTTACTGTCAAAAGTAATAGCGTTAGTAACAGCGTTACTAGTAATGCGTTAATGCCCAACACTGGTCAGGAGTCAACGAGCTCAACTGTCAAAAATGTGAGAATCCCAAGAACCATTGAGGAATGACATCTTATATTAACAGAGCATTGTGATACAAACAAAATAAAGATCATGCTGTTGTTCCACCGTTTTCAGAAATAGAAACTCACTGACCCATTTTCTCATGTGTCTTTCAAAGTGACTAGCACTGCCATTTTCATCATCCAATTTCCTTTCAGTATCACACTTACCTGTCCAGCTAAATTTAAGCTTCAAAGATTGTATCATTTAATGGAACACTCATAAGTTTTCCCCAAGCACAGAGACATAAAACACCAGACAGCATACTTTACTTCAGGACGATCCATCGACACAGCTGTTTCCCAATATTTATGGAGATTTCTATCTTATATTCAGAATAGTTGTCTTTCTTTTCAGTGCCAGTCACAAGACTGCATGAGTCAATAGAGCTGTTGGCAAAAAATGTGGGTTTGAGTAGTAATGGATCATCTTTTCCAATAAAGGGAAGTTAAAATGTAAAAGCATTTTCAGTGGAATATCTTGACAGAAAACACTAATGACTGACGACAGTTGGATAAAGCAGAGGAACAGGAAGACATATTTTGTCCTGCAATTTCACTGCACATCAGTTCAACTGGGAATGCTGAAAATATGTCTGCATTCACTTATCCACGGACCCCAAATACACAAATAGCCACATAAGTGAAATTCTTCTATGTATTTTGCAGTCAAGTGAGTAGTTGCATGCAGATTTCTCTTTGCATATTGTCCCCTGCCAGACGGCAACCTCCCGGTTCTGAGGAGTGAAGCCAATGCAGAATGGCATTCGCTCAAATAGCCAGCAGGGGGTGAGTCCTATGATGGTTTATGAGAAAAAAGTAAACAGTAAACATTTTAGACGTGAGTTTATGACCTCAATTGCTAGTTTCAAGTCTTTGTCAATACAGCATGATGTTCATTTAGTAAATTATGGTCCCATTTAGAGTGAAATGGAACGATGAAGCAGGGTATGTGTCAGGGCGTGGCTATAATAGTGTAGAGCTGTGCGATATGGACAAACTTGTATATCCCGATATAGCCAATTTTATGTCCCAATAATGATATATATACGGTATAGAATTTTTTTCTGATGTAACGTTACTGGTGACGTTATTGTCGCACTCCTCCTTCTCCTCTGTGGTGTAATCAGTGTTATATATCTTCAATATGCTTTAATTCTGAAGGCTTACTTTGAGAGCGACCGGAAGTCCGGCTATGTTTACGCTGTACTTTTCCTCTGCAATTTGGCTGGTAATAAAAATGTATTTTCAGCGCATTTAACTTGCCGCAGGAATCATTGACATGCAAAACAACATCCTTCATGTTGCTGATGTTTACTCCCCAGCTACAACTGCCACAAACGAGTCTTTGCGGGTGCCATAAACATGCTAGCACAAAGCAGTCGCGATGCTACAGTAGCCATCATGTCTATGCTTCATATAATGAACATGTTTTGAACTCTCATGATACATTTGGATTATCCAGCGGTCATTCTGACGTCAAGTTGTGTTTTACACGGCGTATCTAAACCACAACCAGAGTAATGTAACTTAACGTTAGCAACAGAGCTAACCAAGTAGCCTACACATTATAATAATGATATAAACAGATATATATATACCTGTAGCAATAGGTTCTATGTTCCCCGATTGGTGCCATGTTTTTTAATATGGTGGTCAATGGAGAATTGCTCACTTCTGGAACCAGCCCCCAGCGGACGGACGGGAACTGCAGCATTTTGAACGCGGAAGTGGTCCTCGCTTGGAGAACCCACAACTCCCCCTTGGAGTTTCCATGAGAGAGTACAGTCATGCTATTGCCATTGTGAGGGTATATTTAAGCACAGTGCATTCAATGCTAATGTCAACAACACACAATATTGCTATGTATGTTTACCATATTCACCATCACAGTTTAGTGTTAGTCATCCTCTGGTGACAATAACTGCCCATATAAAACTTCATGCATCCATTCATCTATCCAATCATTGTTGAGATATTTCAGTCTAGATCAAGCGGTGGACCAACCGAGTGACACACTGACTGTAGGAAGTATGGGCCAGCTATGATGAGTGTGTGATGTGATGTGATGTGCCAAGGAACATGTTGAACAGCCTCTGGCTGCCATTGTGAAATTCACTTTTAGTACCAAACCCTCAATTAGATGAAAAGATGAGATAGTTCCCAAAATATGAGCCATTCTGGGGATAGTTTGATAAGATATTATCCCTGGACTAATGTGCAACGTTAATACATATACCACAATAACACAATTTCTTATCTATTAATGTTCAGTATCACTTCTGTTGTTTTCTGCTATTCACTGTGAAATACTTGCTATCTTTATTACACCAGTTATTCCATTGTGTTCAGTTATGTTGTATATTTATATATTTATTTCACCTGTTTTTTTTTTTTCCTTTTTGCTTATTTAGACTTTTTTAGACTTTAGACTTATATTGTTTGCTATTTACTTACTGTGTATTGTTTTTCATAGGTTCTTTTGTTATTTTTGCACTTTGCTGCTGTAATGTAGATTTCCCTGTTCGTGGAACTAATAAAGGACTATCTTATCTTATCTTATCAATAAAAGAGATTAACAACCAAGATCAACACCAAGACAAATGCTTTGACTGCTAGTCGAGCTTCTGGATGCCTTGAGCCTATTCCAAGAATCTCAAAGGGAGCGTTTGTTTAAGGGAAATATTTTGATCTATCACAGGATGTGTTCTGGTCTACCATCACATGGTGTCAAGTTCATCCAGTGCTGTATCAGCTTTATAAAATCTTTTTCTGAAGCAACTATTGAAATGCTTGAGATGTTTATTTCTTATTTCAAAGAGTCATGAGATGAGTGTCTGGTCTAGTGCTGGCATGGCCAAACATCATCTTGTGTCTTATTCTCTCCTCGTCCCAACGGAGACCTCCGAGGAGCTTCAACATAATCTCTCTTTAGACTGAACGCCCACTTAATGTCCCTTTCTCCCTCTGATCGAGGGGTGTTGCCGGTGACCTTTCACCTTGTAGTCACTCAGGGATCGTAACCCCTTTGCCACCATGAATGGGTGAAAACAAGGCCACTGGCTCAGTGTTGTCACCCTCCGTGTCCAGGCCAGGCCTCCACTTTAACTCCTTACAGCTGCTAATAATACAAGCAGTGGAGCGCTTAGCATTAGCATGTTGGGTAAGTGACACTTTGACAACTTAATGTCTTTGAGTGTGTGTGTGTGTGTGTGTGTGTGTGTGTGTGCGCGTGTGCGTGTGTGTGGTTGAGATGAGGGTCAGTGAACATACTGTGTATCCAGCATTTTTTGGACTAAATACCCTGACAGGCCATAAAGTTGTTCCCTTGAGCACAGTATTTTTCATTCATTGGTTGTAAAACAGCAACAGGTCTGTAATGTTCTGAACAAGGTATTTTCATTGTGGGAATTTTATGAAAATTAGTTTTGTTTTTTTTGGGTTTTTTTCGGACCTCCAGTTTGTTTTTTAACAGAGATGTTTATGTCTGTGTGTGTTTGTCACTCCCTTACTCAAATAGCTTTAATTCAAAACTTAATGATTGGTAAACATGAGTAGATTTTTTTCTCTTTGCCTTTCATTCAGCAGGGTTAGTGTAGCTGTCATGTGAACCACTTGAGTGGATTTCACCAATATGCACGCACTGAAACGTGAGCTAGAAAAGCCTGGCTGTCTGAAGCCTCATGAGCACGACAATTTTGAGGATCGAGTTAAAAACCTGCGGGGGAATAAAGCCAGAACACAGTAACCCAACAGCCTCTTCCCTTTATTTGCTTGTCCTGTGCTTGCCTCATTGCCTTAAAGCCATTACCAATAAAAGCGAGTGAGCAAAGGGGGTTTTTATGGTTCTTCAGGCCTGGAACATTTTTTTTTCATCTCTCGGTGGTCATACCATCCCAATACGAGCATTAGAATGACTCTGTTGTCCTCTGAGAAAAGGGGGATCATTGTTTGTGACACACAAACATCATGTGATTTTAGTTTGAAAGTAATATTTTTCTTTGCAAATATAAATGACACAATTTACAGAATCAGCAGCTCACAGAGCTCCTAACCTAGATGTTGTCTAATTTTTACGTGCCATAAGAAATGTTGAGTTTTAAAGTTGGGATCGAGCTTTAGCTAGTTCCCACTGAAGCTGACTTCTGCTACCAGGGCATTTTGACATTATGGGAATCTCTCCCATTTATTTTTGTCATACTTACTACCAGTGTTGGTAACTGTAACCCTGTTACTTCTGACAGTAACTCATACTCTAATGCATTACTTTTTCAACAAATAAATGCAGTTGCTGTTACAATATGGTGCGTTTGTCTAATACAGGCCCCGTTTTGGATGGCCAGTCCCCAGTTAAAGTTGTCCTTGAACATGTTCCCAATTTCATTGTTTTATGATTGAGACATTGTATGTATCATTACTGTCATATACTATTCTGATAAATCCCCAACTCATACAAGTTTCATTTTGTTTAAATTTATTAAGGATCTTTTATCCGGATTCACTGTTGTATGCTTTACATATGTTTTATACAGAGGATTTTTTGGTTATTTTGTCTATTGTCAAAGAATTTTGAACGATACCCTAACCCTAACCCATACAATATCCTTATACTTCTTTTTATTATCTTGTATGAAAAGAATTATAAAAGTGGCCACTTTCAAGAGTAAATCATATACTATTCGTGAATTTCAGTACATTTTCAATATGTTTTTTTCTGTGTGTTTTCCGTATGGGAACAATTATTACAGTATCCAGGTAGGAAGCAGAAAGCGTGAGGGAGCATGTTGCCCACAGACGAGAACAACAGTTTTACCGGTCGCTACCGTAATAACTATTATTATTTCTGAGCTGGAAGTGTCCCCTGATTTCATTTCCGAAATCTGGTCACCTTCCAGAAGCTCCATGCCTCGAGTCAGGTTTGTGTTTATATCGACCATAATGTTGAGCAGAATTTAGTGATGTGACTGCAAATGAATAAAAACTGTAGATTTGATCAACAGTGCATTGTTTACCATACAGTACTGAGATGAATATATAAGGGCATAAATAGAGCATTATAGAAGAATAATGTGTTACGTTTAACAGTATCACATTCCTTTTTGATGTAAGTGATCAACAAAGTAACAACACTGGTCACTACTAACTTCTAATACTTTATTCTAATGCTTCGGTCATGTTGATTTGGAAGATTAAACCAACATTTCTGCTCATTTCTCTCCAATATCTCTGTCTACTGTCACTTTGTTCTTGGAAAACTGGGAGGACTGGGTAAATAGAGAAGGGTCAGCATGAGAATCACAACCCAATCTGTTGGGCATATGGAGGTCCTGTCAATGCTGCCATCCTCCAGCTGGACAGTATTAGTCTCTCTTGTTACTCAGGAGTTGAGCTATCATCCCCCAGGGGCCAATGAGGAGCGGAGGGACGGGTGGGGGGGGGTCGTAGATCTGACTTCAGCTCCTGTTCATCACCCAAAGTCCATACCCTCAAACACATCAGTGCTGTTCATTAGCTCCTAAAGTAAATAAACCGACTGTGTCTATGTGTAGGACAGAGAGTGAAAGAGTGGGTAAATAAGGGTTCAGGGCACCAGGGCTAATCCCATAAAGTGTGTGTTTAAGTGACAAGAGAAAAAGAGATGCAGATATTGAAGGTTCTATGCTATTGTTACTGACGCCCAGGAAGGAAACACAAAGAACAAAACTAAGAAACAGCTCAAATATAGTCAGTAATTTTATTTGGCTGTTGAAGTGCTTGAACCTGAGGTCTAGTGATCATCAGGTCTATTAGTAACAAGTTTCTGTCTTTGTATGCCTATGGGGGTGCTGCCTTCTTCTGACACAGCCAAACACATGACTGATTTCATTCTGTTTATTTTTATTTGGCTTAATACAGATTGCTTAGATTCCTGTGCAGTGGATCTGGGTCAGCTATGCCATAAAGACAAATATTTAGGTTTTCCAACTGACGTGGGGCCCTTCATAATCATATCAGAAACCTTCCATGTTTGTCAGTGCTTACAGAGTGCTGCTTTAAAAATGCGTCAGGCATACAACTAAACGTATGTACTGTACATTCCCTGTATCCGACATGTGCAAGGCACTTGTCTTGTGACCGGTATGTCTGTCTCTAGTTTAGTAGGTCAAGGTTGTCACACAAGGAAAAAGTTAATATCCACTGACTGATGTCCGTCCTCTCACTGCGAATTGACAGCCCTGAGCCGGAGGGTGGAAAAGTACTTGCACACAAAGTAAAATGAGAGAAAAAAAGCACTAAATCTCACGTGTTTACCTGGAGGAAGAGAAGAGCAGCAATCATTGGAAGTATTGGGTGTTTTTGTCAATATGCAAATTTGAGTGACACTATCATTTCTTTTATCATATATTCATGTGTATCTCAAGCCAGCACACCTATGCAATAAATGCTAACTGCATGTATGATTCACAGTGACAGTATCTTTCAAATAGTTGTTGAAGCCACAGTTTCCAAAATTATCCTCTTTAGTACCTCAATCCTGTCTACTTAACAAGGTACCAGAGGTCAGCAGTGACTCAGAAGTGAAATGAATAACATAGATTTACATTTTTCTCAAGGTTTTAAATGAGATGATTTTTTTCATCAGGGCTCATCAGTATTTAGGTTTTCTGCAGCGAAGAGAAGAATTGCTCTTCAGCACTTTCCAAATAGGATTTGTCATGGAGTGTCTGTTCTTCATCCCATCTGTCTTTGATCTGCAGTAGTGCTATCTCTCATTTTATCTGCTGAAAAAAGACACAAGACACAGGAGCTGCATCACTCTGAAATTCAAACCTGCTTCATGCACTTTTGCAAAAGAACCCCTGGATCAGTGATAAGCTCCCAGCTGAACCTGGTTTGTGTTTGTCATGACAGCCTAGATGTCTGCATGGACCATCACGTGGCTCACTAGAGGTCAGGGTTCAAAGCAGGTCAGGGCAGAGAAGACTAAAGCAGTGACTTCCTGCGTTACTCGCAGGCCGATTCCACACAGAGAAAGAACGGACATGTGGTACTTTGGAATTTGGTCTTCGTCCTCCCTGTCTCTTACATGACAAAAGTCTAAAACAGGAAAGAAAATAGAAAAGGGAAGAGAGTTCTACACTTTCTATTGTAAAAGGTGTAATTGGACACCACAGTATGGACATGCACATACAGCACAAAGGTATATATTTAAAGATAATAACATACCACTCGCACCAACTCAAAAAACAAGCATGCCCATACAAACACACACACACAATTTGTTGTACCCTGATGTCAAATACCTAGCATTTCCTTGGCATAGCCAACATCCATCTCCTCCCACCTCCCTCATTCATTCATGCTTAATGCTCCACAATATTACTGCAGGGAACATCTTCTTTTTGGTACTTAAATCTTGCACCCAAAGCCCCGTGAGTCATCGCTGCTGAAAGGTAGCTGGCAAGTTTGAAATGCCAACTCCTCCCTGTTGCATGCCAAGTCTTTCTTAAAGGAATACGTCGCCCCTAAAATGACAATTTGTATATCAACTCACTCGGTACTATCTGGATTTCTCTGAGAAAATTTGCACGCTGCCTCTTAAACATGTGTCATCACAAGCAGCTTCCTATTTAATTCACTTCTGCACTTCTGCATAAACAGTATCACGCTCAGTGTTTTCCCTATAGTTTATTTGGGAGGGTGCCCCGTCCCCCAACATTTCAAGTCCAGTGTCCAGTGCATCACTATCGTTTCATTACAATCATTAAAATGCATTTCTCCTATCCTCTGCGACAGACGGGCTTCTCCCCTCACTCACGCTCACTGGCTCCAACCGATTGATTGAATGCAGCATAGTATTGTGGAGAGGAGAAAAATTATCAGCAGTGTTGAAATTTATAACAAGGTGACCAGACGTCACCGGATATAGCGATATTCCCCTCACACACCCGAGACTCTGACACCCCCCACCCCCCATCGACACTTGAACACTGACACTTTCAGGAACTCAATAAGCACACTCCCACCTTCTCCAACTTTATTCACTTTAAACTGACAATATGCTAACTCAATTTAATTGCGGAGCGGCACGGAGGTGCAATGGTTAGCACTGAAGGTACTGGGTTTGATTCCAGGCCCAGGGCCTTTCTGAGTGGAGTTTGCATGTTCTCCCTGTGTCTGCGTGAATGTGAGTGTGAGTGGTTGTCTGTCTCTATGTGCCCTGTGATGAACTGGAGACTTGTCCAGGGTGTACCCTGCCTTCTGCCCTAAAGAGAGCTGGGATAGGCTCCAGCACCCCTGCGACCCTATGTGAGGATAAGTGGTAGAAAATGGATGGATGGATGTGCAATTTCTCTGCACTACCAACATATATATTTGCATCGACTGTGTCTTAGTTACTCCTCTAGTTTGATTGCACTTGTTTTATTTTATTTTGTTCTTCATGCACCAAGGTTTGAGAGAACCATAATTTCAATTCTTTATATTTCCTGTACATGCTCCAGAACTGACAATAAAGCTGACTTTGACGTGATTTTTATATACTGTAGATAAACATTGGTTATAGCTCATAACAGCAATCTTAATATCGGAAATCAGTATCGGACAAAATTTTCATATCGTTGAATGCTGAATCATTACTATTTTTTGATATAGTTTTGCTGTTGTTAAAAATGCCCCCCATTTACTTCAAGTTATCAAGATTTTGTCTCAGACTTTGTTCACAGTGGAGCCATGTGAGAAGTTTTCTTCGAGAAATCAAAATAACACTGGGTGAGAAATTGGTATGCAAGTAGTCAATATTGGGGGTGAAGTGTTCTTTTAATACAAAATGATTCATGATGTCAGCCGTTAGCAACAGCTGCCATTACATTTATGCGTTAAAACTGAATCCACAATAGAACCCACTGGGATACACATGTGGTAGCCATCAAAGCAGAGCAGACGCCATTAATGAAGCAATCTTACCTCAAGGTCTATCTTGTCATTTCTCAGAAATCTTTGCTCATATCACATAATTTTCATCAGCAGAGGGGGGTTCAAACACTAATATGGAAAGTCAAGGCTTTGGACTGTGAAAGTTTGGAGGGCAGGACAACTAAAAACATCTTTTACAAGCAGCAGTACTTTGATATTTTTGGGGTTCATTAAAGGCAATAACACATGATCTGTTTGGAAAATGTGGCAGTGAGGAGCACCAAATTATTCCAAACAATGATTATACCTCACTGGGTTTGGAAGAGGAATTCTGGAAATTTCCAGCACAACTCAAAATGTTGCTGTGTGCTCATTTCACAGCCATATGGTTGGCATCATTAACCACTCCCCAAGTATTCAGTTGATTTCCCAAGCAGACCTCCACCTCTTGTAATTCTCAGAAAATGTGGTCTCACACACAGTAACTCTTTATGTGTTGAAATTTGATTGCTGCAATGCCAGAGCCTGTGGAAATAAATCAAACCAGCTTGTTTCATTCACTCTAGGGCAGGAACAGCTGCATGTTACCATAAAATTGCATTTTGGAGGCAGTCAGATTAATGGAAATAATCAACAAGCATTTGCAGAAAAAAACAACAGTCTTTCCACTTACTGAATGACACATGTCAGTCTCTATTGTTTGTTGTGTGGCTTCTCAATCTATTGTTTTTTTTTCTGCAATCTCATCTCACCAACTTTATTGGACATGTGTGATGTTTACTCCCAACCTGTTTTACTCCAAAACCTCCAACAATTGCCCTCTGGTTCTGCTCTTGCCCTGCCATCCCCCCTCACCCTAAAGTGAAGCATCACTAATGTGCTTTCCTCGTGCATGACTAATAAGAGAAATATGAGCAATAATTTGGGACTCTGTGTGTGTGTGTGTGTGTATGTGTGTGTGTGTGTGTGTGTGTGTGTGTCCTTCTGTGCACTTCTTTATCTTGAACAGGACATAAGAGAGGACTGCTGATCAGTGGATTTCCTGGAGATCCAGAGCTTCCTTTGTGAACAATGTCTTCCAGATACTCGTGGCTTTGTTTCTCAAAAGACTGTTTTGTCAAACTTTATATATAAAAGAACAGAGTGACTTGAATATGCAGTATTTAACTATGTAGCGTGTATCACAGTGCATGTTATATATACAGATGGTTCCTGTTAGAGTATTGTTATAACGTTTTCACTCTGTGGGTAACATTTGTAGTTGACATACATAAAATATCAGGGAGAGGAACTCCCCTTCAATAGCTAAAATCTAAAAGTACCTATCATTTGCACACGTGTGTTTAACTCAATGTGGTTTCGTGTTTCAGTGTACATCTGTGTGTATATGTTGACTTTAACACTGTTTGCTTTAGCCTTTACACATTAGTGTTGGCCAATAATTCTCCTAAGGCCAAGGTTGTGCTGAAGCCACATGTGGTAGTGCTTTACAGGAAAACAGTGATTGAATTCCTTTAACATGTCAGTCATGCTCAAAGATGTACAGTCAGCCAAGTAAAATAAATGTGCCTTTTTAGCAGATTGTGGCCACTAATGGTTCCCCCATTGTTAGAATTGTTAAAAAGTTGTTATGACAGTGTGGGACACGTCAGAGTAGGTCAGGACTGAGATGTTACTGTATTCAAAGATTTTTTTGGGCCTGATTCGAAGCACAACCATCATTTGCCAAATCAGATCTTAAAGGTCCAAACAACCTGATCCGCAGTCCGATCCAGGTAGACGCCAGAGTATTTCACCAGTCCAATATGCATTAAACCATGAGACCTTAATAGTAGACTGGCAGCAACAATTAACAAGCAGCTGCAGTCAAGGAGAATATGTAGCAAGTTCTCATGCATGTCAAAAATATATTTTCTCCTTTCAAGACTGTGACACACCACCTTGAGTTAGACATTTTGACATGCTGCTCCAACACCTGAGTGAGTGCAACTACATCCCACTCAGCCCGATAAGATTGGATAGTTTGGATCTTGTCTGCTGCACATCCGAGGTTGAGGTTTAGATGCAAGGTACAGAATAGACCTGTAAAGACCTCAAACTCAAAAAGTCAAGGTAATAGCTAAGAGGGATTTAGCAAGAGGAGTGGATCGGTGTTGCCGACTTCACTTTATTCACAGGACTTTGCAAATTGTTTCTGGTACTCTGATCATGTATCTGTACTCTTATTCAGTTGAAATTATCTCTTTCAGACATTAAATGTTCTTTTTAACACATTAAATCATGAACCTACAAGACCCTATCATTTTAAAACCTAGCTCAATGCAAATCTTCAGCAACCCTCCGTCAATGGTTTATTTTTCCCGTGTTAGATTTTCAGTGCCATAATCTGAGTAGACTTTTACTGCTGTGCTCAACAAGTAAAGGGTCAATGATAAATGGATGCTCCGACGTAAAGCCTGGGTGAAAAACACATCGTCGTACGACACCGATCCATTGTTTTTGTAAGTGTGTGTGTCAGCCTCCTGCCTCCTGCCTCTATTGTGATCGTGGTCAGTCCATCAAAGCCCGGAGAGGGTGTCGGCGAGGCATTTGGTCTGCTGTCTGCTTCACACTTCCTTTGTTTGTGTGTGTGCTGGTCCAAGCCTCTGTCTCCCTGCACTTCCTCCTTGCCATTGTGTATATGAAAGCATATGCTATCTCTCTCTTTCTCTCTCTCCCTAATCAGTGTCTTATTGGGCTGATCCCCAAGACCATGGATGAGCTATTTCTGGAGATTCCTGTTATGAAAAGATTATTCCCCTCCCTCCTCTGTCTCTCTCACCCTCTATCTCTGTCTCTCTCTCTCTCACACACAGCAGTCAATCTCATTATCTCAAACTGCATCGACACACTCTTGTCATTGGAAGCATTTAGATTCAAGGACATGTCAGTGCCTTGCCACGGAAAATGGACAAAAAGTTGTGTTTCTAATAATAGCGCAAATGGCCTTGCTCACCTGTTAAGACAGTCATCTTCATGGCTTTGTTATCTGAAATTCTAAATTACAAAATGTCCAGAAGCTCAAACACACACACGGAGCATGCTCATCTCTATTTCAGGATGACCGCTATGACCTTTGCAGACCCATACTTTTGTTATCTCTTTTTTAAGTCTTTGTTGACACAGCCTTGGGTGTTTATGTGTGTGTGTGTGTGTGTGTTAGACTGACACATCCACTAGCTGACCCTCACCTGGCCTCACTGTTTGGGGTGAGGGGTGGTAGAAGAGGGAAGAATAAACCCCAAGGCAAGTCCAGAAGGTGGCTCTCCATGAAGGGAACAAGCTTTCATCTTTCTCTCACTTTTCTGTTTTTATGTCTTTTTTTCTTCTAGCCATTTTTGTCTTTCTCTGTCGCTCGGCTAATATCTTTCTTATTTCTCTCTTCTTCTGTCTGTCGCTCTGTTTCTCAGGGTCAGAGGTCACACTGTTAACTTTACAACCTACAACAGTAGCTTCACCCAACAACCCAGCAGCAACAAGTTGATGGTGCGTAAGAGTAAGGCTGGGTACCGAATTTCTATACTTTTGTAGCATTAACTGAAAAGAATAATTTTTCGTTGCCAAATTCTGATACCCTTAAGATTCATAGTAGTGACACTGCTGATCCATCCCTCACTTTCCCATCACAAGGCGACAAACATTGCTGGTAAAACAGAGGATTAATGTCATTTATATATGTATATATATACATGTACATATATATATATATATATATATATATATATACACGTGTATATACACGTGTATATACATGTATATATACACGTATATACATGTGTATATATATATATATATATACATATATATGTACATGTACATATATGTATATATATGTACATGTACATATATATGTATATATATATATGTACATGTACATATATATACATATATGTACATATATATATACACACGTAGATATGTATAGACATATATATGTCTATACATATCTACGTGTGTATATATATATATATGTTCACTATATTGCCATAAGTATTCGCTCACCCATCCAAATAATCAGAATCAGGTGTTCCAATCACTTCCATGACCACAGGTGTATAAAATCAAGCACCTGGGCATGCAGACTGCTTTTACAAACATTTGTGAAAGAATGGGTCGCTCTCAGGAGCTCAGTGAATTCCAGCGTGGAACTGTGATAGGATGCCACCTGTGCAACAAATCCAGTCGTGAAATTTCCTTGCTTCTACATATTCCACAGTCAACTGTCAGCTTTATAAGAATGTGGAAGTGTTTGGGAACGACAGCAACTCAGCCACGAAGTGGAAGGCCACGTAAACTAACAGAGCGAGGTCAGTGGATGCTGAGGCGCATAGCGGGAAGAGGTCGGCAACTTTCTGCAGAGTCAATCACTACAGACCTACAAACTTCATGTGACCTTCAGATTAACTCAAGAACAGTGCACAGAGAGCTTCATGGAATGGGTTTCCATGGCCAAGCAGCTGCATTCAAGCCACACATCACCAAGTGTAATGCAAAGCATCGGATGCAGTGGTGTAAAGCACGCCGCCACTGGACTGTAGAGCGGTAGAGACACGTTCTCTGGAGTGATGAATCACGTTTCTCCATCTGGCAATCTGATGGACGAGTCTGGGTTTGGTGATTGATTTGGTGGACGATACTTGTCAGACTGCATTGTGCCAAGTGTAAAGTTTGGTGGAGGGGGGATTATGGTGTGAGGTTGTTTTTCAGGAGCTGGGCTTGGCCCCTTAGTTCCAGTGAAAGGAACTCTGAATGCTTCAGCATACCAAGACATTTTGGACAATTCCATGCTCCCAACTTTGTGGGAACAGTTTGGAACTGGCCTCTTCCTCTTCCAACATGACTGTGCACCAGTGCACAAAGCAAGGTCCATAAAGACATGGATGACAGAGTCTGGTGTGGATGAACTTGACTGGCCTGCACAGAGTCCTGACCTCAACCCGAAAGAACACCTTTGGGATGAATTAGAGCAGAGACTGAAAGCCAGGCCTTCTCGTCCAACATGTGTGACCTCACAAATATGCTTCTGGAAGAATGGTCAAAAATTTCCATAAACACACTCCTAAACCTTGTGGACAGCCTTCCCAGAAGAGTTGTAGCTGTTATAGCTGCAAAGGGTGGACTGACGTCATATTGAACCCTATGGATTAGGAATGGGATGTCACTTAAGTTCATATAAGAGTCAAGGCAGGTGAGCGAATACTTTTGGCAATATAGTGTGTATATATATATATATATATATATATATATATATATCTATATATATATATATATATATATATATATATATATATATATATACACACACACACACACACTGGGGATTGCATGGAGATTAGGTTAATTGGCTAATTTAAATTGCCTATAGGTGTGAGTGTGAGTGGTTGTCTGTCTCTATGTGCCCTGTGTAGTGGAAAAGCGGCATTAGGGTGGAAGGCAGGGTACACCCTGGACAAGTCGCTACCTCATCACAAGGCACATAGAGACAGACAACCACTCACACCTATGGGCAATTTAAATTAGCCAATTAACCTAATCCCCATGCATGTTTTTGGATTTTGGGAGGAAGCTGGAGTACCTGGAGAGAACCTACGAAGACATGGGAAGAACATGCAAACTCCACACAGAAAGGCCTCGGGCCGGGAATCAAACCTGGTACCTTCTTGCGATGCGACAGTGCTAACCACTGCACCATCATGCTGCCCACTTTCAAGGCAATGGTATTAAAATCAAATATATGTGGTTTAGTTTTTTTTCACACCTGGATTTTTTTTTGGCTTCAAAATAAAAGTGGTAACTGGTATCTGAATCATAAGCCAAACAAATACCCGACTCCTCTGATGAGCTTTGATGAATGAAAATGGTAGACACTCATTTGCCCCAGAGCAACTGGCAGCAGCAACAGTCTGCTTTTCTGATCTCTCACATTTTACCACTCATTCATCAACAATCACTGGCATTATTGTCTGATTGTCACCATCACAAAAAACCCCCTTAGCTCCTTGCAAGGTGTTTTTGACCCTTCTCAGTCGAGGGTAGCGTTGGGTCGGGGTTTTGGTTGCAGTCTCTGGGTGGTCGGGTTTTGTGGCTCAGAGATTTGGCCTTGTTTGGTAATCTCTCTTCATCTCTCCTTCCTCTCTTTGTTTTCTCTCTCTATCTTTCCCTCTTTCTTTCTCACACAGAGACAGTAGACTGTAATTATCTTTCTCCCTCCCTTCAGCTTACAGTTTTTGGATAATAACACTTACTCATAAGATCACATATTCCATTATTTTGTATTTAATATAATGCTTATACTTTAGATTGGAATACATATGCACCGAGAATCTCTATACATTTTGACTTTGAATGAACTGAATTGAATGAATTTAATGCTTTGTCAGATGCATGGCATTGTTTACTCTTTCATGGGATATTTTATGATATTAATCAAAAAAATCTGGAGACTGCTATTTTTTAGACTACAACGTGTTTTTGTAAAGCTGCTTGTGTTCAGCCTTGTGCTTTGTTGACGTTAGCTTTACTTCTGTTTGGGTTCCCACAGAATAGAATGCATCAGGTGTAGAAATAATAAAAACTGGGATAAAAGTGAGAAATCAACCAATATTTTCACTTCAAATATGTAACAGACAAAATACAGAAATGACCATGAAGAATTCTGAGGAACAAACTCCAATAACAGGCATCCAAATAAACTGTGAGGAGTGGTACAGTATAAAATGGTTCTTTCAACACCAGTTACAGATATAAAGCAGTATCATTGATTTTTAGAGCTCCAGGCAAACATTTCAAGTGAGTCCTACCAGAGGGGACAGCTTTATGAATGCCTACTCTATAGACTCATGATTTTGCTCATTTTAATAGCTGGTGGGATCCCTTTTGGGTAAATCACTTGTGACTCCTCAGTCAGCTGGGACCGGTATGGCAGTGAGCAACAGACTACACACTTTGCCAGGATTTTTTGCATCATCCTTTCCACCCTCACAGCAGTCCATGCTTTGGATTACATGTATTTCCCAGCCACCTGGTGACTGTTCTGGCTTTACCTCACAGCCTGTGTGTTACCATGGCAATAACACAAGAGCTGGCCAATACCAAACACTGACATTGTTGAGAAGTTCTTGGAAAACTTTGGATAAAAAGTTCCTGATGATAGAGAAGAGGGGAAAACTGGAAAACTGGACAGGCTACAGACACACACCCACACAAGATTTCAACACTTTTGCTATCCAAATGAGGCATGGATTGTAAATTATATAGTCTCATAAAACCACAACTTTTATTCTGGCCGCAGAAAAAATAAATTTAGAGTTAGAAATAAAATGTTTATATAAACCAGCCTCAGGGCAATTCTAGACTTGTCTTATTGTTATTATTACTAGGCTAATTATAATAATTGTATCGACTTGTTTGAAGCTGCTGTGTGAGACATCACATCATCGTCATTAAGACTTCCTAAAATCTACATCCAGAACTGAATGTGCTGTCACAGTTTCAACCTGTGCGTGCTCAGGCGCCACGGACAGGGGCGGCACCAGAGGCATCACCAAACCTGCAACAACTCTCTATTCACTGAGCCACTTGCGCTTTTCTGAGTAATCTCGCCTCACAAAAGGGCTTCTCTCAGCTGTCTCCAGTGTTTTCTAATGAAATGCAAACTGGGAACCAACCTCCGATTCAACTGCTGCCCTTTAGGGGAGGTGTCTGAGGCTGAGGCGAGACAGTAGCTGAAATGAATAGCGGGGAGTCCTGGGGAGAACACTTAATCACTTTCCATTTTGTGTGGCGTTTGTTAGTCATGGGCTTTAAGAAGTCAAATCAGTAAATTAAATGAGTAGAAAACAGAAACAATGACAAGATAGAAGTCAAACGATGAAATGCAGAGCAGAAACAAAAAGACGATTTGGTGTCCTGATGAACGCGCTTGGGCACTGTTATGACATTATGGCATTAATCGTTATCAATGCACATAACCACCATGTGTGGAGGTTGTCCTGTGTGGATCCGTGTGTCTCTGGCTCCTTATCAGGTGAGGAGCAGCGGGTTGGGGTGGGGGTGGAGCCACGGCAGAGTTGCCCATTCCTAAAGCTTGAATCACACAACTCTCCATTCACATTCCTGCCGGGGACCGCTTCGCTTAGGGACGGGGAGGATTTGGAAGAACTTTGGGATTCTGTGTGTCGCAGCCAAACCAAATTGTTGCCATGGATTTACTGTCCCGCTTAACGGCCAGAGGACATCTGCAGCCGAGTGCGTAATCAGAGCTTCCCTAACGCTGGATCTATCATGCGCGCTCCGTCCTAACAGTGGAGCAGACCGGACTGTGGACAGGAGCCTGCCACCGGGGCGCAGCCGGGGCTCTGCTTTTATGCTGACGCTGGTCGAGTCCCACACATTAAAAAATGATGTTAACACGTAAGTCCGCGATTTACCTTAAACTGATTTTTTTATGGTTTCTGTGTAAAGTGTGGTCGCGCATTCAAGCGGTTTCCTGTTTATCCAAGAGATGTAGCTCACCGGCAGGTTTACTCGGCGTGTTTGTTTTAGCTTACTTTCAGTATTGAACCCACAGAGGCTTTGTTTGAGTTTAATCTTAAAGTAAAGCACTCTTTAAGTCGCCTTTACGGCGCAGCGCTGCGGGCTGTCAGATAAGAAACCTCTGCGCTTTGCGCGTAACTGCACGTCTCCAATGTCCCCCTCCCATCCTGTTCACAACTCACAGACAAAAGCCAGGAGTATTCTTAAGTAACGCATGACCCTGAGTTAGGTTCCTAACTTTAAGAAAAAATACTGCCCTAAGTATCTCCCCTCTTACGCACACGGCTAAATTGGGAGTCCCCATCAGACTAGTTGGTCGGACTGAAATGGATTAAATTTAATCCCTGTGTTGGGAAACAGGGTCGCGAACTGGAATGTTCTGTAAATCGTGTTTTGTGTCTTTACAGATCAGAAGGTGTCGTACCAGTCCGCAACACTTGTGCCAGTGCCTCCAGTTTGCTTTTACTGCCTGCGCCTTTTGCCTGGCTGCAGACCTTTTGCTAAATTTAATGGGGCATATGAGGTGGATGTATAAAATCCAGTTTCAGTCCTTTTCTCGCAGGCTGTTAACTTGATTAATTGGCATCAGTTTTTCAGTGGGTTTTAACACGTTAATGTGATCCAACCCATGAATCTTTATCAGTTACCTCAGGCATGGAACAGATATGAGCACAGCACGGGTTCAGAGGAGAACATCACAGACATGAAGCCATCATGATGAGAGGTGTCTGAACATTACCAGCAGTAACTACAAATGTGGAGACAGTATGACCATCACCGCTATTTACTTTGCTCATTCACTTAAAGAGCCCTTTGTGACAAAATCCAATTGCAGAAGTAGGAAGCCCATTTTGCACTCTCTTTCTCCTCCTTAACATCTCTTTATTTCTTTCATCCTGTGAAATTAGATCTGAAGTGATGAGACAGTTCAGTAGGTAGTTTTTGCTTGTGTTGGGAGGAGAGCAAATGAAGGAAACACACTTCACTGCACTCTTTGTGAAACAGGAAGTGAGCTGGGGCCTTATCTGAAAGATTTACATCCAGCTGGCACACTGTTTCTTCATGTCCTGTGAGGAGACACACATGTTTGTTTTTGCTGTTACCTTCCCTCCATTGAAGGTACTGCACTGTCCTGGGATCTGTTTATGTATGGACAGCTATGGGAAAGGCAGTCATCTGGCCGAGGAAAGCTCATCAGAGGTTTTGATTGTGCCTGGTCACCTGATCCATGGCTAGGGCCCTCTGTGAGGGCATAAATCACCAGGGAGCACAGTGACCCATGTGGTTAGCTCTGTGATGATCCATCTGGGCCAGCTGTGAGTTTGTATGCATATGTGTCTGTGCGTCCATGCCTGTCCCTCACTACCCACTAGAACGGCCCATTGGTAGTAAACACATTTTTGTGTGTGTGTCAACGGGTCATAGCTTGAGGCCAGCCAGATGGCGATATTCCTGGCATCTTCTCTCTTAGCTAACAGCCAGGCCTTCTCAGCGAACACCAGCTGTCTCAACTTGGAATCACAAAACATGATACCCACCAGGAGGAAAATCTGCTCTCGCCCATCGTTTGCATTCCAGTAGAGTGATGGAGGCATTTTATATTGGTCAAAAAGCTGTTGAGTCCAGTTGTTCTGAAGTTTCAGATCATGAATTTATCAGATACACATTGTTCAAGTTCATGGACCTGTCCTTGTCAGTGTTGGAGGAGAAGGACAGACACTGGCACTATCCAAGCTCCTGGCTTTGCTTGTTGTAGATTACTGCTGAGCCACAGAGTCTGGCCTGTTTTATCACATCACCTGTCTAGACCCGTTTTGCAGCTCCTTCAGAAATGAGCCATTCAGACCTGGAGTTGATAACAAACCCTTTGCCCGCCTTTTGGGTTGTTTTACAGTCGCCACTGTGAGACCCAGCGATGATCGGGTAATTCCTGATAAGCCCTCTCAATTCACAACAGTTGTTAGTCAAGCATTCTTCTTAATCTGCCAACTTCAAAGCCCCGGCTCTAGTCGTGATAACTGTATTGAGACTCTTGACCTCCAGTTTGCCGTATATACAGCGGAGCCTTTGAGGTGGGGAGCAGCATCCTTTGTTTGCCAGCTGCTGACAAACTCCCACTGGAGCTGAGCATTCAGGCTCAGCCAAGCCAGATCCCGCTGCCTCTGCGATGGAGGGGAACTTCGGCCGGCAATTGTGAGAATTTCCTGCCACAGGAAAGGAGAAAAGAGAAGGGCGAGCAGAATTGAAATAAGCAGGGAGAGCAGAGGAGACAAGGGTTCAAGCACAGAAAAGAAAAGACGATGATGGATAATTTTAGAAGTTGATACCACTGGAGAGCGAGCAAAGCGTTACCCTGATTGGCAGCTCACCAGTTCATCTCTGGCCAAATTCCAGAAGAAAAGCCACTTGTGATCCATGTGAAATCTCTGTGAGCATCGACTCAGCTCATGTTGTCGGCTGATAATCGCTCTCATCTTTGTTGCCCTCTGAGAAGGAGTGTGTCTCACTCTGCTCTTTTCCCTCATTCACATCAGTGTTTTCATTCTCTTTCTTTTTTTAATTCCAACCGAGAGGATCTGAATTTCTGTCCTCAAAGCCATACATTTAGTTTTAAAAATGCATTAAGTTATTTCCCATAACTTGTCCTTATGAAGCCAGTTCAGGCATCTCTGTCTGTCTCTCCGTCCCACCTGACGGACGTGTTTCAGACATCCTGTGTGACCTCCCTCAGCAGGACCAGGTCGTGGTCTGTGCCCTGATTCACATAGCCTGTTTGTTTATCTGTCTGTCTCCAAGGCAACCAGGCTGCAACCAGAAATGGTGACACAATGACCAAACAGGAGAAAGATTTAGTTTAGCAGAAGGTTACCTTTTGCAGTCGGAAAGTGACATGTTGCTGATACCTTATGTTGCTCCTATAGCTCGTAGCCTGAAGTCAGTGGGGTGAAAATGACAAAAGGATCAAAGGTCTTAAGGACTGCTGAGTATTTTCGAATGACTACATTTGTCCACACTTGCTTCCATCCGTAGCAGTTGGTACTACATGGAAAAAAAGCATGCAAAGGAATGTGTTCTCTATGTGCAGTTCCAAAAATTACACTGCACCAAAGGAAATGTGTGGTCAAATTTAGCGTAATTAGTTTGCTAAGCCATGAGGAGTATTTTCAGAGCTGTATGGCTTTGAATCTGTGGTGCTGGCCTGAGTCCTGTTCTGTTGTCCTTCAGGCAACTTATCACCATCATAATCAAGGTAGAATACTTCACTGTTTTATTTGGAGATAATTTCTCAATGATATATTTAAGCATTAAGTGCTTACTGTAAGACATGGCGTTTGTCCAGTGTGTAGCTTTGTAGCTGTCTTTATCCATGAGGACGTTTGGTAAGCACACAATCACCGGAGCCAGTGTTTGTCTTGGCTGCCTTGCCGCCTATTATCTGGCCAGGAACAAACGAAGGTAGGGCCTTTCAGCCGGGTGGTCGGCGAACACTGCAGCCCCGCTCAGCTCTCTTCCTGTGAGGGAAGCAGGAAGAGGAAGTGAGGTAGTTCCCTGGCTATGGCGAAGAAATTGGGGTGGACAGTGAAGGAAGGCAAAAAATATATACAACACTCATGGATCTCAAGCTATCAGGCCAAACTGTGTAAAGGAGTAGGCAGAGTGCTGTAATTTGACATTTTTATGAGCTTTTGACAGTATTGTAAAACTCCTTTATGGCCTCGTTGACCCAACTTTTTTTTTCAGATTCCAGATACAGTACATAAGACTGTATGCATGTGCGGCTCTATTGTTAAGTTGTTTGTGCCAGATGCCCCTGTCCACTTCCTGCAGCCACACAAAAACATATTCTTGCATCTCTCAGAGAATGAATGGAGACAGAATGAGGTGCAGTGGCAAATATTATTCAGTTTGATCCATCTGCGTCTTTATTTTGTTTCCAAGGCACACCATGTCCACATTATGTCACTGTAAAATAGATTTGACACACATTCTAGCCCAGTGGGGTGTGTCACTGGATATTTTCCCCCCTACAGACGCACTTAATGGACCCCTTCTTTTTGGGGTTTGGGGGTGGAAAGCTGACCACGTGTTTGTATGTCTGATTAACATTTCAATAGCTTTACTGTCTTTTGAGTGGGTCGTCTTTAAACATGAGGTCGGCCTTTGCAAACACACAGACTGACTTAGATGCACAAGCAATCACAAGACGCTCCAGCTCTGTGCAGTTCCCGCTTTCAAGAATGCTGGAATAATTACTCCTTAGTTTCTGTGTCCTCCAGGGTCACTATGCTCCAAAAATACTATCACCTCAACACACCCACTGAACACACAGATACCTCAAGTACCTAGTGAGTAGGGGAAGCAGAACTCATTTGTTAAATAAATCTGCATTAAGACATAGTTGTTAATGTGTAATGTGACACTTGGGTGCATGCTGGTGTCAGGCCCCGTCTTGGTTGTGTCACACCTTGTTGTTCAAGGGTTTGTCTGCCGTCTAGGCTTGTTGTTGGTATGTTAATGCTTGTATACTGTATGGCTGATCCCAGACCTCCTGTCCTGTCTGTCTGTATGACAGTTCTTTATGGTTACCTTTCTTTTGTCCACATCAAGCCAATTCCCACTTGTTCAACGTCTCACTCCTTTGAAATGATTTATTACACATTTATGTGTGTATTATCTTTGTAGTTCTCCACCAAAATACTGACACACTCTCCTTCTCCTCTTATGCTCCAGCTCTTGAACTTGTGCTAAAATAAATCGAACAATTCCTTGGTCTAATTCACCCTGGAAGTGAGGTGGAACAGCTGGTGTTTGGAAGATTAAACAAACTACTCTGGTGGTTACTATTAGCTCAATCACACTCAGCCAAACATAACACTCCAACTAAAAGTGTGAAGGATTTCACTACAATGTCTGAATACAAGGATTGTGAGATTTAACATGGTAACATTTTAAGTGTCCTGTCTGAATTTCAGATGTCACACACATTTGTAACGGGATTAGTGAGTATTAAGCTTTCGTGTTTTGCATTTACTCCTTATGTTGTCACTTTCATTCATTGTTTACCAGTGTCTTTTCTTGCCTTTGTTCCACTGGTTTTGTTGACACATTTTTCTCAAGGCTGTGCTACATTTGTACTGGTTGTAATTCCACTAAAGAAGACATTGTAAAATGAGATCCTTAAGGCCTGGAGACATGTCTCTGTCTGTCCCCTGTCTGTGGGGGTGATGGAGCAGTTGAGGAGGCTGGGGTTTGGGCCAGCCATTTGGCATATGTCAACTAAAGGACTTTCACAGATAATTGGGGAACATCACCATGACTCCTACCACAGTAGACCTCGACATGCAGTCGCTACTTAGCACAACAAGCCCGAATGTCACACCTTGTGTTTAAAGGGAGTTATGGAAGAGTTTGTCAAGCCATTGGAGAAGAGTTGTGAACATGTTCAAACACTGAAATATCACACAGTGGCATAATTTGTATTTCTGGATGTAGTCGTTATCAAATGGTTTTCTTTTGAAGATCTCTGTGTGAACAACACCGCCTTACCTGACTAAGGCGCTTAAGTGGCACACACTTGGCGTGTGAGAGGGTTAACACAATTTGCACGAATGATGCTTTGAGCTCCAGCTTTGGAAGCATGTGAGACGAGAGTGACCTAGTGTGAGATAGCTAATAAGGTCAAGGGGTTGACACTTGATAAGCTGCTAGCATGTTGAGGGTGCTTAGTTCCAGAATTTTGTCAGGATAACCTTTGTCCAAATGACATTTAAATTGACACGTAGGTGATGATAATTTTAATTTTAAATATGATGATTATTTGCTGCTTAGTTGGATTGAAGTCTCCCACAATGCCTCACAACATGCCCTTGTTTTCTTCCACTTTTTCTCCTCTGCAGAGATCGAAGCCAAAGAGGCCTGTACCTGGCTCCGAGCAGCAGGGTTCCCACAGTACGCCCAGCTTTATGAAGGTAAAGACCCCTGTGAGACAACACCGCCCACTCTCACCCCAGGTGGCTGCAAAGATGAAACTAAGTTAGTGCTGGTATGAGAAGCCAAGGTTATACTAAGAATAGTGATACATTATTTTTTTTTACTTCAGTAACCCTTTGAAAGGCTGTTATTTTACTGCACCGACATCTGCAAGCTGAAAAAAATCAGATAATTCATCTGATTATTCCATTCAGTGATGTTTAACTCACACAGTTTAGTGGGAGTTTAGTGTCAAGCACACTAAACTCCCAACATGCACACTTGTGCCTGTGCATACATACATACCACACGCAGCACAACATTCCTGAGGAGTAAGGGGTGTGTTTTTCCTTAGCACCAGTATCTTTCTGTGTTTTTGAGAGAAAGCCGCAGCACACTATATTTCAAACATTAACTATAATGTTATGTACGTAGTAACTCTTTGAGGACCAGAGTTCTTTCTTTCTGACCTGACCATGCTAAAATAAACACATTTTCTGTACCCTCTAAAGTTACCCATACAGTGGCATGTGGTTGAGAGAGAATACTTTGTACGACCTTTGAGTTTTAAATACCCGTTCACTGAAATACACCATACATTTTTTACACTCCCTATTGCTACTCCCCTACTATATTATGGTATGCCATATGCATCCCAGTTGCCCTTATGTAATGACAGGGCAATGTCAGCAGGACCAAGCTGCCATTGTCAGCAGGTCATTGCTTGTTGCCACTTAACCGTGAAATGTTTCCTATTTGAACGGAAAGCTCATTGTGTTTCTGCACAGGTGATGAGACTGTTTCCATAAAAGTGCAAACCACAATCAGTCACTGTGCCAATTTTGCTCCCTGGCTGGTTTGACGCTTGTAGCCGTCTCCGCACAAGTAGGGATTTATGCAGATTCGTGACATGTTTTTCTCTTCCCTTGTATCCGTGGGACAGTCTCCATTGTCTGTGCTGTCAAGACTATTGCCCCACTAAAGATAAACAGACTGATAGGCCTGATTCAGTACAGTAGGCTGAAGGTGCTGGCCTCTCTTAAACAGCATTTTCTTATCGTGGTCATCTCCCCCTGGGGGTTTAGATGCAAGATTCCTATTTTGGGTTGGGTCAGCACATTCCAGAAAACACTGTAAAATCCATCCATCCATCCCTGTACCAAACTGATTAAATAGTCCTTATGATTCAAGGCACACCTTATTTTTTTGCCATCATGAATTCTGTGACTCAGTGATTAAATGATCTTGTTAATCGGGTAGACTAGCGAGAAAGAAGGAGAAAAGGAAGTGGGACCTCTGAGCAGAGGTGGAGTACCTATTGTCATTCTTCAATCAATCCCCTGTTCTGTCCTCTGTGCTCCACATCCCCCCTGCCTGCCGGGTCTGAAAGCTGCAGCTGTGTTTGTTTGGTCGACTAAGACGCCACTTCCTCTTTTAGCTTTTCATCAAGGCTGTGTGTGTGTGTGTGGGGGGGGCGGACGGAAGGCCCTGGTGGGTTTTTGAGTGGGTGGGTTTTTATCTTTAGTTATATCTGAACACATTGATGCAATCAGTGGCAGGCAGATGCCCATACTAACCAGACCCTCTCTGATTAGATGCCCAGTTTCCCATCGACATCTCTTCAGTCACCAGAGACCATGACTTCCTTGATCGGGATGCCATTGAGGCTCTCTGCAGGTGAGATACAAGTAATCTTTACTCTTTCTTTTGATGTTATACGCCATTCTTCCTATTCTCCATCTTCTTCAAATCCCCAAACGAAACAATGAGGGCATGACTTCAAACAGAGGCATGCTTTTGAAAGTTGCCGATGAGATGAAAGAATGACACGATAAGCACATTGGAGCCACGCACTGTACCCTGTCCTCTCTCCATTTACTTTTCTACAGCCATATCTCACTCATTCTTTTCTTCTTCCCCTGATAGTGTCTGCCTCAGTAATTTTGAATTGTCCCGGCAACTGCTACCTTTCACTGCTAGATGCTACAGTCACGCAATGTTGTTAAAGCTTCCTTTTTTTGCTACCCAAAACTTGTGAGTACATGGTTTCAAAGTTTTGTTTATAGGAAGTTCCAGACATCTTAGTCTTTTGAAAAAGGCCGAAATGACAGTGAATATCATTGAAACAGGGTTTGCGTCCAAGTTGGAGCCCCTGCAATATTAATTACCATATGAGGAGGAGGTTAATGGCTCTTTAATGGAGTCGACTCCTTCATCAAATCCTGGCTCTCAGTAATAAACCACAGCAGGTGTCCCTCCATACATCTGGAAGTTATCATCTCAATGTCTCCTCTCTTGGCAGCCTTTCACCCCCTCCCCACAACCCCAACTATCCCACAGTTCCCATCCCTTCATCTCTCCATTGTTACATGATCTGCTCTAAGAGCTCTCTAGAGGCTGGACCTCACTACCAGCACCACCACCCTCCCCACGCTCCCCTTGTCCAGGTGGCTAGAGGGATAAGCTTTCTGTCCCCTCCCCAAGTTTTCGTCACCACTCCAGCAGATTTCATTCTCTCTCCTTTTCAGCCTCCCTCTCATTCTCTTCCCACTCATGTGGAGATTATCCTTCAGCAGCTCATTAGCCAGCCTGGGTGCACCCAAGCTCCCCCTCTTCTGTTTTTCAGCTTGTTTCATCCTTTCTTCCCTCATACATCCTCTTGGTGATGAGAGGTTTAAGTTTTTTACGAAAAAAAAAATCAGACCAGAGTATTTTAAAGCACATTGTAAATGTAACTAATGTTGCGCGCGTGTGTGTGTTTTGTGCTTACAGGAGACTGAACACCCTCAACAAGTGTGCTCTAATGAGACTGGAGATATCACCGCAAAGAAAAAGAGTAAGTGCACATGCACACACATTAACACCATGCCTTTATGAAAAACCCCTTTGCAAGTTTCCTCAACCACAGTTTCATTCCCTCACCTCAACCATCAGTTCACTCTTGGCCACAGGGCAAAGCTGTGTTTTCTCTCATCTTGTTAAATGAATAGGCACCTGTTGGTTTTATTTCTATATCAGGTGGGCTGTGAGGACCCTAGGGGGAAGGAGGATAGCTTTAATGTCTAAATGAAGGGGTGGCATTCACCAGGACCTCCCCCTATTCAAGGCATACTCCCTTTTATTCTCAATAAACTGAAACCATAAAATTAATCAGTACACTGTTCTTGTGGCACTTTTGCAGAACGCACCACCGTACGTCTCTTGTATGTGATCGCGCTCGTTCTTTGAATGAGTGCAACATCGTTTGTATTTAAGATTATTTTAACTCCCTCGAACACAACTTTCTCAAATTTTACTTTCAAGGAAACAGGCCTCTTGGAAGAAAGGTGTATAATTCTGTGAATAGCCCGTTTGTAGATCATGCGTGTTTCAAGTAGTCAACCAGTCAACTAGTCTAGACAGACTCACACTGTCACGTTGTGGCAAGAATTGCTCCTTTCTAGAAAATGAACCTTAATTCACAAATGACCTGAAGTGGTACATAGTAACATCCTTGTTCTGTGTGTGGTGGTATTCATTAGGATGACCCTTTGTGTGTCACCTTTCATTTCAGGAGTCAACAAGAGTAGAGGAGTCAAAGAGGTTATTTGCCATCTTTGTGGGATGACAACCCCCCCGTAGGCAGCTTAGGAATGCATTGATCTCCTCACATCTTCACATCCCCTCTCTCTTAAACTGCCATCTCCCTGTTTCTTGTTCACCCCATCGAATTGTAATAATAATGGTTTTCATTCTGCCGACTCTGTGTGACGTCCAAAGCACCCACCATTGCAACGCAGTGAACGCTTTGGTGGTTTTGATGGTTGAAGGATAAGATATCTCCAGAATGTTCATAACTGCTTGACGCCATTTCCCACTCTCCATGCAGTTATCTTACATTCCAACTAACAAAAGTTTTGGAAAAAAGGCACAATGGAATCTTAAAATGTTACGAAAACACACTTGTACTCTTTAAATCATTGATTTTCATAAAAAGTCAGTATGTAGCAGGGATATATCCCACGATTTGATTATTTTTTGTTTGGCATTTCATTATGTTTCCACTGCAAAACATGGAAGTAATGATGTGGAGCCCATGTGAGCAGTGAAAATGGAACACTGGCACTCAACTACTGGAATATGGATTATTGTATTTGATCATTTTTTTCTACTAGATTTTTTTTTAAAATTCTAAACTGCTAATGACCTTACATCTTTGTAAAAGGTGTTCTGATTAGTGGTCAACCACTCAAGTCAATTGCTTCCTAAACCTATTTTGGGTCTGACTATAGATAGGACTTCAGAAAGACGAGGAGAAGGGGATAGTTAAATGGTGTGTTCGTGGTTTGGTTTTCTAAGTGTTGGTCCTCCTGTTAGTGGGAAAGCTCCTTTGGAATCTCCCAGCTCAGCTTGTGTGTATGTTGGTGTGTGCTTGAAAACGGGTGGATATCTGTCATGGATAAGGAATAAGAATTGACAGTAGCAGTGCATCAGTGACGCTGTCTTACATTCAGTGTGTGTGTGCATTGTGCACAGACAGAGCGGTTAAAGACTGTAGGGGGGAGCGACCCCAGTCTGGCCGGCTGCACTGTGAGCTATGGGGGTCATAATGGAATTTCCTGAACTCCCTCCAGGCTCTGAGATAGATTAACCGACCTGGGGGAGGTGGATGCTTTTTAAAGAAAAGGTGTGTGTGCACTATATATGTCAGCAAGGGCCACTTTTTTCTTTGTCTTGTGTTCCTATTGTCCATGCAGGAAGTAACTGAATCCTGTTTACAGGCTGACCATGGGTATCTTTACTTCATTGAGTCTCATGCTGAACCACAGAGCCCCAGTTTAAGATTTCATGCCATTGGCAAACATCTAATTCCTCATTAGATGTTCCTATGTAAAGATTGTGAAGGCATTTTACATCCTTTGTATATCAGGATACATCATATAGTTAACAAAAGATCAACAGAGAATGTGATTGTGCACAAGGTAAAATGCAAAAGTGCAGCAATTATGAAATAAAGTCCAGAAAACTTTCCTGGACCTAGGTGAGGAATGTTGGAAAAGAAATGGGATACGTAGCGGTGCATAATGTCCTCTAACTGTTCCTCTCCCTACCTCTCCTTTTTCCTTCACTTCTTGCCATTTCTTTCTTCCTGTACCCTACCCCTCCTTCTTCTCTACCCAGAGTGAGGACTCCGATGAGGACGAGCCTTGTGCCATCAGTGGCCGCTGGACCTTCCAGAGGGACAGCAAGCGCTGGTCCCGTATGGAGGAACTGGAGGTTTTTTCCATACTGCCCACAGACGCTGCCCCACCCCCATTCTCCAAGGACCAAGTATCCCAGAAAGGCAAGCTCACCCTGCGTGAAGGCAATAGTTCAGAGAGCGTGCTGACAGACCTCAGTGAGCAGCCTGAAGTGGGCTCCCTCCACAGCAGTGGGAGTGGAGGAAGAGGAGAAGACAAGAGCCATGGTGCTGCCCTAACGAATGAAGCTGTACCAGCCGGTGCCACTCGTGCCAGCTCTGTTGCTAGCATGTGTTCGTCCTCTGGCACAGGTGGGTCAGGATGCGTTAACGAGGACTCCCTGTCTGATGGGATGCCTCCGTCACCCCTGGAGACACTCGGACAGTTCACCTTTGATGTGAAAACTGGAATGGGAGGACTAGGAGGAAGTCTGGACAGAGGAGGTGGCAGTGGCAAAAGCACACGCTCAAGAGCCAAGAGCTTCCTCAAGAGGATGGAGAGTCTGCGGCTGCGAAGTGGCACCTCCTCCAAGAGGAAGAAGAAGGGCAGCAATGGTGGAGGGAAGATAGAAATCAGCGGCCCTGTCATCAAAGAGGGTCTGGATGATGACAAGCTTCGGAGGCTCAACTGTGTGGACATCTCCAGTATCAACCTCAATCAGAACCTCAATCACCACCGCAATCCCTCTCAGACTATGACACTTAACCGTAATCGCTCTGTATCCTATTCCACTCAGACCAGCAACGGCAGCACTGGAAGTACTGGGAGCAGCCAGTCCGAAGCTAGCAGTGGCAGTGCAGTGAGCACGCCGAGCCCAGTGACTCGCGCTCGCAGCCACAGCACAGCAGCAGGTTCTAGCAAGAGAGGAGGAATGTATCTGGAGGGTTTTGATCCTTTCAGTGTTCCCCAACAAGTTTCAGATCAACCGCCAACACCCCCACCCAAATCTGCCCCACCCATTCCCTGCCAAGCCAGTAATGGGATGACAGTTGACGAACAGAACCGCCGGAACAACTGTAGTGTTCGAGATAACAGCAGACAAGCGGAGGAAGAAGAGGAGGGAGAAGATGGCATGATCTTCTTCTACTTACCAGAAGGTCACAAGCCTGGAACCTTCCCCAAAGCCCTGCAGGACGGGAGTTCACGCATTAACAATGGGAATGACAACGGGAACTCAGTGATCCTCAGGGGGCGGCAGAGTAGACGCCAGCGTCACTGCTCGTCAGGCTCTGTCGACAGCCGGCTCAGTTTTTATGACAACGTCCCCTACACTGAGAGGGAGGAGGAGGAAGAGGGGGACGAACGCAAACTGGACCAAGTGCTTCAACATGTCAGCGGCCTGCAGCGGTTTGTTAATGCCTGGTCAGAGGCTGTGGCAGGTGAAGAGGAAGAAGAGGAGGAGGACGAAGAAGAGGAAGGAGACTCAGATTCAGCGCTGGACTCAGCCTCCCCATGCCCGTCCTCTCCTCTGCAGAACCGACTGGAGGAGACAGAGAACGGAAGTGACCAAGACAGCACAGGAAACCCGCTGGGAGAGGGAGAGGAAGGGATGAGAGAGAGAAGAGATTCTGGTGTCGGAGCATCTCTGACCAGAACCAGCAGGTCAGTAAATCTAAACCAGACCCGGGGCATTGTAGGGTCTCCAGGCACAATCCAGCCCTTTGGCTGTCCCTGACACTGAGAGGTCAATGAAACATTAGGAATCAAACAATGCAATAGAGCTGAGCATTGCTTTTTTTTTTTTAAAGCATCTGCTATTTATTAGTTGTTACTTGTGTACATGCAAGTGTGTCATCTTCACTGCATCAGACGTTGATGAGAGATGTAAGTTAGTGGTAAGGCCATAAAAATGTCTGACCAAAGTTGAACAAAACCTGAACTTCTAAATATTTAATTTCTGAAGGCAAAGGTGAAGTAAAGGTCGCGATGTGTCAGGCAGGGTTATAATTTCAGCAGCCATTACCAGGCTAAACATGCAGATAAATATAAGAACAGGACTGATGCAGAATGGAAACAAACTGTTTTTTGAACAAAAGGTTATGTTTTTTGAAGCACTGCAAAAATGTTGCTGTTGATTAAGTTGTGACATAATGTTAGCCTACATTTAAATACCTGATCCACATTTTTTTGTGGCATCTAGTTTTATTAAAACTACATAATTTACTGCTTCATATGAGGACATTAAATTAATGTTGACCAGAATTGAATTTGTTTTTTCGGTCCAGCCCTTCACAACAGTTTCAGTTTCTCATGTGGCCTTTTGGGGGAATTGCCCACCTGAGAAATCGGCTTACTCTTTGTACTACTTTTTACTGGTGAACTGATCCTTTTACAGTGAAAGCGAGAATTCAAACAAACAGCCTCGTGCATTTAGTCGTCTTGTATAAAACTCTTGCCAAACACCTACATTCATGGAAAGCTCATGCATAACAAAACAATAGAAAGACAAACACAGAGGCACCAACAAAAAAGTGTTTTCTTTAGAAAGTGACAGCAAAGGACGAACAGGAGGACGCGCTGAGACTTCTTTCCAACCTTACGTAATTGCGCTGGATACTCTGGAATGCTGCTTGGTCTCCATGGAGACTGTTGCTGTTCCTTCAGGAATCCACAGGCAGAATTACATTTGGGGGGAGTACGAGTGCTTAGTCTTTAAGACAGTCTCTTGATTGATGTGTACATAAATCTGCGTAATCCCTAAGCTGATCGCTTGGCACATAAAACTACAAATACTGTGTGTGGCTTTGTGTTATTTTCTCAGTTTATGTGTACACAAAAAAAGAGTTAAACTGCTCTTTTTTTATCACATTTCAATTTGTGCTCTCTCATTCTATTTCCTTGTACGTACTCCAGACCACAGAAACTCCGCTGGCCAAGCTTCCAGAACTCCCATCGGCCCAGTTTGGCCTCAGTCCAGCTCCAGATTAGCTGCCAGTCTGTGCTACAGATGAATCTGCTCCAGAAGCTCTCCCTGCTGCAGCTCACTGCTCTGCTGGAGAGACACACCCCGACAAACAAACATGGCTTCAGCTGGTGAGTGGACAGGAGGGAAATGCAATGCTTTTGTAAGGGACACAGGGAGTATTGAGGAGGTGATTTTGAATGGCCATTGTTGGGCACTGATATTTTAATGCTTGCTTTTCATGAGGAATGGCTTCCCCGTAACCGCCATCGAATTTATCCATTCAGCCATCCAACCACTACCCCTCCATCCCACCCGTCTCCCAATCCCCTTCATCTGCAGGTTGTTGTATAGTGTAGTGACGGCTGTCCAGAGAGGTTTGGTTTCACATTCTTTTCCCAGGCCTGTAATTGCTGGGAAGGGGCGTACATTGTCTTTTTCTCAACGAGGCAATCATGGCAGTTCACACGCATGGTGTTATAAGAACTGGAGGCTGGAAATATCTGTCCTCAACAATTATCCTTCCACTTCTAGTTGGTCTGACCTCGCTTACATGCTGCCCATGATTATCTGGAGGCACCTTTTATCCTCCTTGTTACTGTATGTGCTTTTGAGGTTGTACAGTCAATCTTTTTGTCTGTGTCGCTGCCTTTTTCTCAAGTCAGAAAAGGGGGAAAAAATCTGTTTAATAAGTCTTTTGATAAAATATATATCACTGGACATTAATGAGATAAAGTGAAAAGTCGCTGTTAACCAAACAGACACGAGCAGTTATGCAGAATTACATTTTGGAAAATGATGAAATTTATTTTTATTTTGTGTTTTTCCACTGCCTGTGTTACTTTTACCCTACGCCTTCCTTGGACAGGAATAGAAGGCGTTATGACAGTCTTATGACAGACTGGAGCTCACTGAAAGACAGAGGCCACTTGTTGGCCGCTGGAGGCCCACACATATTCAGAATTCCGGGCCGCGAATCATAATATGCTCCCTTTCCATTTTTCCCAAACTGTGGTTCTGAGTCTTCTGAACGGCTGTTTTTACAAAGACGATCTTGTCCTGAGTCACGCATAGCGTCTCTCTGCTAAACACACTCACACCCATGCAGATGGATACGTAGCCGTAAATCTGTGGGTGCATTCTTGTGAAATGGTCAGAGTTGCATGTTTCAAGTCTGGGGTTTGTGGTTATGGACTTGGTGTTCACTTGCTCCCAAGTGTGCACGCACACACACACACACAGTAACAAATAGAGAGACAGACACTTTGTGCGGATGTATAAAACAGCAGGCTACTCCCCTTTTGACACCCGTCCGTACATCCTACCCCCCCAGTCTCCCCTGTTTATCCGCCCCTCTCATAAACCTGGAGACAGGCTTGGACAGCCACTTTGCTTCCTCCTTGCGCACACATAAAAAAAACGAATTTTGGTAGCCAGGCTAATTCTGTAGTGAATTACTGAACTAAACAACAACTATTTGAATTGTTTGCTGGTGTTTTTTACTGTTTTGCTGAGCTGTTAAACCCTGATTATTTTAAGATGCATAGTTGATTACAATGTAGTTTCCTCATATACGACCTGAAATCATGTCTGCGCATTGTTGACCGGTTAAAAGAAATTGCTGTGTGACACAAATTGCTAAATTCAGCAGATATAGCAGCAGCAGATATTGATGTGTCTTTTCTCGTGTGTGTATGTTTCAGGGCTGTGCCAAAATTTATGAAGCGGATCAAGGTGCGCGACTACAAAGACAGGAATGTGTTCGGTGTGCCCCTGCAAGTCATCGTCCAGAGAACAGGCCAGCCTCTCCCTCAGGGAATCCAGCAGGCCATGCGCTATTTACGCAACCAGTGCCTCGACCAGGTAGTACACAAATAAACACACATTATAAGTATATAAATCTTAGAATGTAAATACAAAATAATTATTAAAAAATGCATTATATACAAATATGAATGTGAATTTACAACAAGGATAAATACTGAATATATGAACAGGAAATGTACAAATGGGTACATACACATACAATACATATTATATTACACAGGGAGTTTAACAGAACAGCAGCAGTGACTGTTGAAGATGTTTAATAAACACATTCAGTACAGATATATTCCCTTCTTCTTCTGAGTCTGTTTGCGCATGCAAAATGAAACACAATACCAATATAGATTAAAAATGAATGATAATTAATCAACATTAGTCCACAACAACCTGTGATTAATCTGATTAAAGATTTTAATTGTTTGACAGCCCTAATATATACTGTATGTATGTATATATATATATATATATATATACACACACACACACACACACACACACACACACTCAGACACATACAAAACATGTGCACTGCCTGTAATTGTAGTGTACATAGAATGTCAAAGCTCCTGCCAGTCTCTTATTTAACGTTAAGTGCTGTTTTCAGTTTACACAGCTGGAGAAACAAAACTGCTGCTTTCAAGTGTTGAAGTTATTGTGTTTTAATTTTAAGACATCTGTAATCACTCAAATAATAGTGATTTTTACACTGGATGTTACATAAGATGGAGCAATGAATCGGAAAATGCTTGATACCCACTTAGTCAGTGTGTGTATTGTTTCTCTCCCATTTTTTCCTCTCTACATTAAAAAAGGAAATAAAGAGGGGAAAATAGCTAATAACAGAGGGCAAAGCAGAAAACAGTGATGGTGGTTGAAGGACAAGGCGCCTCTGTTTGGAAGTGGTGAAAGCTCATGGAAAATATTCAGGCTGGACAAGCCAATGGCCTTTTTCTCTTTATGATTTCATAAAGCCTTAAAAGGCCACTGATGAGGTCTTGTACAACATTCAGTACAAGGATGCCCACTGGGTTCTTATCAACAATGTGCTGTGATGTAACCATATTGACTATAAGCTCTGGATTTGGGGATAAGTCAAGAATATTCCTTTTCAGTGATAACAGCCTGCAGCTTTAAATGTGTTTTTTCCACATGAATCATTTTCAGTACACTTTAATTATAGGATCAACCGCTGTACTAATTATAGTTCAAATATAACTTAGAGGGTTTCTGTGTCCATGGGCATGGTGTAAGTCTATCTCTCATTTTCTTGTCCAGGTGGGTCTTTTCAGGAAATCGGGTGTTAAATCTCGTATCCAAGCTCTTCGTCAGATGAACGAGGCAAGTGGTGCAGATGGGGGAGGCGTCAACTACGAGGGCCAATCGGCGTACGATGTCGCAGACATGCTGAAGCAGTACTTCAGAGATTTGCCAGAACCCCTGCTCACTAGCAAACTGTCTGAGACCTTCCTCCAGATTTATCAGTGTAAGAAAACAGACTCGTACGTTCAAAGTATAAACAAAACCTTGTCCCGACAATAAACTTCACATACGCAGCCACACATCTGTAACAGGATAGCATGCCGGAATACACAAGATGGTATTGTTTTAGCACTGAAGATGTTTTCCTGCCGTAGAGGAAGAAATTGTGAAGCCATTAAAAAAAAAAAAAAACAAACGAGACGAGTGCAGGAAGTACCTGCGGAATGAGGTGATATATGTGACTGGTAACATGGACATCCTCAAGTCACTGCATTAGGACCTGTTTATATAAGGTGAAACAAAACCAGCCCTTTGCATGAAGTATGAAGCATATAGTGTACACACACGCACACACGATAGCTTATATAACACACTTACGTCAACACAGATCCCATCATAGCTCAGTCCTGGCAGTCGAAGGAAAGCCCTACACAAACCTCTGTCTTCTTAAAAGATGACATCAACCGATGGATATTACTCATTTTAATATCATAAAATGAGCCTTGACATCCTCCCTCTTCTTCTCCAGACATGCCCAAGGAGCTCCGTCTGCAGGCAGTGCGAGCTGCCGTGCTGCTGCTGCCCGATGAGAACCGCGAGGCACTACGTACGCTGCTGTGTCTGCTGAGCGACGTGACGGCCAGTGTGTCAGAGAACCAGATGACCCCCACCAACCTGGCTGTTTGTCTGGCTCCGTCCCTGTTTCACCTCAACACCCTGCGCCGCAAGGAGAGCTCCTCCCCAAGGTGTGTGTCCCTGTGTGTTAGAGTGTGCCTCTACACCAGTTAATTTCAGCTGAATCCTTGCCTTGATTGTCACTGACACACTTATTGTTATCAGCGGCTTACATAATATGTAATATGCTGTACATTTCTCAAAACAGGAAAGGGTCAATTTAAAGAAACAAAAGAGCAGGATACTGTAGATGGAGGAGAGAGAGGAAAAGGGGAGAGAGACAGAGGAAATAGCAAAGTTACATAAACAGCTTTAACAAATTATGAAACACTTATCTGGTTCCACATTTCGCCTGACGCTTCATCAAATTCACACAGTAAAATTTTCCCCTCAACTGCTGGACCTTCCTCTGCCCCTGTCTTAACACTCAGTCTCGATGACGGATGCTGTTGCTAATCTCGTTGTCCTCTTTTCCCCTTTTCCTTGGTCAAAGGGTGATGAACAGGAAGCAGACGCTGGGAAAGCCGGACCAGAGAGACCTGAATGAGAACCTGGCTGCCACTCATGGCCTGGCACACATGATCCAGGAGTGCAGCAAACTCTTCAGGGTAAGGAGTTTAACAACACTGGACTTTTTAAGTTAAAGTTAGCATGGAAATGAAACGCTTCAAATCACATACAAAGATGAATTCAGAATGATTTGCTGCTTGAGGTGTATGTTAAGTGAAGTTTGCAAACAGAACAGGTTGGTGACTGGTTGTACCAAACCTTATGCTGGTGTGTCGCCTGTAAACAAACACAGTCCCAGTGATATAAGTTATTGATCCGATTCACGTCATTTGCACAAGATATGTTATAATTACTTAAAGTAAACATGTTTTAACTGGACCTTCTTAACTGTCTCTGTCCATTTAAACTAAACTAAGCATTTATAAGTACAGCAAAGTTTCAATAGCTGTAAACCCATGATCCCACCCAGTATGGTTCAGTATCCACAAGAAGGGCTCTTCAATGGATAAACAGGAAATAATCAGCAAACTACACTATTACTAATCCAATTTAAGTCCCATTCAGCCTAAAACGTTGCTCTGCTCGGTGCTGTCTTTTCTGCCGTGCTACACTAAATGCTAACAGGCTGCGTACTGCAGGTCATTAGTGTTGAATATTATCAGATTCCTTCCTGGCTTCCTGTCATGTTCACATCACACAACAAGTAAACTTAATTACCTCCCAAATTATTTTAATTATTAGATCTATATTTGCTTGTCATGTTCATAAAAGGAAATTACCTCTAAAATAACTAAATTTGCCTTCATTTCAACAGGCCTTTTCTTATTTAATGAAAAATCCTTTTCTTAGAAGGTAATATCGTTTGTGTTTAATTAAACTTGAGAGATGACACAAACAGACAAAGGCAGAAAGAATGAGATTGAGCAAAGAAGAAGATTAGGATGTGATGTTCCTCCACCCTTAAACAAGTAACAGGGATGAATCAGGGACGTTAAGTAACCAACATGTATAATGCTCCTCTCTGCCGGCTTAATGAATACAGAAACCTTTCAATCATAAGCCATCCGAGTTAATATGGCTTCAGTTTCAATTTCCAAGCATTCAAATAAAATCTACTCCTATTCCCTTGTTGAAAAAAAAAAATATTATCAAATCAAACATAACAATCATGAGTGCCTCATGGCCTCCAGCAGCACATTGGAAAGGTAAAGCCATGCTCATCTGGTCCTCCTTCTCTTCCTTTCCCACAGATCCCAGAGGAGATGAATCGCTGCAGGAACTCGTACGTGGAGCAGGCGCTGCTACCGCGACGCTTGGAGGACCTCTCCGGGGAACAGGCCGACCAGGGAGGATACAGAGCCTACCTCCAGGACAGCCTAGATGCCCTCCTCAAAGACGCAAAAGACAAGTTTAAAGGTTACGACAGCTGCTCCACACCCGAGCACGCAGAGCTGGCCTGTAGGAAGGTAAACCCACATGTTCATTCATCAACTCTCTATTTTAGAAAGAACATTTTTTTTCACATATCTGTTCAGCACAAATTTGTGAGATTAAATGAGATCTCTCTTTAGTGTGTAAACAAGCCACCGTTAATGAAGCACACAGCTATCTGTGTTTCCTGTCTTCTCTTTTCCTCTTCATGTCGGCCTTTCCTTCACTCCTGCTTCTCCAAATATCGGGTGGAAAACCAGCAGTTAGGGTTTCCTGTATAGAAACGCATCCGTGTGAAAGTGGCCTGACCCTTGGCTTCTCATTCCCATCCCAGTACTGGTGTCCATCCCAGAATGACATCAGCTTGACACAGACACAGACAAACATAGACAACCTTGTCTTTATCCCAGGCCTACATTTCCTGTGTCCTATGGGCAAAGGACCCTGTATGAGGTCATCTTTTCTCCAGTCTGAGAGTCACAAGGCAGAGAGTGTTCTTTATCATCTGATGGCAGAATGAAGCAGCTGACTTGGCTAAAGGGCACTAGGACGTTTTGAAACACACCCTTATTTTTGTGCAACAAAATAATGGCTGCAATATGACTGATTAGATATCCCCCAAGGAAGCTTCCAGAGGACACAATTGAACTTTGTCATGTAAAGAGACATATTATGTAAATAAGAGAATTTACACTGCCTGGGGTTGACCATGAACCGCATCTCCCCTCCTTTCCTGTCAGCTCTGCTTTTAGCTATGAGTTAAATATAAATAATAAATAATGCAGCAAAAATAACTGGGTCTGCTCGTTTGTTTCTCCAGGTGCATGATGGCTTTCCACTGCGGCTGTGGAAGGTGACTGTGGAGGTGCCTGCGAGTCCCGAGGAGGTCCTGACACGAGTGCTGCGGGAACAGGGCTACTGGGACGAGGACCTGCTGGAGAGCCGGGTGGTGGAGACCCTGGATGAAAAGACAGAGGTCTACCAGTATGTCAGGAACACCATGGCTCCACATCCCACCAGAGACCACCTGGTGCTCAGGTAGACATTCACTTCCTCCCTGTCTGTCTCACTTCCTGTCTCCATCCTGTTTGATGCCCCTGCTCTGATTTAATACTGTTGTTTTAATCCAAACTATTTCCTCTCTCCCAGAACATGGGCAACAGACCTGGCAAAGGGAGCATGTGCATTGGTGTGTACATCTGTGGACCATGAGGGAGCACCTGTTGTAGGCGTCCGGGTCAACGTCCTCACCTCACGCTACTTCATAGAGCCCTGTGGAACCAACAAATCCAGACTCACACATATTTCCAGGAATGACTGCAGGTGAGTGAGCAACTGATTATTCAGGGATTAGGCTGGGTCCTAGTTTTGTTGTAATTCAGTGTCTTTTACTTGGTGACACAGTGAGCTAACAGCATGTCTTTTTTTCAGGGGTCGTTTCCCAGAGTGGTACAATAAACTGTATGGACACTTGTGTGCTGCTGAGGTGGCAAGGATACGTGACTCATTCACCGTGCCCATGGACAAATGAGAGAGCAGTGTGAAATTTGAGCAACAACAGACTGAGCAGCTCCTTTGGACCATAATTTGGATCCTACAGAGGACTCAAAATGACTCATTCCACCCATCCAAACATAGAGGTAGATGGACTCCAAGTCTCTCAACACTCACATTTAAAGGACACATCCTGGATTGAAGGACTTTTTCGCTCTGATTTTGCTACAACAGACTGATGCTATTGTTGAGAAACTGTTCAGTTGGAGCTTTCTTTGTGCTGCCAAAAGGACTCGTGTCACACAAACATTTATCTGGGCCAAAGGACATGATGTCACTAGTACAGGATGCAAAGTTTATCCAAAAGGTGCTATTGCTTCTGAGAAGCAAGGGTGTGTGTGTGTGCGTGTGTGTGCATGGCTGCTCAAAGCAACAAAACGGTTAATAAATATATATTCCTCACACTGGTTTTTCCAGTGGCAGCATAGTGTGTACATACAGTATTCTGCTCGCAGTAGTGGTTTGTGTCAGTCTTGCGTTACCTCTGACCCTTTTTTCTGTTACAGCATAGCACAGGAGGAATGGTAGGCAAAATTACGGTCAGCTGATTGATGTATCCATAGGTGAAGAAAGATGTGAATGTGTTGGTAATATGCAGAGTGAGTAAAGACAATAGACAGGATGTAGTGAGATGAAAGGTGGTTGATAGCAGGGTTTTAGCATTCAGGGGAAGAAGGAAAGAGACAGATGAGAATCGGTGGCTGGCACACCAAATAGGGAAGGAACGATCAAAGAAACGGCCTCGTTCACGAACACGCAAATAGATGTCTCCTCATTTTGTTCTTGAAGATACGCAAAAGTATTCGAGGTGCAAAAAGCAAATTATTCAACGACAGGAACACAAGGAACTGTTTGTGCCTGAGGCTCAATGTTTCATATTAAGATCACACCTACAAAAACTAACAGATCCATAACAAAGGACCAAAACAAGTAGCTTTCTCATTAAAAAGGTAGATATTGTTAAGAGCACAGTCTATTCACTTTTCTATCATTGTAGGCCGGACATCACTTATATAAAATAAATATTGATTTCACAGTTATTTTGATGTATACTGTAGTACATGAGAAAAGAAAATAAAAACCGTGCACTGTTCTAACTTGCAACAGAAACCTCTGGCTAGTCCTATAAAAGATGACAGATAAACAGAGGAAAAAATGGTCCTTTTATAAAGGTGGAGATTTTACAGGTTTTACTGTAAAGAAGAGGGCAGATTGAATGTTTGTGTGATTTCAAAGGAAGGAAAACCATCTTTGTGTAAGCTTCTTTCTCTGTGCTGTCTCGTCAGTGTTTAAAAAGAAGTCCTCGTAATAACCTTCTTCACTCGTAACACTCATGCTTCAGTCTGAGGGCGCGCATATTGTATGATTAATTATCTAAGCCATTGTTCATAACATAAATGTTCGTACCTTTAACTGTGTCGCTGCCAAACAATAACGCATGACAATTACAGTTAATTTAAAACAAATATATTTATACCTCAGATATATGTTTGTTTTGTATTATACCATTTTATTTTATTTTATTGTAAATGTTATGCTTTGTGTTACAGAAATGAACAAATGTTTTATCTTTTTTATTAATATTATTTCTGTACAGGTTAATCAAAGTGCACTATTAAATGTATTAAAATAAGAAAGCTTTCATTTGTCAATTGTTTTAACTGGAGATTGTTCTGGGTGATTATGGATTTTCCTCATCACCTCTATCTGTGTCTAAACTTTATTCCACACCAGTAAATCCATGAGTGGGGCAGAGCGTCTTGAGCTGCATGCATGGGCGGCCTCAACTGGCTTGGTAGATGGTGATCTCACTGGTTGCCTTGTTTCTTACATAGCGGCTTCATATAGCTGAAGACAATGGGGTCTGTTGTACCACAGCTGGCCTGGTCGGGACCCGGCAGACTCAAAGAGGAGTGGTGCAGTCATGCAGCAAAGAAAGGGAGGGTCTAAGGGTCAGAGTCGGGGCTAATGTACCCCTTTATGTTTTAATAACTTGACAAAGCACAAAGCAGCCACATGAAAAACTGTGCAACATATCATACAAAGGTTTGTTCATGCCTGTTGTTTTGTTCATGCCTTGTTTCTAGACATACACTGAAATTATTATCTCTATATACCTGGACTGTGTGTATATTTATATGTAACTCAAATATATAACTCAAGGACAAGAACATTTCAAACGTTGCACAAGTGTTAACTTGACTGACAGCCCTCTAAGTGACACATTTACAGTTTGTTTTGGCATACACACTCACTTTTCTGGTGTACCATGAATACCTCACGTACTCAGGAACTAGAGATTAACCAGACGTGTTCTTGCCTCTGAATTAGCAATGTGCATTCAACAGCTTTGTCTTTACAGTCTACATTATTTAAATAATAGATAACAAAAAACCTTCAGTGTCATATTCTCATCTCGTTTTCTGTCTCTCTTCTGAGTGTCTGCAGATGCAGGTATGTTTTTGCATGCACATGTGTATGTATTTTCGTTGGAAATCCAAACACCTCTGTGGGGGATAATGCAGGGCCAGATAAGGCTGACCCAGAGTCAGCAGCAGGGCTGCATTCCTGCACCGCTGTTTGAGAATCAGATGCAGAAGTTTTCCCACATTGAAAAACTGAATACAAATGTGAACGTGCATGTCGGGTATGTGTGTGTTTGTGCAGTTCATCTTCCAGTTTGCAAAGCATTTATCAAAAATGCTGTACTTTGAAACAGAACAGTGTAAAGGTGGATCCATATCAGTTTGTTTTTTAAATTGTTATTAATGCTATATTTTGTTTTTATAACTTGGGATCTCCCATTCTATTTTTCTCTTGAATTAGAGAAATCCTCTAGTATGTGTTTTTTTTACATAAATGATGGAAAGAGTGCAGCAAGACTGAAAGATGGGTTTCAAACAACTACAAGGATAAAAGACTAAACTTGAGTAACATTTTTCTGTATCTACTATAGCATTTGGTCATAAGAGGATCCCATCTCTGACAGCACTCGGGGTCATACATCTTCATGTGGAGTGGAATGCTCTGATGGATTGCCTGGTATTATTGTGGCAACAGAAATGGGATGTCAGTCATCACGGATAACATGTTTTAAGAGTCAACATGGAAAAGAACAACAGAGAATTTAGTCATGCAGTGTTTCTGCATTTGACCTCATAACATTTCACGCCATGTCTCACCAAGTGCTGGAAGCACACACACACTCACACACACACACACACACACACGCACACACACTGGTTTTAGTTACCTTTGGGGTATTTAGGCATTTTACCCCCCTTCGATTTCCTAAAAACTTACCCTAAGCCTAACTACTACAACTAAACCTAACCCTAACCATGCCGTCTCCAATCAGCTGGTATTAAGTGTGTGATCCCAATGTGGACATAAGACACACACGCACACACACACACACACACACAAGTTCAGGTCATACACGGTGGGTCTGGTGTTTTTAATGTTTCACAGTGCAACATTGTCATCTGGTGGTTGTTTGGAATAAAATTAGCATGCACACCCATAACAGTGACAGTGATACACCCCACACCCACTTGAATACATAGATTTAAAAAACAGCTGCTTTGCAAATACAGTATATATTAAGTTGCTTATACATGTGTGGCCTAATGTAGTTTTCATGATGAAAATATACTTAATTTTAGGGAGAAATAAATATGAACGTAAGTATAGAAACAGACTTCACTTCCTATCCCCCCCTACTTCTTGCACCTTTGCTCAATCCACAACCATCTTTACCTCAGCCTTCATTTTGCTACACGCCAAAGCAAATTTTGAGATGCCAAATGGGTGAAATTTAAACTGTAATCACCCAATCGGTAAAAAGAAGGGCTGACAACACTAATCAAGCACTGATCTCCTCTTATTGCCTATATATTCCATGTTAGCGTCCACTCTTTTTTAAACAAATAATGTATGTCATACAGTATATCATTAGGAAGCATTTTGTAACTTGTTTCTCATTGCAATAAAGCGGCCTGTCTTATTGGAGTAATGCACCACTTTGACCAATAGAGGGCAGCAGCACTCTACAGCAAACAAAGCTGCACCACGTTCCCGCCCTGTTTGGCCTCATACAACCCCAGCCATGTTAACAAAGTCTCTTCAAACATAACAGCACTATGTACAAAGATAGAAGAGCTTGAACAGCTCGAGGGAGAAATACTTGTGATTTCACAAGATTATTTACAGTCGGCCTGTTTTATGACAAAGCAAATAAGGAATCAATGAAGGCTAAAGGTCATTCAATTTAATTTTCTGCTGCCGCTGTTTGGCTCTCCAGCGAATCACAACAGCAAGGTTTTCATGTAGTTACACAGTGTGACACATTATATAAGGTTGTTTTCATCGCTAATTAGGACAAAGTTCTCAACAATTTGGAGCATGTGGGTTTTCTTAAGAAGACATATTTAAGAAAAGATAAGATAAGATAAATAAAATAAACCGTCCAACCATTGAATAGAATAGAATAGAATAAAATGTCCTTTATCGTCATTATACTATTGTGCAACGAAACTGTAGAGCGTCTCCCTTTTCAGTGCACAAGGATAAAATAAGTATAAAAATGACAACTAAATATGAAAATAAGTATATAAATCTTAGAATGTTAATACAAAATAAGCATAAAAATAAGTATAAAAAATTGTCTGATATACAAATACAAAATCGAATATGAGTGTGGATTTGCAACACGGATAAATACTGAGAATGTAAACAGGAAATTTAAAAATGCATTGCACCAATGGGGAAATTTACATTGTTACAGTAGCAAGTGAATAATGCAACAACATAAGGGCCTATCTAAAAAAAATAAGAAGCAGGGACATCGATAAACAAAAATAATCAGGAGAAAAATGAATGTGTTAAAAATAAGTAGGTAACAGTGGTAATAAGTAGGCAAACAGTGTCTTCACAGTATCTGTTTATTGAAGGACTCTTTAAATCAAATTTAGAACATAAATAAAATGACTCATAAAGAGAAATATCATAAATGCATCTACATCATTGACCTGTTATTAGATCAGTTAAAGTCTGCAAAAGCATCAGGACACCATTGTATTCTGTAAGGCATTTGTAAGGTATTTGTTGTTCATTTGTTTTTGCAATTTCTTTTTTTATGTGACATGTTGCTAACTTTAGCTCCTGTATAAAGTAACACAGTGGTTCTGGGCCAGCAGTGGCCTGAGACACCAGGAGACAGATGACAGGTGATGATGGGAGGCGACAGACAGGGCAACATGTCATGACAGCGGATCTGCAGCACGCATCTCTTGTGGCTATACTACACCAGGTTTGGAAATGAGAAATGGATGGCCTTCTGCTATAACAGACAGATAATAAATGCTAAAGTAGAAGGACCAATCAGTAATTTAGAACCTTTACATTATACAGAGTTTTACTTATAAATAGAATAATCTAGAATAAAGCTTTATATCTTTGGCCCACCAAATATTAAAGGCTGCTTGTAACATATAAAACATGTAACCTGCTTTGCACCACAAAGACAGCAACAATACGGTATACAAAGACTACTAAACACAAAGTATAGAGTACATTATAGTATGTAAAGAAAGTGATTTTCACTACCTATAGCCTGGGGGCTGCAATGCAGGATTTAAGCCCAAATTAAAGAATTTGAAATTAAACAGTATACAAGGTTCTGTTATTATTTGGTTAATTTGTGCAAAAATATATATTAATAATAATCATAAATATCATAGCCTGCTGGACACATTGTTCGCTCTCGGTTAATATGTGATCCAGTAGTGCTTTCATTGTTTGTACAAAGTTTGATTATACAATGAAAAACATGAATGTTAGTGTGGTAGCAAGAGACAAAAAGGTGAAGGAATCTGTTATATAAAACTGAAACTTGTTACAAAAGCTTATTACACAACAGTAATGAGAAGGTTTTGTGATAGCTTTGAACAGCTTGAACCGAAGGACATTATATGATTCGCTATATTAACAGGAATGCATATTACATGTTTTTGTTATTTTGTGTAGTTGTGGATTACTGGTGCAGACTGAGGGAATTTACAAGAGAGGGGACTGTAGGTCAAACACTAGCACTGTGTAACCTGGCACACTAACTTCAATACGTCCTTTCCGTAGTTATGAAACTTTCCAACGCAGGTTTTGTAACCGATACGCCCTGACCAATCAGAGCACGAGTTTCTGCTCACGTGACGGTATTTTTTTTTTATGTAACAAACGTGTGTCTATGGGAAAGTCGGTCTTCTATACTGTGAAGGACCGAGGCAGCTATAGACATGAATAGACACGTTACCAAAAGAATACCAACATCTTAATAATTTAATTTTCTTTTTTTTTGACGCTACAATGTCGCTCCAGCAGTCAGCGGAGGACGCATCGGAGGAGAGGAGTGCCTTCTATATCGGCGCCGACTCAGACAGTGTCTCTGAAGAGCAGGACCATCATGAACTTATACTACAAAAAGCCAATGCGCTAGCATCGGGAAACCGTCTAAAAGACGCCATTGGTTTGTTTTCTGTAGCTATGCGGTATAGCACTGTGCTACCAGAACAACTAAGCACCTTCGTGGACTGCATCCTCCGCAACTTTAAGAGAAAAGCGGCTGAGTCGGACTCGTTTTCGGGTCGGAGTCAGGTCGCAGGGGATGGGAGCTTTGGGAACGACGATGTGTTTGACTGTCCCAACTGTCATAGCTTTTTAGGTGAACCTGTGACCATAGCATGTGGCCACTCGTATTGTAAAAGATGTTTACAACGACGGCTGCTCTCTAAATGTAAGCTGTGCAGCGAGGCTGTCAGCGGCGTGGAGAAAGTGAATGTACTTCTGTGCGGACTTTTAGACAAATGGTTCCCCGACGAGCTGAAAAGGTCGAAAACACTTAATGAAGTGGACGAGCTGTGTAGAAGGAGACGCCACCATGAAGCTGTGTCGCTAGCAACGGATGTCATCCAGCGTGGTGAGTGTTGTTAAAATAATCACACGTCCGTTTGTCAAGAGCATGGAGGTGTTTCCTGACAGTGTGTCATGTAGTTTCAGTTTATGACCCTTTCATGGCGTGATACACTTCAGTAATAATTATTATTGTTTGGCGGTCGTGAATCTCCGGGGGCTAAGTTTTCTGTAATGAAAACCAGTAACGTTACTCATATGTTGTCGTTATGGTCATGCTAGTCAGTCAGTCTCCTCCCCTCATCTGTCTCTGGTGGTTGGCTCCAGCTTACGAAAGTTCACACACTGCGCATGCGCGTCCACTGCAAGTTGCATAAGAGGTCGTGACACATCGGGAGCAGGTTTTGTAACTTATCAAGGGACATTCTGTATTTTATGAGTTATGGTATCATACGTGTTTAACATCGGGATTAATGTGTCATTTGTGGGTCAGTTTATAAGGAAGGGCGAGGCTGATTGTTCAGCCAGGCAATAATTTAAAACACCCCGACATGAAAATGAGGAACTAGCTATTTATCTCTATGACAGCTGATAATAAGTTTAACATAAGAGCGATGATAGAAAGATGGTGGCTGATTTCCAGATGAAAGAGGGTGTGAAGTGTTGTGACATGGCCTGCATTCCAGTGGGCTTTCAAGCAGCTGAAAATACAAGTTAAAATTAAAATGGCATGATGCATTGTGAGTATGACACAGTGCAACTGTGATATTTACTCTTTTTTTTTTTTTTTTTGTACTTCAACCACTGACTCTCAAACTGTCTCTAACCATGCAAGAAAGAACAGTGGTTATTCCCCAATATTTAGATATCTTATGTCATTGTTAGGTAGTTATGAGCTTCATATAGCATTTATCATCCTGTGATGATATATCTGATCTACTCAACCCTGACGATAAGAGGTCAGGTACTATGTTCTTAATATTGACCTTGATCTTCATCTGATTTGTGAAACCTGTAACTCTAGTGGAATCTGGGTCAAGTGATATAATTCATATGCATAGTGAGTGAAACAAACATAAATGGACACCTAACCTGGGCAGCACAGTGGTGCAGTGGTTAGCACTGTCACCTCACAGCATGAAGGCATCGGGCCCTTTCTGTGAGTTTGCATGTTCTCCCAGTGTTTGCGTGACTTCTCTCCGGTTACTACGGCTTCCTCCCACCATGCATGGGGATTAGGTTAATTGGCTAATTTAAATTGCCCATAGTAACTGGTTGTCTGTCTATGTGTCCTGTGATGAACTTGGAGACTTGTCCAGGGTGTACCCTGCCTTCTGCCGTAAGACAGCTGGGATAGGCTCCAGCCCCCCTGCTACCCTATGTGAGGATAAGCGGTAGAAAATGGATGGATGTACACCTAACCTTAATGCCTAATCACAATTAAACTTGATTTAATCCCTTCTACATTTACCTTGCATGTGTTTTTTCCCATTTTACCATAAAGGGGACAGGATACCTTTGCAAAATGTGGACGCACATTATATACCTGCAATATTTAGAGTTATGTGTACACTGGTTTTACCCTGGGAATCTTTGATGCACCTCTTCTCTGGTTTGACCAGTAAAAGAAGGAAAAAGGCAGCAATAAATACCAATGTGGCACTTTCTGAATAGACAGTCATTTGACTGTTGGTCAAGGATACACACTGTGGCAGTATGTAATGTATGTATTCATATCTGAAAGCACTGGTCCTCCAGCTTTTCAAGGGTGCTTCAGTGATGTTATGATGATTACTAGATGAACTATCTGTGTTCCTTCTCACATTAGTATCTGGTTGGGTAATTTGATAATGCCAAATAATTTTAGTGTGACCCACATTCATAGATTTAAAAGATCACATACATACTTATAGTTAATTATTATGGTAATTTTAGCTCATATCTCTCAGGAACAGAAATATATCACTGATCTCTTTGTTCTTTCAGACCTATGAAACCTATGACCTATGTTTGTTTATTGAAGTTGTTTCCTGAGAAGTCAGTGGCACAGTTAATATATAATTTGTGTGTTTGTCATGTGGTTATATAACATGTAGCATTCAGAAACCTGAGTTTTAAACATGTCTCTTGAGGTTAGCACTGCTTAACTATATGAGTCAAGAAGGTTGTATGTCAAATTATAGATTTGTTTTATTTTATGTATTAAGTATAGTTATTATTATGGTGTTCCTTGTGATGTTTCATTATGTGTAATTAAATGGTATTTATTTAAAATAAATGCTGTGTTTTCTAGTATTAAAATGTTGAAATTATTTAAAAAAAAACAAACACTTTTCACTCCTGCAGATCCAGAGACATCGGTTTTGGCAAGACTGTCTCGGGCGGAGGCGTACATGGCCCTCAAACTGTACCGACTGGCTTTGGAGGACATAGACTTTAGTCCCAGCTGTTCTGCTGAAGTAGGTCACCCACTGATACTGCTGTAATTTCTTGTCCCATCCTACAGACATGTTATTTTGTATTGAAGTTTTGACTTGTAATTTTTTTCCATCATATGAATGGCCTTCTTGAAAGTCATAACCAGTCTGGTTTGATGCCTGAGATTCTTTAGTTTTGACTCAAAGTATATTATGTCAGTAGTTCAGTGTAATTTTGGCTATGGTGTTCTTAGAATTTTAAAGATGGACTGGTGTTTGTGTCATAACAGGGTCGAAACATGAGAGTAAATACACTTTTTATTCAGGTACAGTAATTTCTGTCTTTCTGTCCCTTTAGGCTTTGTTTAGTAAAGCCATGGTGCTGCATGAGATGGGCCAAGTGGACGAGTCTCTCCAAGTCTTCCTCCACTGTCTGGCTGTGGATGAGGACTTCCCCTGTGCCAAAAGACAAGTGGAAAAGGTGAGATTATTTAAGATGAAGGAGTTGAAGTCACACTGGGTGAATGAAAGAAGGCTGGAGGAACTTGCCTCTAACAGTGTAATCAAAGAGTTAAGTAATACTGCTTTCACACAGAAATTAGCGAGTCGATCTGGGATTTTCTAACCCACGTCCACCCGCCTCAGCTCAGCATTAGGGAGCTTTCACAGTGCCAGCTGACGCGGGTCTGACCTCCCGCTGTGAGAGCTGCGTGCCTGTTTTTTCCTCCCACCCATACGTCATGGCGTTGACAACGTCATCAGTACAGATTTAAGTGTGCTGGAAAACTACGAGGTAAACAATTGACAGCATGGATACTAATGAGTCGCATGTTCATGTTGTTGTTTCGTGCATTGCAGTTTTGTCCTTTTTGCAAAGTGTAAAAACTTAGTGCAGTACTAACACTATTACTAGTATTAATGCATACTGCCATGATCAATAAAAAAAGGTGTGCCAGACCTCCATACAAGCTGTATATAAACACGGTCGCGTAGTACACCAGGATTTCCCGAGAACGACGAAGGACTAATTCACGATGCACTTCCATTTAAGATTATGTTGCTACACATTTGATCTCTGGAGATCAACAGGAAGACTGATCTTATGAGTGAGCAGCTCTGCAGCCCTGGAGCTTCACACTGACAGCCTGACAGGCTGCTCAGTGACCAAAACAGGAAGCGACAGGAATCAAAGAGTAAATTAGCGGGTCAAAGCAGGTCACCATTCACACTGCAGCCGAGCCTAGCCAAGCTGATAACCTCCTGGGTCGATTGGAGGGTCATTTGACCCGTGTCAAAATGCTGCGTCAACCCTTTCACACTGCATGGAAATACCACGTCCACCCGGGATTTCTGCACACTGTGAAAGGGGCTTAATATTTGAACCATTGCTTCAAGGAACCTGGGTAACTGGGAATGTAAAGCCCAACCATGACTGTGTTTTTTTTTTTTTTTTTTTTTTTTTCATGAAGCCATTTGTCCTGTTTTATAGCTAGCATCTGCCTATGTACTACGTTGTCTTAATGGTAAAATTCCTCTTGAGATTTATGAATAAATAAACCATTAAACCATAGATAAGGTAGAGATGCTGTGTTTTACAGGCCTACTGATGACGGTACCCCTTGTATTGGTGTGTTGTTAATGGCATTTACATCGTGCATCTTCATAAGGCATAAAAAATGTGACTGGAGTAAGCTGATAGAGATGTTCATATTATTCTACTTATCCATATTGGTTACAGTCAGTTAGTCAGAGCAGATATCACTTTTCACAGTTTATAGACAAAATCAAAAGGTACACTTAAAATCTCTTCTCGGTCACAGAGATTGTCCGTTCTTTCTGATAAGAAAGAAACAGGTTAAAGTATGGATCATGAGAAATATAATCAGGTCAACAGTAGGGATCGAGTCTCGTCATGGAATTGCGTAAGTTGTTAGCAGGTCAGGTCTTGTGACTGTGTCTGTAATGACATTCGTACCACTTTGTAGAATGACCACAGCATTGTAGTTATGCAAGTGTCCTGCAGTTGATTCACGAATGCAGCACTACTTATTTTATCAATTTGTTGTCATTTTTTTGAAACCAAGATTCCATTTTTCAATTCCATTGAAAAATAAGACTTTATTTATCCCTGAGCGAAACTTTTTTGACCACATTGCACGCATGGGTTTGAATGCAGACAGAATGCAGTTCAAACCAGCCCACACTACTTGTCTATGTGGGTAATTTAACCCTCCTATTCCCAACCCAAGTGCCTTCAGACTGAGCTACTGCCGCCCCATGTTGCTAATGCTGCTCAGGTTTTGTGTAATCATCTCTGAATCATCACATAAGGAAACACGCATAATCACAGAAGTCTTAATATAAAGTGTGTGACTGTGAAATTGATAGATGACTTTTTTTGACGTCTTTCTGATCATGAAAGAGGCACTGTTCATGCTAGGCATAACTCTACAACAGTGTGCATTAATAGCATGTCAGATTAGGTTTGTGTGGCTTGTAATCACACTTATATATTGTCAAAGGCCTTCCCAATATCCATATAATGCAAGCAACAAATGAATATCAAATTGAAAATGACAGCATCCATTCTTGTTGCCCTCATGAAGGCATTCAAATGATATCAAATGATGCATTTGGTTATACGTTAGTTCTCAGCAGGAATATAATGCAAACATAGAGGAGGAGGAAAAAGATGTGTGTTGAGTGAGTGTGTCTGATAATACACTTGCTATATTTGCATTAAAAATGAGTTGTGAGGAAAAATTGATAGTCCATTGATGTTAAACTGTGATCATGCTGACATCTATCAATCTGAGAATAGAAAAAACAAAGTTTGCTGTCTTTTCACCTCACATCACTGTGCACATTATCATAACTACATTTGCTCTTGGTCTTTGGTTATGGAATTGGATTTACAGTGTTGTATAGGTCAATCTTTTGTTAGCAACCGCTTTGTGCATTGAGGACAAACAAACACAACGTCCATATTTCCCTAACCTCCACCTTCTTCACTGCTTGTTTCAAACCTTGAAAAAACATGAAATTGTGTTGTTTACACACATTTTCAAGTGCCTAATTCTGTCAGTAAATTTAGTAAATTCAACATAGTAAAATTAAGATTATTCTTGCATCTCAAATACTTTTCAAACATAATTTCTGCCTCATGAACGTGAAGACAAATATGACAAATTGAGTGTTTTTTTTTTGTTTTTTTTAAACAGATCCTGTGTGACTTGCTCTCCCCCGCTGATGAGACTGTCAAGGTCGGTCTGAGGGAAACGGCACAGAACACATCACCTCACCTGCGAAGTAAAACCCTTGTGGCTGATGCTGTAGCTCAACCACAGAGTCCAGTCCAAAGACGACGCCAGGTCCGTGCCACCTCAGCACACTACCATCTGGATAGCCAGGAGGTACTGGCAGATTGAATCATGATGTCACATTGTTTATCAATGAATTGCTCCAACGTTTTTGTCACCACATGTCTGTAAGGATCCAACATCGTCTCATTACCCACCATCCTCTGTTGTTATTCAGAAGCGCTGGGAAAGCCTGGAGCGGCCTCAGCTGAGCAGAGCCCACTCGCTACGGATGCGTGGCTCCAGTTGTGGCGAGGAAGGGCTGAAGAGAGTTTGCTCTGCGCCTCAGCTGGGCGACCAGGACAAGGGGGCCATGCTGAAAAGGAAGTTGTCGGTGTCGGACGCAGATCACTGCGTTGTGGATATTGGAAGTAACAAGCATAAGAAACAAGGTCTGTCACACCACTTACAACTCAAAACAAAAAGTGTAATGGTGCATAACATTAAGATTTATCAGACACTTCAATGCAGACTTGCAGGATGGCTGGGTACATAACTCTGTGCTTATATCAGAGAAATTAAACTCTGAAATGCTTTCTTCTCTCTGGTTGACCTCAGGTCGGGCAAAAGGCTCCAAACAAAAGGCTGCCAAAGCTAAACCCTGTAGAAGTGTCTCTGAGGACCTGCTGGACCCCAATGACCTGGAGTGCTCTCTCTGCATGAGGTGAGGTCACACACTACTGGGCCAATGCACACATTCATCATGGAGTTTGCCCACTTGCAAGCTATTGACGAGTCACAGGTAACACTTGTTGCATGTCTGTGATCAATGCAGGTTGTTCTACGAGCCTGTGACGACACCATGCGGCCACACCTTTTGTAAAAACTGTTTGGAGCGTTGCTTGGACCATACGCCCCAGTGTCCCCTCTGTAAAGAGAGCCTAAAGGAGGTGAGAGACCAGTTTTAGCATACATTGAATCGGGATGTTAATCTTATTGTATGTAAAATGTGTGTTCTTTGCATCTTGTTTCGTAACTCATGTCCTGCTGTTTCCAGTATTTAGCATGTAGGAAGTACATGGTGACGACTATCTTGGACACGCTGATCAAACAATATTTCAGTCAGGAGTATGCAGAGAGGACTAAAAGTCACCTGGAGGAGGCCAGAGAGCTTTCTGAGTAAGTATGTGTGTCTTTGGACTGGTTGATTCCAGTGTTCCTCATCAAAGGTATGTGTATGCTGATGTTTCTGAGAGGCTTAAAGGGTCTAAAATGTTCTCCACTTCTCTCCCTCTGTGTAGCCCGACAAAGAATGTGCCTATCTTTGTTTGCACCATGGCCTACCCCACCGTGCCTTGCCCTCTACATGTCTTTGAGCCACGGTACCGCCTCATGATTCGCCGATGTATGGACGCAGGCACGCGGCAGTTTGGGATGTGTATTAGTGACCCCCAGAAAGGGTAAGCATGCAAGCACATGGATTTGTATGAATTACAACATTAGAGCCCCTCAAAAACCAGAGATAAACTAGAGGAACCACTCGAGCGAGCTGGCTAATCTCAGTTGTCTAAACAAACCAAATCCTTCCCTGCAGGTTTGTAGATTATGGCTGCATGCTGACCATCAGGAGTGTCCATTTCCTTCCTGACGGGCGATCTGTAGTGGACACCATTGGAGGAAAACGCTTCCGGGTCCTGTCCAGAGGAATGAAGGATGGTTACAGTACTGCTGACATCGAGCATTTGGATGACACCAGGGTAAGAACCCCAGTGACTGAATGAAGAATTTGTTTCAATGCGTCGTTGATTGCCAATTCCTCATAAGGGAATGCATTGTGAGTTCAGACAATCCAAAAGTGAGGGTTCACTCTTTTCTATTAGGTGGAGGACAGTGATGAGCTGGAAAAACTACAGGAGCTGCATGATGCGGTGTATGAGCAGGCTCGCGTCTGGTTCCAGAACCTCAAGATCCACTTCCACAACCAGATCCTGCAGCACTTTGGACCAATGCCAGAACGAGAAGCTGACATCCAGGTAAACACAGTGTTCCTCTACTTCCATCTGTAGACACATATCTACTGCTGTCCAGATGCCTTTTTCTGAAGGAGTAAAATCTCAAACTACACATTAAATATTAGACATTGCTGCAAAGTAATTTCTGCAGATGACTGAGTCTGACTGAATATTCTTTGAGCTTGTTTTACACCATGGAAATATATTTTGTATTCCTTTTTTTTATTACACACACTTCAGTGATGTATTGGAGGCTGCCATCAGCTTCATTAAATTGAGTAATTAGAACTAGTTTTGCTGGAAAATTTAAGTGCTTAATTAAACCTCTCTGGCTTTGGCTTTCCAAACTAGAAACTAACAGTAAACACAGTAGTTATGGTGTCAGTGACTTAGAAGCAAGTGTCATTTTTATATAACATACACTGCAGGCCTACCTCTGGTGCATGTTGTCATCCTAACTTTTAATATGACAAGCTATGCAGATAATGAAAGAAGACCAGCCGATTTATAATATTGTTTTTTATTCTCATTATCAGAACTGTTATCAGCTGAGCTCTGATAGTAATTCTTGAAAATACTGCAGGGTTTGTAAAGCTTTTATTACCTTGTCTAACGCCACAAGACGCTGTGAATTCTTAGGCTAATTGGATCAAGTCGTGACACACTTGCCTTCTGGGGAAGCCCACATTACCATGGATTCACCTGCTTTAGAGGTCTTAATACTGAACAGCTCTGGCTCGTAGCCTGTGGAGCTGAAAGGGATTACAGATTTGCTCTTCGGACAACTGCGAGGTGGAGTCCATTGACAATATAGGCTAAAGAGCTTTACGTGCTTCATACCTAATCCCACCGGCCCTGTTGCGTCAGCAGAGTGTCATGGACCGTATCCCCCCTACCACATAGTCACACACTAAAACAAGAAAAAGCATTTTGGTCGTTTTGGTAAACATGTTTGTTCAAGTGAACAGTACTGCAATTCCTGTGTAAAATGTAGCGCAGACACAGTCGGCATCATCCGCTTCAACCTTTGAAGTGTAACTGGTTCAGGTGTTTTTCGAATGTTTTATTCACACACAAATAGACATTCCTCTGGCAGATTACCATCAGAGGTTATAAATGTCTGATCTCATTCCAGGGTTTTAGTACGTACATAAACCACAATCAATTCACTTCACACTTAATTACAGTTATGTAACTGGAAGTGCTTCAGCATAACACAAAAAGTGGAAGCAGCTACAGGCTTGTGGTAGCTGCAGAAATCGTGACTGCCTCTACACAGCTCTCAACATGGTGGCGCCTCAAATTACAACACAGCACGACTGAGACTTAATTCTCCGAATTTTGATTTCAGCACCTTATGGGGTGGGCGATATGGCCTAAAATTGATACTGTGGTATAATTTGAACCACAGACGGTATATACTGTATATCACGGTATACTTTGGTATGTAAATTACAACAAAGTACAACAGGGAACATATAAACACAAAATTGAAAATTACTTAAAGTGCAAAATCAACAATCAACTTTAGAGGTAGACCCAAGCCTGTAAACAAGAAGCTTTAGGGTAATAGGCTTTATGCCCAGCTCCAATACTTCCTGAGCTTCAGCCAGCTCCTTTATTTCCTGTCTCACATTATTCGATAAACTGATGCATCCAGGTGTGTCTGATTATTGTTGTTGTGATGACTGAGGTCAGGCACACCTGGATTAATTAAGTTTGTCCAATAAAGGCAGACAGTAAACAAGTGGCACACTACAAGGCAAGTTTAACTGTCAAACTAAACACGCACAAAAAAGAAGAATTCAAACACATAAACAATGTTTTACTGGTTGTCAAAGTATCGTTAACACAGTAGTACTGCCTTCAGCATTAGCCCTACACAAAGACTGCTAGCTTAATGCTAACACATAATGGAAAACACCATAGATGGCTAACGTAAATTAGCATCATGACCGCGATCATTTTAACTTGTTAAACAAATGGCTATATTCAACACAAACAGTGTAGCAGCACACAGAGCAGAACATATGACATCCAACAATACTTCCAGGCATATTCTCTCTAATTCTGTAGAACAATGAAACCTTTGAGAGTTTAGCTGCTGCTTGTCTTCTACCGCGATAGGCAAGTATATCCCAAAATCTCTACTGTTGGCTAAATTTATATTGTATACTGTTTATACCGCCCACCCGTAGCACCTTATAATCTATATTTATTTATTATTACTAAATGATTTGTATAAACAAGCATGCACGGGAATGAAACTGAATGACAGCAGCTCAGATATGACCTAACGGAGAGGTCCAATACTATTCCTCTTCTCTTCTAGGCAACTCCAAATGGTCCAGCGTGCTGCTGGTGGCTCCTGGCTGTTCTGCCTATTGACCCACGATACCAGCTCTCTGTCCTCTCCATGACCAGCCTCAAAGAACGCCTGGTGAAGATCCAGCACATCCTCACTTACCTGCAGAGCATCCCTAACAACTAGCGCTTCCTCCTCTCATCACCACAATACCCTTTGGACTTTTGAAATAACATTCAAGCAACCTTGTGTCAACATTTTGCAACATTTGTTTCCACAGCGCTTTAATATCTACAAAGACCCCTCATGTTATCGTTCTTCATATAAAGCAAGATATAAGCAGATGTTGAAGCGTCCTGTAACTGGATCACTGAAACCACCTTAGGGATACTTCCTCTCAAAAATGATTTTAAGATAAGACAAATCTGACAGCAGCTCTTCTCAGTGCTGTTTATTTTATGTTTTAAGAACATCCATGAATGACCTTGTGGAAATGAGCCTTTTTTTTTTTTTTTTTTTTTTTTGCTTTGCCTGCTGGCACTAAGTTTAATGCTAACATGGAGGAAGTGTGAGGTGATTCTGTGGAACTAAATCCTAAATGCTGAAAATCCCAAAAATATGTGGTTTGGATGAACCAGTACGAAAAGTTTTGTGGAAAACTAAGTGCAACTAAAGGTATTAAAAATCTTCCTAGCAGCATATTTTCTTCTTACTCACTTCCTCCACTTGCTTACCACGCTCATCCTCCATTGCTGCCTTGTAGTGAAGGCAAAAAGACTGTTGAAAGATTGAGGAGATCTGTGTTTCTTATCACTATGAGTTTCTTCCAAGTTGTCATGCTAAGTTTGTCCATTTTCCCTCTTAACATCAGGTCAGAGGAACAATGCTCCAATGCTCTTTAAACTCAAGTCATGTGCACTATCTTCCAAAATGTTTGGTGTGGACCTCTGCAATCTTGATGGAGTGTGAGAATAGAGTGTTTACGATTCAGTGCTTCTGTTAATGTATTATTTGTCTCTCCTATAAACCAAAATATTCAGCTACCCATTACATAACTTTAACTTCATTAATTTATTAGGAAGAGTGTGTTTGTACATTCTGCCCCTGTGTTTGTATGAGAATTTTTAAGGGGGTCTTTCAATGTTATGACAAATCAAAACAAAACAGCATGTATTCAGCTAATGGGTTAGCATAATTCTTCATTCAAAGCTGCTCTTTGTCTACTTGGAGGAGAGAGAACGGTGCCTGCAGTGCTTCAGCTCAGGCTGCATATGCCTTACACCATTTTGAATTGTGATTTGAAAACACCATGCAGGTTTGGTTACCATTCCTTTTTGCCATAGTGTAAAATGTTTTCCTTTTTTTTCTAAGTTGGTTTAAGGCACCATTTGTTCACAATGTGTGAAAAAAAATCTTAAGAAAAAATTCAAGTCTGTTCTCTGTAAATCATCTGTAAAAAGGCTTTTTTTGAACAGATTTTGCTTTTTGGTCAGATGTTTAAGTTATCGATTTTCAAGAATAAATGCACTTCTTTTTTCAACCTCACTGCCCTCTGTTTGGTTAACCTCATCTGTTAAACTGGTTAATCTGTAGCTGCGTACCACACAGTAAGGACTTTGAAGCCTTCCAAACATTGGCTTCAAATTGAGTTATCAAATACACCACGATCACATTGGTTATTCATCCATTTAACTGAATATAAAAAAATAAAATTACCATCAACTCAACAACTTAAGTCTGATTTGATTGATATCAACCAAATCAACTACTGTCATAATTAAAAATGTAAAATTTTGATTGGTGCAATCTAATATGTGACCTCACCTTAAAATCAGTGAGAAGAGAATAGGGAAGGAAATAAACACCCTTAATGTGAAATAACAAAACCATTCATTCATGAGTTAAAGGTACTGTATGTGGGATTGTGGCCAAAACTGGTACTGCAATCACTTTCAAATTACTGTAGAGTGGTGTCTCCCCTCCCCCCCGACTGAAGGTTGCCAGCTCGGCTGCAGCATCCAACAGGAACAGAAAGTGTTACAGTGAATGAAAAGCAGTCACCTTGGGCATCACCCTGGGCACTTAGAAGGAGTGAAATGGGGTGGAGAAGAGCTGTGGAGCGCTGGGGTAATGTGAGTGGAGCTCTGGGGTGGAGGGCCGCGGGTCCACAGTGATAGCCGATCAGGAGTGCTGCTGGCAGGTAGCACCGGGTGTCCACCTGGGGTCCAAAATTTCAAAATGTTACAGTGAATGAAAAGCAGCCACCCTGGACATCACCAAAATATGCCGGAGAGTTGTGGAGGGCTAATGTGAGCGGAGCTCCGGGGTGGGGTGGCGGGAGTCCGCAGAGAGAGTGGATGCCAGAGAGTGGTCCTGCCCATCTGTCTTCGATTTCTTTTCTGCTTTCAGCTGTCTCCATTTTTCAAAGGCATCTCCTTTACAAATCCTTGTTTTATTTCAGACTTTGCCACAATGTATTTGGGATTCATAACGAGGTCTTTTAGGTTTTGTAACGTTAGACATTATTTAGCCGACATGTTCGTAGCTGAAGCTGTGATAACTAGAGCAGAGCTGGCATGGTTATCTTTAAAAAAAACTAAGATAAATTAATGCTTTTCTTGGTCTCACAATTTTATTTTTGAAGTACAAGCTCTCAAAATATATTTTTATATTTGTTCACCAGGTGGTGCAAGTCTTGCCCATTCAAAGCATGAGGAATAGTTTCAGACTTATTGTTTCCTGCATGGGCTCCTAGCATCTGAAAAGTGAGAGTCACGATTAATGTTGAAGATTGGTGTGCGTGAAAAAAAATGTGTAATGTATATGCACACGCCTGATCATATCAAGGTGAAAGAAAGGCCGGAGTTGGATCCCACTTTTTTGGCATAAAAATGGCATATCATGTGTGTGTGGGTCTGCCTTATGTCAACACTGGGATAAGACACTTGACTTGATACCAGTTGACTGGGGACGGCATGTGCAACTGGGGACAAAATCCACGTCCCATATTGTTCAAACCTTGATTTTGGATCAGTGGTTAGGGTTAGGAGACGTCTCCTACGTAGGGGTTAGGTTGAGGTAATGGTTAGGGTTAGAGTTAGTTGTTGTCTTTAGGCTTTGGGTAAGTTTTTAGGAAATCAAAGTTTGTCTCGATAGGGGGGGTAAAAATGCCTATATACCCCAAAGATGACTTAAGTAAATAATAATCATCATGAAGAGTAGCCTTTCAGAGATTCAATGAGCGAGAATCAAAATCATGCACTCGGGGACCAAGCATGGGTCCTCATCCTCCTCTGAGATGGACACTAAGGAAGCCTGAGAGGTTGAACAGCTCTACAATCTCTGAGATATCTGAGGACTCATCTAAAGATGGGAGACGGGAGGAGGAGGAGGAGGAGGACGAAGAAGAAGTAACTACATGCTAGGCATCACAGAACAAAAAGATTTGTTGGTCTCCTGAGAACCACTGAGACGCTCCACCATGTCCCAGCAGCCCTGGGTCTGATCCCAGGACCAACCCACAATACCATCACCTGGATAAAAAGATCCAGTTCTGCACTGCTGCTGACAGACAAAATCTTTCAGCAAATTTTGTTCATGATCAATCTGACTCTGGCAGAGCTGTAGGCTTATGTGGGGCTGCTAATGCTCCTGGAGTATATCGGTCTAAAACCTGCAGAAGTCAACTAGGGGATGAGGGGGTGTGATGGAAATTTAGCAGAATGTGTCAGAAGCTGTTATGTCTGAACTCATGATGATGTCGCTAGAAGTTATCTTGTTTAGAGAACAGTGTGTGTGCAGGATGCCTTTTCCTCGCCATCAGGCCTGATAGACTTGTGGACTCTGCCTACATTAAAACATACAGCATGTTCGTTTATCACTATGACGGTATTGCTTGTCAGCAGGAACTCACGTACGCATGTATGTATCAGAAGTGCATAAATATTGTTTTTCCTGACACTCTGTATGGACATTCACTCACAACGCTCTGTGCTGTGTGTCTGAAATCTCATCTCTGTTCTGCAGACAGATATTAAAAGCAACTCTTTTGGGCCACTGAATCAGTGAAGTTTATTCATTCCTTGTGTAGTTAAAGAACCCTGTGGAAATTAAAACATCCTGACAGAATATTTCCACAACAGGGGGCTTGGCAGATGACGGAGGGTCTCCAGGGCCACACAGTCATGTGATAATTTGTTCATGTCTTTTGCATTGTGCCTAAGGAGAAATAACCGGAACCAACCTGAGTTTCCCTGCCAGAGAAAGCCGTCTTCTCCTCCTGCTTTGCTCTCAACAAAACCCACATCCATGTCCTGCTCCACTAGAGCTCTCTCTCTCTCTCTCTCTCTCTCTCTCTCTCAGCACACGTATTTTGGCATTCAGTGGGAAAAATAACTTACTTCTAATAACGTGGGAGAGGTAATAGAGGTAGACAATCAAATTCTTCTTGAATTGTATTTTATGGAAATTGAGTGTTTGTTTTTTTCCCCAATTAAAAACGGTGGGGTATCTATACAATTTAGCATTTAAAGTCTTAAAATCCCCCAAAATCATGAATAATTGATATGTATATTTCAGGCTGCAGCTAAATAAGATAAATAAGCAAAACAAAATATGAATCTATAATATTATTACAACCGTTTTTTTAGAAAATGCACATTTTTGTCATATAGGTCAATGAAGAGAGTTTTTGGATAAATCTGCCATTGCAGAAAAAAAATAATAATGCCTCAAAATCAATGTTGCTGCTAATCACTGACCCATCTTGAGTCCTGTCTCAAGTCCTACTTGAATTGTGTTTTATGAAAATAATTTGAGTGTTTGTTTTTTTTTCAGTTTAAAACCTCTGGAGTTGTCTAAGCAAACTGGCATTCAAAGGGTTAAAATCACTAAAATGTCATTATTTTTTATTTGTGTATTTCAGACTAAAGATGATTAAAACCATGGGAGTGGAAAAAATTTTTACAGCAATTTTAAGGAAAAGGAGAAAGGGGAAGGTTTTTTTTACAAAGGGTTAAGCCATTTATCCACAGGATAAAGAAAAGTAAAGCTATAATTAAATCCTCCATGAACTTGAAGTTAATATGTAATGGGTCAGGAAAATTAATCAGCTTCATGTTGGAGACCTGAAGAGTCTCTCACCACAAGGTGGCGTCAATGCAGCGTTATTGTTACATATAATGTTTCATAACTCACCCTTTACCCTCTGCACTTACAACCTTTATTATGAAAATAAAATATCTTAATCAGACATTTCAAATATATAATATTACAGAAAATATAATTTACAGAAAAATAATTACAACTACAAGAAGAGACTGATGGTTCTTATGGATCCAGTGCTGGGTGCTCCGTCTTCTTCCATCAGAGGTCATCGTGCAGAAAGCATCATAACAAACTCTGCAAGTGAGACAGAGACAGCAGCAGATCCACCGATAAGGATTAAGAACAGCATGGAATGCAGCCACATCATTTTCAGCCCATATGCTGGAAACTATCACAGCTCATAGTGTGATGTAATTACAAAATGTTTCCATTATCGCAGACTTAATGAAAAAATGTAGCAGTGATGGTGTGATTTGTCAAAGAAAACAGAAGAAATAATGCAAAAGCTTTTTAGAGGAAAATTCAGACATGACTGTTTTTCTGTTGTTGACGCAATAAAAGAGTAGAGGACTTGTTTTCTACATAGGTAGTAAAGTATTTCCAATTCTGCCAGTTCCCAGACTATGTTCATCTCATAATAGGAAATGATCGCCACTTGATACAGCTTGATGTTGCCATTATTGCAGATTTATTTGTCAATCAAAACAGCCATTGATGTGTCCTGTCAATGAAAGCTGGCTGCAGACAGCTTGAGGCAGGTTTCACTAAATCAATCCAGTCAATCACGGCTCCCACTTCCTATTTTCCTCCTGAAGTGCTTTGCTCTGAAAGACTTGTGATTGTGAGTGTGAACCTATTGATTGACTGAGTACTAAAGCTTAATTCCAGATTAACCCACTAACATTATCTCTTGAGGTTCTCCTTTAAACCATTTTCTATTAAAAAGAAGTAAACTGAGCGGAACAGCAGCCCCTAGCTGTCCTAACACAGTTTGACCTGTGGCCACCTGAACATTGACAGTGAACATCTCGCTGCTGCTGTGGTTGCGTATTTTTTGCCCATGTGGTCAAGCTGGACAGACACACTCAAATGCTGCCCAAGGCTCTAATTGAGGATAATAAGGAGCACCTGCTTATTGATCCCTTCTGGGACCAACACACCTACTCATATGATCCCAATAATTGCAATTGATTGCATTGCTGAGACAAGACATACAGGATCACACACCTCTAAGCCCCATGTGTGATGTGATGATGTGATGTTGATGACGCCTGCACATTGATGTTTTTTATGTGTGTGTGTGTGTGTGTGTGTTGCTTGTTTACAAGCCAAAATATGATAATAACATTTTTACAAAGCCCTTGAGCCGTCCAAGGTGTGTGTTCTTTGTGTGACACAGGTATGTGTATTGATTGGCTTAATGCACTCCTGATTAGATTGGATTTGTCCTTCCAGCTAACCCACCTTGACCGTTTGTCACCTTCACCCCTCTGCTTTGTCCTCCCTAGTTTGCTCTTGAAAACTGAACACTAGAAGTTACCTTACAATCAACACCACATCCATCTTGTTCCAACAGTAGTCTGATTGGCTGGATGTTTCTGTACTACACTGACCACTGGATTAACAGAGAGCTGGATGTTACAATCATTTTCCATTACATTTAGCTCACTAATCTAACTACTCCATGACTTAGATTCAGAGATTAATATACTTTGTCATTCAGGTGTGAAACATATCTGCACATAGAACAAATGAACATCATGTATAACTGGGAAGAGGAGTGACTGTTTCAATGAATGAACTCCCAAGTAGTGCTTTATCACTCACTCAGGTAATGCATGAATGAACTGCACAAACTGAATCAGGGCTCCTGCTAAGCACTGATGGATTCAGTGAACGAATCTTTAGAACGATTCTAGGGATTCAGTCCAATCAAAAGAGCATCACTACTCCCAGTTATTTGGCATCTCAATCACTTATTTTTTCCATTTCAACAATTTCTTGATTACTTTAAATTATTTTGTTGTCTCTTATTGTTTATTAATTCACATACTTAACTGACTGAAAAAGGGCTGCTTGCTGGTTATTTAATATTATTATTACACAACATTAAATGTTGGCCTCTCCTCTCCAACACTACAGTGGTTATCTGGCACTAAGTTGCCATGTTTTTATACAGTTTAATGCCAAGAAATGTCCCAAAGGCAGAAAAATGAAAAGAAATTTCAGGAGAGAGGGATTATTTTAATATGAGTCTACGCATTGTGTTGTCTTAGTTAAGCTAGTTGAATTTCGCTGGGTATTAATTGGTCTTTCCATGTACACTATCATTGTTCTTTAATGAATTGTTTTAATGTAATCTCACACCTTGCATGGAGTCAACCACTCCCCTCCAACACTCTTCCCCCGACAAATCCCCAACCGCTCACCATCAAAGTCAATGTTGCCGTCTTTGTTGAGGTCGATGTCACCAAGGATCTCTTCCAGCTCGCCTTTCTTCAGCTTCTCCCCGAGGAGGGTCTTCATGCCCTCCTTCAGCTCATCAAGAGTGATCTTTCCATCGCCGTCACAGTCAAACTGCAACGTGTGCGGTTAGGAGAGAGCAATGAAGTGCATGACATGAACATGTACAGAGAGTGAGATCACAGATGAAGAGGACAAGAGATGACACAAGAAATAGAGAAGGAAAGACCAGCACTGCATGTGTCTGTGCTAATATAGTGTCCAGTGTGGAGGACGGAGACTGATTACAGTATGATGTGATGAATAGGGGTGGAGACAGATAACAACATTCAGAGATGATGTCATTTAAAAAAGTGATTCATATTCACAGTGTACAGCTACAACATGGCTCCATGAGATCTCTGGAAGTCTGAAAACAGCTTGAGTGTGCAGATGGGGCAATGCTGACTCATGAGGTGTTAGTACTGAAGTGAGAACGATTCACAGAGTCAACTTTGCTCCTATGTTGTGGAAGTTTCTGCTTAAAAGTAGATGAGAGCTACTTCTTTATTCCCCACAAATAGATCTGAACATCAGAACGTGTGAATTACAGGCCTTGAACAGCATTAGTCAGAAACCTGCTGATGACGAATGACGCATGGAGAAACTTGATGTAATGGAAGATTTTGTAGCCTTTTGTTTTCAAACTAGGGGACTCATTTTAAAACTGTTTAGAGCTGCTCAGCAAGAGGTGGGTTGGTTAAAATAGAAATATTGTTGCAAAGCTAACCATTTAAGATTAAGTGATTATTTTTGATTGCTTTATAGCCCCAAAACTTTGAGGTAAACCTGTGTGATATTTCCATATAGAAAGTACTTTTTATTTTTTAAATTTTGATTTTCCATCACTTATGGCATTAATGACTCTGATGAGGCTGCCTATGTCCAATTCCCCTGCTTGCTTTAATAGCGGCCAAATCAAACGAAATAGCATCACTTCAGCACAGTGTAACCCTCTCCCTGCATTGACATCAAAGACAGAAACTCAATAGACCTCCAGACCATTGAAGCACAAATTAACAGGTATGGTAGAATATAAAAGGTGGCACTTTGGATACCTTTATAAAAACATTATTATGAATATTTCCCTTTTTCCTTTCATGTTTTTCTTCTGCATTCATGGCCAGCTAGCCCTCGTCCCTCAGACTTGTTTACAAGTAAGAGCATACACTCGGTGCTCTCTAAGGAAAGGTCCTGTTGCACACTTCAAAGTACTGTCACAATACAGGTTTCCTGTTTCACAAGTCAAACTTTTTCACAGGTCCAACCTGTGGATCTGTTACCTGTTTGAAGGCGCAGCGGAGCTCCTTCAGCCCGACCATGTGAGCCGTCTCAGCCAGCATCCTTGGCCCCATTAACTCACAGAAATCATCAAAGTCTACGTGACCACCCCCTGCAGAGTAACAGAGGACACACTCATGTACAGACTGAATGCCAAGTAATAACTTCTATGCCTCCCTGGAGTGTCTCCGTGAGCCATATGGATTCATGCATTAAGCATTAAGGTGTCAGAGGATATTTTTGCTTTTTTTTTGTCTATTGTGTAATTTATCTACAGTGGTGGAAGAAGTATGCAGATCCTATACATATCCCCACATTTATTGTTTTGTTTTTTTTGGCCATCTTGTAAAGTCATTATGGTGAACGTGTTTGCAGTAGTTGCTTATTTTCACATGTGGTAAACACAACAACATTGTGAGTGTTGTTTCTGACAATCACTATTCATTCTCCTTTTAGCTTTATTTTGGTCTCCACTAACTCCTGAGATACATATTTGACTGTTTAGCTGCTAAATGAAGCAAAGTAACTCACCATAATAAGTTTGTGTGTTTGGTGCTAGACAAGGTTACGTACAATGGCTTTTTACTGAAATACTAATGCACCTGTACTTTCCTGAATTAATACCATGTACGCTGAATGTCCTCAGTGCATCTGCTCATTATGTTTTCTTCAACCCTGTTAGAACCACTTTTGTTTATGGCCATTATCAACACAGACTGATACAATGGGAAGGTTATTAGTTTGACAAAAGACGAGCTTATTTGATAGTGTGGACTCGGTCAGTTTTCATTAGCTGGGTCTTTGGAGGATGTGAAAGACTACTTCAATAAAGCAATGTGGTCATTTTGTGGTGAGGGAGTGTAATCAGTGCTACCAGTGTCATGCCTGCTGAGGTTGAAAGCATAACCATGGCAAACTGTGTTATCCTGAAATATAAGACCATTTAATAATTCTGTGATTTTTGAGTTAGAAAAGAATTTTAACACTTGCCTTCAGGTACAGTATATTTTCTGGCTGACTGGCATTACGCTTGTGGAGCAGCAGTCTGCAGGGCTTTCCTGACACCTCCTCCATGCCTTAAGTGGGTCAATTTATAATCACAGAGTGGAAAACTTTTCCCCAAAGTCTTGAAAGCTTATTTTTATTATGTTTTAATTGATAGTGCATATAAAAAGAGTGAATTTCATGGTATTAATGGGTCTGTAGGGATTAAGCTAGGAATGTCTGAAGCTCACTCTACCTCATGGGTCAAATTAAGGCATCAATGAACAGGTGAATAATTCATATTACACAGTATGCAATATAGCAGAAAATATAAAACAAGTCACCACCACCATAGCCCAGATGTTTTGAATATGAATATAAAGCATCACATATTTTCTTCAATATACATTGAATGATGTAATTAATATCCAGGACTCATCAACATAACACAAACAAGGGGCAAAGCAGGACTGTACGATGATTTTATACACATTCTGCATGATATAGTTGATCTCCATCCATCCATTTTCTACTGCTTATCCTCACATGGGGTGATGCAGGGGGCTGGAGCCTATCCCAGCTGTCTTAGGGCGGAAGGCAGGGTACACCCTGGACAAGTCTGCACTTCATCACAGGACACAAAGAGACAGACAACCATTCACACCTACGGTCAATTTAAATTAGCCAATTAACCTAATCCCCATGCATGTTTTTAGATGGAGGGAGGAAGCTGGAGTACCCACAGAGAACCCACGCAGACGCGGGGAGAACATGCAAACTCCACACAGAAAGGCCCCGGGCCGGGAATCGAACCCGACTAAATCTTGCTGTGAGGCAACAGTGCTAACCACTACACCACTGTGCCACCCTTATATTTTAAAGATTAAAATAAGGCTCTGTAACCTCATTTTGCAATGGTGTATATCAGACAGGAACATTTATGGGACTTTAATGTGAGGTTAATGCAGCGGTGGTTCTCGCTTTCAAGATTCTTGCTGTTTTCATCCTAACTATCTAATCAGATAATGATTTACACCTGCAGGTGAAGTTAATTAACTAGCTGGTAGGAAAAAAGCCAGCTGCACTCTGGTCCCTGAGGATCACAGCTGAGAAAGGCTGCCTTACTGTAGCCAACATGATGCAACTGTAGACTGTAGACCCCGTGGACTCAAAGTCCAATAATAATAATAATAATGCATTGTACTTATATAGCACTTTTCATGACACTCAAAGTCGCTTTACAGTATAGATACATTATTCATTCACTCCTCATTCACACTTGGTGATGGTAAGCTACATGTGTAGCCACAGCTGCCCTGGGGCAGACTGACGGAAACATGGCAGCCAATCCGTGGCTACAGCCTCTCCGTACTCCTCTACTGAAGCATTCTAATGCATTCACACACCAGCGACATCACTGGAGGCAAGGAGGGTTAAGCGTCTTGCCCAAGGACACAACAACATTAATGTGATAGATGGCTGGGGGGAGCGGGATTCGAGCCGCTGATCTTCCGATCATTGCTCTACCACCTGAGCCACTGCCGCCCAATATTTAGCACATCATCAGTATTATTATCCTCAGCGTTCATCACTGTGTTAAATTTTTAGTTCAGATTATATTTCAAAGCAAACATATATGAAAGCATCTAAGACAATTAATATTAAAGTGGCTATTGTTAGTTACACACGCCTGGTTAAAGGTACAGTGTAACTTGTGTGCCAGCTGTGTTGAAGAACTACAGCTGTCGATGTGAAAACGTCACTGGATCCATCTAGTGCTGTCGCAAGAGTAGCGTAGGTCATTTGGAGTGTGTTGAGTGGTGCAGAAGACTATCAAAGGTATATGTTATTTTCAGGTGATTATACACTAAAGAAAGCATTAGTATGTTATTAATATTATATTCAATTCCTGCCATTAGGGCCCCTTAAACGTCCACACTGTTCCTTTAAAGGGTTGGTTTGGCCAATGAATAAATTAATTAATACTGACAATAATGTCTTGCCATCTTTAATTGTCTTCATTTCAAATTAAAAAATATTTTTTGTTTGGAAAAAAAATGAAGAAAAAAATATCTGAAATACCAGAAATGTCATTCTTGTCTGAGCCGCTGGAGGTGCGTTTGTGTTCCTACAAAACTACAACCATGCTACAAAAGCATCAGAAGAGATGGAAACTTATCAAAGTTACGTTTTAGCTTACAAGTCGTGGACACTGGGCAGAGAGTGTTTTTTTAAGCAGTGGCTTTGAAGAGTAAGGACCTAACTGACGTCTGAACGTAAGGAAATGACATTTACAGGTAAGCTGACATGCTGTTTAATGCGCTGCAGCTGAGCAGCTAATTGGCAAGCTAGCCTGTAAACTGACTGGTGGGCTTTGTTTGTTTGTTTGTTTGTGTGACCATTCAGCGAGCCGAGGTGCAGAACCAGACGTGTGTTCATGTCTGTAAGTTTGATAAGAAGGAAACTTTAGTAGCAGGAAAATAAAAAAAAGAGTTTGTGGCTTTTGTGTCGTAGTAGCAGATTGCAATGCTGGAAAGTGGAGGAACGGATCGGAGTCACTGTGAATCTGAAGAGGACATGTCCCCCCCCGTCCATGGAGACATCTGAGAGGATGAATGAAAGCAATCTGAATTCATCAATTAGGAAATCATTTGTGAAATAATGGACAAACGCACCATATTGTAATGGTAACTTTGTTTATTTATTTAAAAAGTAATGTGTGAGTGTTAGTTACTGTCAAAAAAACAGTGTTACAGTGACGCGTTTCTATGCGTTACTGCCCAACACAGCGTGCCTCCACTTTAAATGCTGCAGCATCACAGGCGTGCTGCATGTAGAGCATGTTAGCCGTGTCTTTGGTGTGTTCAGGGAGAGATGTTCCCAGACTTTCCATCTTTTAGCTCATGGTGTTCTTGAAGTGGCCACAACAATTTCTCTCTTGCTTGCCTTGTCACCGGTCATGCTGACTCACGCATGTTCATTTCTGGCTGGAAAAATATGAGCATGACATCACCGACTATTATGGACAAATTAATTTCATTATCAATTTTTGTTGACTATGTTGACTAATTGTTGCACTCCCAATACTCTCTGCAATATAATTTGAGAAAGGATTTCTTAAGGAGTTCACAGTAAAAATACCTCATAGTATTTTTGGTAATACCCTGACAATAACTGAGTCTATCAGTTTCATACAGAACTTATTTAAAAAAAAGATTTTTATACATTTTCAAATATGGTCGAACAGACATATTTTTGTTGTCTGTGGGGGAATTTCAAAAAGGATTACTCAAAAAGTACTAGCCAGAAAGCTACGATCAATGGCACGGGATTCGAATTAAAAAAAAAAAATCGAAGCTTCTGCCTTTTTTTTTCTTCTGTGGTTTCAGTTTCACTCGGTAGTTAGAGACCTGAGCAAACATGTCCAACAAGTGATCAGATTAATTGAAATGGATAAGAGTATTTGTAGAAAAGGCCACCAAGTTATATGTTAAAGTGTTATATATGTTATTTGATGGTGTGATGTTTATAGTGTTCTGGCAGGGTTACAGCTCATGGCTGTGCAGGCTACATGATGCGTCGCTATGCCCACCCGTTACATTCAGTTGTGCGTGATTGAAAAGTAGTTACTTTAACGACCATAGCTCGATAGGAGTGTCTGTGTTGTTGTACATGTGGCATTGCTGTTTTAAGTGTGGCGTCCTGATGCCAACCGGGGAAGCTTGGTTAGCGCCGGGTTACGTCCGGCTAATTAGCTAGCGTGGCTCGTGCTGGCTGCTCCGTCATTGTCAGTCTCTCTCAAGTTCTGACGGCGATCCAGCCACGATCAGGGAAGTCAATGCCCGTTAAAAAGGAGGTCAAAGGTCAGCACTAAAAAGTAGACAGTAGCCTAATTCATATTATGTATAACAAAACTACAGCAAGTACTGAGTCTAACAATAACAGTTTTATGCATAACTTAGGGCAAAAAAGATTTTTTATCAGTTTCAAATATGTAAGAATAGGCATGCTTGTACTCTTTGCAAGAGCATTTGAAAAAGGATTATTCAAAAAGTGCACAGTAAAAGCACTTCATAGTATTTTTTAGTAATATTCCAAACAATAATGGTTTCATCCAGAACTTATGGCAAAAAAATCCATCTTCAAAGATGGCCGAAGAAGCTTTGTTCAAGGGTTATGGAAGACAATATATCCATTCATTTATAAATATTGTCACTCACATTTACAGTTAAATACAGAAAACATGCCAGGGACATTTACTTTATCCCACAAGTTTAATAAATTATGTTCTTCAATCAAGTCTTGTGGAGAAAGAAAAGCTCCTGTCATCCTCAGAGCCATTTTGTCCTGTGTTGCATTCACTGAAACCGGTAAATTACAAAACTACCCGGCTCAGTTAATGTACACTTCTATTTCATTTCTTTTAAGGTTAAAAAACCCTGAACATCTAGAGCTAAATAAGACATGGGGACTACAGCTGAGAATACCCAGGCCAGGCGACGCCACTGGTTCAAACCATTTTATGTGTGAAACACCCTTAAGGCTTCAGCAGGTCACAGTTCAACTGAACAAAGCAGCAATCTTTTGTTCTTCTCATCTGAAAGAAATTCAGTGTGCTATTTCACATACAACTAATAGCTCTGATGCAGTGTATGTGCATAAATCTATAACTTTCATAACTCTCTACAGTGAAGAGACTTCTGGTATAATCTGTATTGTACAACAATGCAATAGATTGCTGCGCATATCTAATTTCTAATTTATGATATTACAAAACCTGACAACTATATTGTCCTGTGTGTACATTGAAGGTTTATGTAAAGTTGTGGCAGATACTCAAAATTCACAAGGTAGGTGTGAGAAGAGCTGGATCACCAGGCTCATGACAAAAAAATCACTGCAGTGATGATTCATCTTAAACATCAAACACTCACCACACACTGAAATCTATACTTGATCGTCACGCCCCCATTAAGAGCAGAGAGAGGAAAGTTAGATCTCAACTACTCCATGCGGCTTCACACCCGTACACCTCTGCACCTGCTTTGTGAGGGCCATTAATCAGTCTGCTAAAATGTCGCCAATGTCCTCAACTTCAAAGACAAACATCAGTTCCCCGCAGACTCACTGGGGAAAAAAAATTGTACACTCATCCAAGCAAGAGTGTTTTTGCAACAGTCACAGACACATTTCTCAGACAGTCACACCTACTCACCTCAGAAAGACCCATCAGTCACACATGCTTTAACCACTCAGGAGGAAATGAAAAGCACACACACACACACACACACACACACTACTAGATTGATTAATACACACATTTCATCTTGATTTGTTGGATGATCTCGATGAGCTCCATCTCTGTAGGCATGTAGCCCATAGTCCTCATGCAGTCTGCAATGTCTTTGTAATGGATGAAGCCATCTGCATCATAGTCAAATTCCTTAAAGGCCTCCTGGAGCTCTGACAGACAGACAGACACACGACAGCAATTGCAACAAACCGTAGAGTAGGATAAAGTCGTTTTCCTGAGAATCAAACACACATATGCACAGCGTGTGTGCACAGATTCATTGGTAAACATCCCAGTCTGAGAAACCTTCAATCTCTTTTGTGAAGAGGAGCAAAAAAAATCACTGGGATTAATGAAGCTATGCATTTACTGTTCATTTATCATGTGTTTGCATCATAATTACACCAGTGACATCTTACCATCCAACTCCTCTGGCATCAGCTCTCTCTCCTGTGGAGCAAAGACAGTAGAAATAATTACGAGACAGCATCGCAGGACTAGGCTTTAAAATCAGGGTGGCTTTAAAACTGCAAATTCTCTTGAGAAATATCCCAGTGATAATCTGTTTTTGACTACCAAATTAGAAGAACATGCATATCATGTCAACACTACCGCATGCTGACAGTGAACTCTAATGGGATTTCACCCCGCGACACGTCGTTCTAATTTGCAATATGACACATCGCCACACACACACACACACACACACACACACACACACACACACAAACACACACTGCACAGCATCCCAAGGGACATGCAGCATAAGCTCAAGTCTGAATGCATACAAATGCAAACCCACGCACAACCGTGTGACAGCGAGGTGCACAAACCCTGCCCTGTAGCCAAGAAATGGATGCATTAAACTAAAACACTGATGTGCACACACACTTCCCTACACAGGCTCAACATATATCATTTGAATGAAGTGCTGCTGTGTGTGAAAGATTGAGTATTCTCTGGCTTGTTTTGACATTTGCTCAGGGTGATCTCTCCTTGTCTTTCCTCTCCCTTTCTCATGTGTTTGTAGGAAGGTTGAGGCAAAGCTAGGAGCAAAGTCTCCACATAGATGATCATTAAGGTTTATGGATCGCAGTGGAATGCTGGGTCGTTTCAGGCTTTAAATAGCAATATAGTCCAACAATGGCCAGACATTTTTTTTATAAATACACATCATAATTTGATCACCAAAATTGCAGCACCGTACAAATGTGTATCCTCAGGCTTGAACTTTTAGTTTAAAGAAGAAGAAGAAGAAGAATTCCTTTATTAGTCCCTCAATGAGGGAAATTTCAATTTACACTCCGTTAGTATTTTTTTATTTTCAGTTGCACATTACACACAAGTTATGAAACACACATGCACTAGAGGAGAGGTGTCAGAGTGAGGGAGCAGTTGGGGGTTCGGTGCCTTGCTCAACAGCACCTCGGCAGTGCCCAGGAGGAAGAACGGGCACCTCTCCAGCTACCAGTCAACACTCCACACATGGTCCGACCTGGACTTGAACTGGCGAAGGTTTGTTGGCCCTAACTTTGGTCATGCATCACTTTGCATGAGCAAAACTCAGACAGCTAAAGTTGCAAAAGGAAGAGGACTTTAGGAGTGGGGAGAGGGGCAGAAGATACAGGCCAATGTACTTTTAAAATCTCCAATAAGAGTTTTCAGCTGATGCCCTTGCCTCTATCTGGAAGGGCCTCAGACAGATCACCAACTGCAAGCCTCAAGCCTCAGTTATATCCCTAACAGACTCATAGACAGCTGTGGACACTGTCTCATTGTGTACTGTATATACATACTCGTGGTCACATCTTACCCAACGACAAGTAAAAGTTGCTTGGTCAAAATTTTAGTCAAGTTAAAGTACAAAAATTCATAACTATTCAAAAGTACAAAGTACAATTTCTAATATCAATGCATTACTGTATATTGCTTTCCCAGGTTGGATGGTGAGATCTTGAATGCAGAAAGCCTAGTTTATTCGTGGCGAACACAAAACATATTTGAAATTATAGTAAACAATTTCTCATTTCTGAAATCTCAAAGATGGAGCATAGATATGGTGGTGATGTGTGGTTTCTCAGCTTGAGTTTCTGCCGTCATCTCCATTGCCAAGACTTTTTTTTAATGAAATCAGAGAGCTTCTCACACAGAGTGAGGATGACGTATCTCCACATCCATCCCAGGTGTGAGCAGTGACTGTGATTGGTCCATTCTGCGAGGAGCACAGCATGTGGCCAATAGCATTTTAGAAAAAAAAAACACCAACAGCCGACTACAAAGCTCTGCTGAGCCTGAAAGGAACAAATAACTACAAGCTTCCTAGAAATGTAGTGGAGTTGAAAGTACAATATTTGTCTTTAAAATGTATTGGAGTGAAAGTCATACGTATCTAAAGAAATACAAATAAAAGTAAAGTATAGATACTCAAAAAATGCACTTAAGTACAGCTTACAAGTAAATGTACTCCGTTCCACAACTACTGATTATAGAATTAGATTCCGGTCATGGATATGTAGGATCATTTCCAACTCATGTGATCCAAACATTTCTAATTACTCCACAGCTTTGCAATGTACAAATTCAAAATTTATTGAAAAAAAGCATTTCCACAAACAGCATTTTCACCATGGCCAAAACCAGTTTGCACTCCCACTTGTAAGTTTTATTCATCAAATCAAGTTGATTATATTAAAAATGAATTCCTTGTACTGTATGTGAACACGAACACATCACATGCATCATCCCTTGGAACAATGTTCCAGTTAGAATATTTGGAAATATGCATTTACATATGTAAATGTTAGCTATTGAAAGTTTATGAAATTAAATCAATCATGGCTTTATAAGAATCATGCTTTTGCCTTTACCATGTTGACTCTAGGGCTGGCTAATAATCTGCGCCTCCTCTGCTGAAGCATCATCACATCCACAGGGGAAGTGAGACACATGCAAACTCAGTCATCTTCGTATAGCGCAACCGAGCTTGACATATGGAGATATCGCTTAGCACAAAGACAGCACAAGCCCGGGGATATCTATAAGTTCAAAGAAACAAGACTGACACACAAGCTTATGAAAGCTCTGATTATTGTGAGCACAAATTTGCTCTGGGCTTGTTTTTTTCCTTTCCCTTTCATGCAGTGAGGAGAAATATTGAGGCTGAATAGAACTGAGAAAAAGACACAGAGGTGTGAGTAACACATTATACAGTATGCATCTTTGCACAATACTGGCATTTACTCTATATTATGTCAGACTTATTCTGCTGTATTTCAGAGGGAAATTTTGTCCTTTTTACATCAGCGCATTTATCTAGTTTCTATAGCAACTATGCTTTTACTACTTCGGTTTTCCATGAAAAACTGCGGCATAATCAGGGTATCATATGGAAGATGCACACCACCTTGAGTCCCAATGCGTCACCTTAACCTGAATGCATCATCTTTTGATCCCCAGGTCTATTTAATGCTTATTTTACTTTTGTACCTTTGCGTTTTGCCAAGGGACTACTTCTGTATTATTGTATTATTCTGTATTTCTATTACTGTATAGCAACCTTCAGCAGAGATAAAAATGGCCAATCAGAGCAGCGGTGGAAATGAAATGCAAAGTGAAGTGTAATATTTTCCTCCTAATGCATGTTGGCACTCAAGGTGGCTAATACATAAATCATACAAGGTCATCCTGCTCAAGTGCACAATAGCTTGAGGAAAAGGAGAGGACCCCGTAGTTTATTTGGAAGCTGCTCTGCGTAGCAGCCGTTCAACTGATAATTCACTGTATGATATTGCCAAACACAAATTCAATGCCAAGATGCGGTTGCATCAAGAGTTACCTCACTACATGTGTACTCTGCCTCCAATACTAGAACACAGTTTATATAAACCTCTTACGTTTTAATGTGATTTTGGATGCAGCAGCGTAGGAAAAACTCCTCTGTCGCCCTGCAGAGCCTAACAGCACTGTTTACCCGGCACAGGATCCCCAGCATACAAGGGCATTTTAAGACAGCAAGGTCAACACATTAATTGGATTTTTTTTCATCCAGAAAGGATTAGACAGCATGCTACGCAGACTCATCTGTCAGAACGAGCCCATTAACAGTCAATTTCATTCTGTCTGCCTTCACATTGTCCACTGAGCAGCCCCATTGCTTTGTAAGCGTGATGCATGAACACATACTGTATAAGAGGTATGTGTCATACTCAATGATACACTTGACAAGTGTACAAAATGATAAAAAAAAATGTCAAGATTACTCTTGACAAAATGCAGTTACAGTGTGCACATATTACACTCATTGATGGGTATGTTTGAGTGTGCTTCACATCCATCTGTCCTCCGCTGTGGCTCTGACATGTAAATGCATCAGTTGTTTTTCTTCAGCTGTTTGTCTCTCCAGGTTACTTCTTCAGTACTACTTGAGGATCTAATGAGGGCTGACAGTGAACCTTGCTAAGGGGGTTATTAATACTTGTGTTGAGGCAGGGATTAGGACTGCAGGACTGAGGGATGGATGACCTCCGTGCCTCAGTGTCAGGACAGCAACTGGATGCGATGCAGACCTCTCCACCTGGCTAAATTCAAACCAGGGTCTGTCACAGTAAAACAAGGCAGATCAGTCATGGCAGGTATGGTCATAACTCAGGGCAAAATGTGGGAGTGGAGTCCACAGTAGCCCAAGGTCACTGTGAATTGCTTTAAAACAATGAAGCAGTTCTATTCATTATCAAGAAATACAGTTATGAAACATCATTAAAAAATTCATCGGCACACAACTGCCCTTGGTGTAGATTTCTATTATGTCCTTACTTCATGCATTAGAGTAAATCCCTCTCCAGTGATGAAGGCATTTATGGAAAAGCTAAAGTCTGCTTTGTAATGATGTCTGACCAAAGGAACTTTTACGAATTTCATCCTATAAAGCACAACTATACTGCCACTACTACTGCTATTTCTGCAAATAATAATAATAATTATACTACTAATAATACTACTAATAATACTAATAATTATAATAATAAAAATAGTTATTTATATCCCCCATTGTTGTAGACGGTACATTGTAGAAGAACTAAAATTTTTGGATTCGATGAAAAATGTCATTAATGTACACAATAAAATAAAAGAGGAATACAAGTGAAAGACGACCTTTGAGCTGATCAGTGACCCTCAATTATCATTAATATACAGTAAAATAAAGACCAGAAACATCTGTGTTTGGAACAAGCACTTGTCTGTTGAGACAAGAACTGAGTCCTTCCACCCTCAAATTCACCCACATAATGATGATTAATGAAAAGCAGAATGATTTACACATATAAATGTAATAAAATGTATCATGTATGTCTTGTATGTAATACCAATAGTCCTTGTGAAATCTACCAACTACACTACATATCTCAGATCATTTGCTTTGCTTGATTTATTTCCAAGGGCTGATATGCCGTATGGACAAGCCCGTCTCTTATAAATTTATACACACACTTTGAAGGAAACATATTGTTGGACGGATTTATGAAAGCAATTATGTTTTGTCACTACAGTATAATTGGGAAATCAATTTAGTTCGATATCAATGTAATTTCGAGGAGACAGGGTTGTAATGAGCATAACGTTAGATCAGGCAGAGTAACAAAGTCATTTGTTCATGCATCCCAATCACTTGCTGTTCAATAACGACCGTATTCATGCAAGGGTAATTATGATCAGACTGTTACTCTGACGATACCTTCAGACCAAGTTACCAACATTGTTATCTTCTGCATCTTCCTCCACCACCCCAAGCATCGTCCAAGTTGCATATTTCGATATTGCTTATTTTTCTAAGACATATTGTTCATTTAAGTTTATTATGGGATAGTCTTAAATGATAACCAATAGAAAGATTATCTCCCCTAATATCCACTGGATGCGGAACGACGCCAACGTTTTGTCGGACCCTATGCCTCTCCATTCAACTCAATGTATCAGTTTACACTGAAAGATGCTGATGCCTGCCGAAACAAATCAACAGAGCTTCTACTTTTGTCGGACATTGGAGCACGGTGCATGAATTGAGCACAGAGCAGATGGTGTGGAACAGGGAGTCGTGTACAGACACAAATTAAAACATCCTGTTTATTTTTGAAAATAAAATAATCCGTGTTTATGGCAGATGGTATAATTGATTTCCTTCCTCTCAGTGGACACAGGGTGGTTCTTTTTCACTGATGCTCCGCTACAGCCCTCTATAGCGCGTGACTATATGTGAATTCGCGAGATCTCATTAGTTAGTGAGATCTCATTCTCATGATTCCAGCTGTCCGGCGGAGCAGCAGCAGGCGGATCTGGTGTGACTGCGTTGTTCCACATCCAGTGGAAATTAGGGGTCAGTCACCCCTCGCTCTACTGCGCATATCGGTTGCAAAAAGTCAGCAACAGTATCATGTTGTGCTGTTGGTTGCACAAACCGTTTTGATAGGAGCAACAAAAAACTTTACAGAATACCATCAACTCGCACTCCTTTTAAGGTAAACAAGAGACGTCTTTGGTTGCAAACCATCAGAAGAAGCGATTGGAATGAGCAAATGATTAAAAATGCAAACCCATAGCTCGACTTTGAATGCTGCAGCACATCTACAGCATGATCCCAAGCTGGGAGAAAAAAAAACATTGGTATTAATTTCAAGCTATATAATGTGAGTGAAACATTGTTTTGAATGCTAATAAAGCCAGATATACCCGCATGCACTGCTGTATAATTTGGGCAGATGAGTTGTTTTTAGATGGGGAGATCCCGGCTGTAATAGCTACCGTACCGTGGAATGACCCTGATGGAAAAAAAAAAATCTGAACTCGTAAGGATTTTAGTCATTGCAGGTATTGCCTGACTCCAAATCCACTCTGAGTCCCTCCAGCAGCTCCAAAATGGAAAGGCTGGATAGGTGATATGTTTATTGTTTCCTCATCCATCCATTTTCTACCACTTATCCTCATAGGGTCACAGGGGGGCTGGAGCCTATCCCAGCTTAGGGCGAGAGGCAGGGTACTCCCTGGACAAGTCTCCAGTTCATCACAGGACACATAGAGACAACCACTCACACTCACACCTACGATCAGTTTAAATTAACCAATTAACCTAATCCCCATGCATGTTTTTGGATGGTGGGAGGAAGCCGGAGTGCCCTGAGAGAACCCACGCAGACACGGGGAGAACATGCAAACTCCCTGGGCGGAGACTCGAACCCGGTACCTTCTTGCTGTGAGGCGACAGTGCCACTACACTACCACTACCTCATTCATTCCAAAAATGTTCACATCAGGGTAAAAAATGTGTTGTTGCTCTGTATCTTCTTTCATCGTTTTGTTGTTGTGACAATAACCACAGCCATGTTTGAACAGTTACGCATACACACTGTTTACACCTCCCTTTGAGACTTGTTAAATATAGACACAGTTTCAAAAGCAAAAATGCTTTCAGGTTTTTTAAAAAATCCCTTTGAATGGATTTTAAATTAATCCATTTACATTTTCTCCTCCCGCACAATTGCGTGTTAATGATCATATTGCACATATTGCGGCAAAAGTACTAACTGGGTGCAGACGTAGTTTTGAAGGACACAACCCTTAGTGCGCACTGTTAGTAAATCACTTTGTACATTTTTGACATGTGCAAACTCATTGCTCACATTGAAGTCTGGTCCATTTTTTCTCGTCATTTATCCACTCACCTGCATCTAACACATATGGGTCATTAACATATCCCATTCACTAATGTTAATTTAACGGCAAAGCTTTTCTTATCACTTGGTGATAAACTGTTGTATTACACTGACAACACTGCTGCTGCAGTTTTAAGGGGCTGCTCAAGTTGGATGCAGATCTGCAGTGTTGATAAACAAATAATCCCTCTATAGATTGGCCCAAAGTGCACTGATTGCACTCTACCTGGTCGTCTAAATAAACAGAAAAGCTATTGAAGCGTATTTAATGATTTTCAACCTTAATGTAAATTTTATACTTAAAACTGTCATAAGGGGATGTGCCTATGGTTATATTTCAAAACAAACAATAAGGCTATTTATGCGACCAAATCTATTGAAATATACCACAAAGTGCATCTACTAGTGCTGCACTGGTGAGGATTATTTAATACCCACCCACTAAAGAAAAGAAAAAATAATAATTAACTACACAAACCGAAGCCACAAACCTCCAACCTTATGCAATACAGTAGCACAATTGCTGAGAGTGAGAAAAGGAAAGAGATGTCATCCCTGCTTTATTAATGTAGCATATGCTTATAAGTATAGAATAGAATGACAGAATAAGTGTTTGTGATAAATGTCCATTTATCACTAATTAGTTTAATGGCTGATCACTTTCAGTGCTCTGTCCTTGACAGAACAGACTTTTTAAGTCAGTCTCATTAACATCCTGGACCTGATCCACATCCATTTTCTCCACACAAAGACTCAACCACGCAGCAAAGGTCTTCCTCTGTCTCCCACTACCTCAAACACCTTCATTACATTGTGTGAAGGACTACACTGAGCCTCAATACAGATTCTACATATTCTATATCACAGTTAAGCAGATATAAATAGTTTTCTCTACGTAAAGCCACTAATGTTTTGAACAGAAATGGGGAAGGTGCCATTGAGCTGGATCATTTTACTGGCTCATTTCCAGTTGTAATTTTCCCAAATATTCAGTGATGCCCTGCAGCAATCTGTGATCAGAGTATCAGGCATGAACAGAGCCAAACGCGTCATTCGAACCAACCAGAACATTAATGTAAGCTATCCCAGTGGCCAGGCAGTAAATCATCTATGAAGTCGAATTACTGGAATGACTTCTTGGAAAGGATTTCTTTAAGAGGGTGAAGTAACACCCCTCAGTCCTGATCAGATTGTTTCATGTCGAGGCGGCTCATGATATTGACTTTCCGTCGTTTGACCTATTCTACATTAGCAATTACTGATTTGTAAACAGGGTATTAATTTTTGTATAGTTCAGGCTGCAAACAGCTGCAACCAGTGTGTGTGTTTTCAGATAGTTACCACTTAGAATCAGCTGAACAAATGAATCCATTTTCCAACTCCATTCAGTGTTACTTTAAAGTAAATGTGTTATTTCTCTCAGCTGTGGCTCAGTCTATAAACCTCCACTTTATCAACCATTCTTTGCCAATGTCTTCCACATATCCCTCTCTTGTGGAGGATGAAGACCCAAATGAAGACAAAGACAAATGTTCGAAGACATTCTGTTATCGGCTGTCAGTTTGGTCTGAATGAATGGACAGGCAATCGCATAACTGGCTCTGCCCTGTTTGTCTTGGTAGACAGAGAAAGATGATGTTATGGAAAATGGCATTATGAAATAAAACAGTAGGGGAAAACTGGCACTGTGAATCAAAATAATGATTTAAAGAATATTTCATGATCATATTCTATATTTGCCTGTAGTCAAGGACAGTCTCTTGGGAACAGAATTTACATGACGTTGGCATATTGATGATTGTATTGATCTTACAAGCACTTTAGGCCTTTGACTTCATTAGAGTCATGAGTTGGCTGTTTATTAGATCATGTTTCCATCTTTCAGCTCCCAAGATTGAAACTTGAAACTGCAACTTGGATACTTTTTTCAGTGTAACCTTCTTAGGAATCAACAAGTTCATCAAGGCTGTGACAACAGGCATTTGTGCATGAGTGGTAATGTGAAACTTACCTGTCCAAAGAGTTTATTGAGGTAGGAAATGTAGGCAGCGGCCACCGCTGAGCTGTTGCTGAGGCTCCTTTTACCGTGCCGACGTGCCTCCTCCTCCCCAGAGCCCTTCTGCGGTGCAGAGGGTGACTTTGAGCTGTGAAGTGTGCCAAGTGTTAAGAGCTATCATCATCAAAGCCAAGCCTATAATTTCCCCTTCTGACTTACTTTGACAAATACACTTGAGCCTTTTTGTGTGATATTGTTCCTCCCTTGAAATAATTGTTTAGCTTGAATGAAACTACTGAAAAGCTACTCAATTACCTGACGTTAGTAGCTACGTCAGTCACTCAAAAAGCATTTCTTAGGAGGCGTTTCTTTTGCAGCTGATGTTCTGTATATAACAAATCTACACAACCCACCCCCTTTGTGCTAATCAATGCTGATTAGGAACAGAGAATCATAATGACCAGAATTTCTTGGAGAGGCTGAGCTGAAGTGCCTTGTTTTTAAATCTTCCAGAAGCAGGAGATCTGCCAGCTGCTGCAGCCTTCCCTCCTCGCAGAGACATGCTAGAAGAGACAGAAGCCTTAATTAATTCAAAGTACACTAAAAGCCTCTTAATTAATATGGATACCTCGAAAAATATTTCTTAAAACTAACAAGAAAATTCAGCAATGAACTCTGTTGCTTGTCTTGTGGATGGACCCTCCTGTTGACTAAGTCAAATGGAGTCAGACTACTGATAGACAGCAGCAGCAATGGGAGACAATTGTCTGAATTTTTTTGGACTACAGACTCAGACACTTCTTTTCACCGCATGCTAGACCATCACTCATTGCTGTATGGGAAGTAAATGTGGAGATAGGTCTCTTGTTTATGTTTTAGACTGATTTTTGAAATCTTACCAAGTACAGGATTAAAACTCACAACCTTAGCTTTTAATTTATTTGTTAATTTGACTATATTTATTCCCTGTAGATTTCCTCCATCAGTTTTAGTTAGATATCAGCGACCTGGCAGCAAGAGACAGTCTACTTTCTGGTCCTCCCTTTGCACTTTTAACAGACATACTGGGTGGAAAAAAATGTGAAAAGAGATATGAAAATACTAGAAATGTCCTGTAAAAAAGCAAAACATAAAAAAACAAACTTGCAAAAGGCTAATTATGCATTTTTAAAATTTGCTGTAAATAACAAAAAGCTCAGCTTGAGGACGTTAAAATGTGTGTCTGAATCATTTGAGTTATTTTTCATATAAAGATATTTATTAAAGCAGCTTAAGTTCTTTCATGATTCACTAGATTTTCTCGATACTGACATGGACACTGGGTGCTGTTTAATGTCTGCGACATCTTGACGGCAAGGGAGGAATTGATCAAATCCAATTCAGAGATTAATTTGGACAGGAAGACACACGCCAGAGCAATAAAATTAAAACAAATAGTAAGAGTGGGTGGGAAGCACAAGATGAATGGATCAAATATGCAGAGAAGAAGGATGCTGTGGAAGAATGGAAATATGGAATGAGACGATGGAAGATGGAGAAGAGCGAATGAATAACAATCATGTGTCGGACGAGGAAAGGAGGAGGAGAGACTTAATGTTTGAGAGGCAGATTAATGTTCTGTCATGACCTCTGCGGTTCTGGCTATCAAATCCTGATGATGAACGTCCGTACTTTGCGATGATGTGCCATAAACATACCGCCTCATTCCGCCATGTCGCATGCTGCCAAGACAGATATGCAAGATCTGCTCCAGCGATCGCTACTTAGGGCCGCGTAGACCACAAGGGCCATAATGAGAAGCGACATGAAGACCAGCCAGTCTTCTAAATTACGCTTGACCGTTTAATGGATCTCCGCCAAACCGAGCCGCTTTCCCAACTCCCACTGGGCCGAACAAAACGTGCCGTGACTGAGCAGTGATTGCTTGTCTGTAATGCTTTCACGCAATCAGTGTGCATGTGATACACGCTGATTGCAACATGCTTAGAGCATGTTAAGCCGTACGGGTGGAGAAGGGAGGAATTTTCATGTCCCACGTGATTCACAGTGTTGGAATTCTTCGAAGTGGACAGTATTTATTCTATATACGTTACTCTAAAGCACTGTGTACTTTACATTTATTGTGTAGCAATGATTTATTTATGTAAAAATATACATGCAGTGGATAATACATGATAGCTTTGCAATAAAATGTTCATAATGTTTATAATATCTTATTCCACAGATTTGCAAATGCGCTCGTGTACACACACATGTTGGTTTAATTCACATTTGGGGTACTTAGGCATTTTCACCCCGCCTTTGGGGACAAAACTTACCCTAAACCTAACTACAACAACTAACCCCCTAATCCTAACCCTAACCCTAACCTCAACCTAACCCTAACCACTGATCTAAAGTCAAGGTTTGAACAATTGGGGGCATGTAGCAATTGCACATGCCATCCTCAATCAACTGGTATTAAGTTAAGTGTGTGACCCCAATGTGGACATAACCACACACACAGCCATCTCTGTCTATTCACATCGCACCAGTGGGTAAAATGAGATATCTGGACTTTCTATAGCGGTGATCTCACTTTGTTTGCCTGAAGAATTTTTCTCGTCTTCAGTGAGCACAACTCCCATCAGGGTAAACAAACACACACACACACACACACACACACACACACACACTGTACACGTGTGTTTCACTGCACAAGCCATTGAGCTGTGCGAGTGTGTGTCTGCAGCTCTCCTCCCTAAGTGGCCAATTGCTGTCAATCACCAAGCCGACACAAGCAATTTTAGATCCTAATCATGCTAATTGAAGTAATGAAATGGAGGGCCAGGTGGACCGGGTGAAAACAAACACAACAAACACAGCTGATGATGGAAAACGGCTGAACTCATGAGCTGCTATGTTGTGGTTGGAGTTGAATGGGTCTTTCTGGAGCGTTAGGGTTTAAACACTAAATGGATATTCGAAATATATTTCACAAGAGCCACTAGAGCGAGGGGCACCGAGATGGATTGTATGTCATACAAATAAGACTCATATACAATACACACACAAAACGGACAGAAATAGAAAATACTCCAGAAGTAATTACCCCATCGAATTGGCACAATAGACATCATGCTGTAGACATCATGCTGATTGGCTGGTAGTGGTCATGGTTATTGGAGCATAAATGATTCTTGTTTGGGAAAATTAGGGCTTGGTTCAAGGATTAATTGTGCAAAATTTCAAGTGAGTTACACTTATCACCGAATGTATGAAAATATTTTTTTCTATTCTATTTTTTCATTTTTTTCCCTTTCCAAAATACTGTATTTTGCATTGATTCCATTTTCATTGTAGTGTTTCCTCTATGGTTAAGGTTTGTTTAGGTTTTGGTACAAAAAATAGGTCACTATTCACACGGCCACCGGGGGTTCTCATCAGGAAAGCGGAAACAGGCTGTTAGACTTTCAATAAACTAGTTAATGGAAAATATACATTATATCAAAATAAATAAATCACAATAGTAAGAAATTATTTTGGGCTAACATTTTATGTGCCAAATTTGGTGAGAACTGGAAATTTGAAAGAAAAATGTTGAACAATGGCAGCCCATCTGTGCAGGCCTAAATGGGTCTGACTTGAAGTGATTGTGCCTTCTTAGTTAAAATAGTTAAAAGGAAAATGTAAAGTTATTCAAAATGGCCACATAGTTTCAGAACTGATGATGTTAGCATTGCACTCAAACACTGTTGCACTCATGATGTCCATTTAGACGAAAAAACAAATCACTGTAATGACACCATTCTTTTTCCTTGTCAAAAGTTGGGGCTCACATTACCCACAATGCAACTAGACACTGCCATTTCAGTTTGCCATTTTCACATATACTGTACAGTGTTACCCATTTTCAACAATAAATAGGCTTTGATGTGTAGAATTTTTGGAGTTGCTCTTTAAGCATTCATGATTTTCCCATATCTGTTCACAGAAAATCGTCAAAATGGAATCATTTGTTCTTAAGTTCACCCCAAATTGTTTTTGATGTACTCTTCCAATTAGCAGCCAATATTATCATATTATCTTTCTGTTCACCTGCTGTCCATTCACAAGACAATGAATCACACCAGGGCCAAACTAGCCTGTGTCTGAGCCATAAACAACCAATAATAATGCTATCTGGTCTGGCACTCCATCTTATCTTCACCTGTCTTAACACCTCTCCACCACTTCCTCCACCTCCCCCCAGCACTGATTTCATGTCACAGCTCTGAAATGAGACTGTCGCCTCCAGTATTAGCACAGATAGAAGGGAACAGAGGGTGAGAACGAGCTATTTTTCGCATTCACAGTCTTTTTCCTGTCTCTTCATTTGGAAGAATCTTATTTTTATATCTTATTACTGCTTCGTACAATCCTCGACTAATTACATCCTCTTCCTCCTTGTGTTTCTGGAGGCCAGCCTGGTAATCACACAGCGGGGGTAGTTTCAACACTGTCTGTTGATGTGATTGCATTGTAAGAAACAGGGGCACAAATATTGAACCAAAACAAATGCAAACAGTGGGCTGGCCATCTGCCGGCTAGTGCGGCAAAATAGGCTGCTCGAGAATCACATATATCACATATGAAATATTATAAAACAAAGAACAGACGCCTGTCAGTCTCATTGGAGTGTTGGCGGCTACCCTCTGTAGCAGGCTCGCTCACTACAAATGAACCATTGCTGCATGTTTTGAATTATTAAACATTGCAGAGTAAAACAAGTTGATACATCAGTGCAAATCATTATCACAAATTAATTCACTTTTGTACAAGCTTACCTTCTGTTATCCTTGCTTGTCTTGGTTGAGGAGATGTGGAGATGTGAATGTGGTGTATCTATTGCATGAAGTGTTACCTAACCTGAGGATTATACAATGAGGGGTGATTATCCAGCTAAATATGTCTGGATTAAAGACTGACTGCCTCTGTCCTGAAGAATAAAAAGGGCAATGATATTGTCTTATTAAAATTATTAAACCTTGTCAATCCCTATTGAGCAATCTTTCAGCACATCATTAGATGAAAGATGAGTTCTCTGAAAAACATTCATTACGAATAAGTAGAAGTCCAGCCTTGAAACAGAGCCTGACTCATCAGTATGTTGTGTTGTCCTCAGGTGACAAACAGCACAGAAACGAGGGCAGCCGGGCAGGTCTGCCCTCATAAACATAATCAGCATGACATAAGTATTTTCAGTAGGTTTCATGTAAAGGAATTTGCTTCTGTTCATTGGCCCGTGACATTATTAAGATAAACGTAGTGAAGAGAAAATGAAATTAAAAATAAAAGCAAGTACACTAAATGTAGAAGAAAATTATGATAAAATATGTATATTTAAATTAAAAAGTAAACTGTGTAAAAGAAATGCACAATGATAAGTATATAATTAATAAATATATACAATATATCTGAAATAAAATGAAAGAGCTCTGCGTTTTTTTTTTAGTTTTGTACAAAATTGTCCAAGGAATGTGCAAAGGTTCAGAGTATGAAGTATTAAAAGAATATATAGTCCCAAAAATGTGCATCAATGTAACACATATAGGTAGAAGTGACTTAACAGACGTTAATGTAACGATGGCAGTGATGTGAGTGGTTCAGTATTGATGATGTAGATGAGAAAAGAAAGCGTTCGTTCTGATAGACTTTTTGCCAGAGGGGAGTGATTCAAAACTATAAAATATGCATGTTAAACAATCAATGTGTCACATGTTGGAATGATGTGGAAGCGCTCAACTCAACCAAAAATGTAATGAAAACGTAAAATCATAGAGTTGACATTCAGAAGTTAATGAAGTGTCGGCGCAAGCCGATGGAGGATGTATACTGTAAGTATGAAAATAAGATAAGAAATAAATCTATTTAACAAAACAAAGAGCATATATGAGCGGAGAATTCAAAGTTCAAGAGGTTAATTAACTAACAGCTGAAGAAATTGTAGAAACCCGTTTAAGCCTGAAGTGACAAGTCCAATCACTGACTCTTTGATGTTAAATGTCACCACTATAATGCCTGGGGTTTCACATTTTGAGGTTTAAACTGAAGACAGTTTGCAAAGCTGTCAGTGTTGTTCATGTAGCTTGAGTGACAGTCGGTGGGCAACACCAGGATCTGTTCAGTGAAGCCCAACTTAAACTTGCATTCTCTCCAACAGCCAGCAGGGGGCGATACTGATGGTTACAAAAAGAATTGAAGTCTATGGGAAAATTACAATTTTCTCTCCCGCTGTCTGTTAACACTAAATACAAGTTTATGGTGTGAATGCTTAGTTTAAATAATGTTGTAATACATTAAACTAAGTGTTTACTGTTTATTTTTTATCTGTGTGCTGCTCTTTCTATCTTGCAAGGGGATCAATAAAGTTAAGTCTAAGTCTAAGTCTATCAGGGTGTCCATTTACTGAATTAGGGTCAAATATATGGTGAAATAACACATGAAGCTTTGGGGCGTGGCTACCGTGTGATTGACAGGTCTCTGCTGTCAATCAGAGCCTGAAGAGGAGCAGCGCTGTCTTCATCTGAGGAGTCACTGGCACCATTCACTGGTAAGTAACGTTATGTTAGCATTCCAGTTAATATCACTGTTCATGTGATTTACGGAGGCTTATCTCTAACCAACATAGCTGACAGCTGATAATGTAGCGGTTGCTATGCTAACGGTACTGGTACCAGGCTACTAACCTGTGTTGCATGTGTTAATGTGACGACAACATTAGCCCCACACTCATGATGAAAAAGTAAATGGGAACAAACGTCACAACGTACAGTAACAACACTACTTTGAGGAGGATCAGTTCTTCACAGACAGGAAGGTAGACAAAGACAGACATATATGTATATTACACCGGTACCATTAGCATAGCAACTGCTATGTTATCAGCCGATACTAGCACCAGTGAGCTAGCTCAGTTGGCGATGTGCCTTCTGTAATTAATGCTAACAATACACACAAATGGAAACTGACTTATTTTGAAACCACTCGTATCGCCCCCTGCTGTCTGTTGGAGAGAATGCAAGTTTAAGTTTCCGTTGTTCACAAACCAGCAGGTGACGTCACAATAGCTCCATCCACTATTTATATACATGGTGACAGTCCTTTCCTCTTTGTACCACCCCTCCTTCCATCACAGAGCGTTTCCTAACTTGCATGGTTCCCTGACAGACTGCTGTTTGTTAGTTTTGTCAGGTGAAGCATGTAGAGGGATTTCATGACTCTGGGGCCGGTTCTTATTGAACGCTATACTCTTCACTGACTGCCAACTCATCCTAAACAAGCTGAACTGACACTAAATTTCAGGGTCAGACTTGTCTTTAACTTTGTTTCAGCATGGGTATCAGTTATTTCTTAGATAAATGTAACATAAATGACACATCTTCAGTCCCTCTGATCATCCAAGAGGTGTAACTGTCCATACAAACTCTGTCTTTTCCCCTTTGTTGGCATTTTGCTTTTCTTTCAGCGGTCAGTCTCTGAACTTTGTCTCACTTCACTGGACAAACCCATGGCATGACCCATGACTCCAGTAAATGTCACACATCATTTTGAAATTTGTGAAAACAAAGTCGATAAATCTTTTCTACCATGTCATGTTCTGAAAAATAGATGATGTAATTTCACCCGATGCATGAGTTGTACGAGTGCTCCTGAAGCAGTTATTTTAAATAGGAAGAACTTTGTTGTGCTCCTGAGAATACAGAACCTGCAGGTGAAGCATAATCTCATTTTCATGCGTTCTCCCCATTTCTATTTCTCCCTCTTTCCCTGTGCTTCGCCCAGCCAGCCAGTGCTGCAGTGGGAAACTGTTGAGGAACCTATTCCCCTGTGCGACCAGACCGTCGCCATGCTCAAATATGCTTAGCGCGTCCAATCAAAGCCCTTATTTAGCGCTTTGCTTTTTTGAAGAAGTGGAAACTTATTTCACCCCTTACCTTCACAGAAAAAGACAGGACAGCGCAATAATGTTGTGTATTTCAAGCACTAGTCAGCTCCCAATAGAGTGCAGACCTTTGAATTGTTTACTAAAGTGAAAATCAGCTTTGGATTTGGCTTAGCTTGGATTGGCTGGAAGCAGTGGTGCAGTTCTGGGCAGCATAAAGCAGAATCTTGGACATGTGGCTTTTAAGGCCAGATGCTGTGCAGATGCAGCCACATGATGTATGTTTTTCTGACCTTGACTTCTAGAAATTATATTAACTCATTGAGTGCCAGCCATTTTATAAAACAGAAAGTACCTTGTACCAGTGTTTCTGCCCATTTTGAGTCATATTTCAAGACCCACAGAATATCTTGTACTATGTCGCTGAAAACACTGAATAGCTCATATGAAAAAGAGAAGACACCACTCCCACCAAAAATACCACTTTTTGTCCAGAATCTGTCCATTTTGCTCTGTAATTGCGATCGTCTCCACTTCCTGCTTTGATTTCTGTGGCGTATACCGTCTCTTTCTGTGCCGACTACATCTCCCAGAAGCCCCAACATCTCATAGACTCACAGGCTGCAGGAGTCTGCGTTCGGCGACCTGCTGCCAAAAAAACACTTTGACATATTACTATGTCGATGGCACTCAAGCATTGGATTTTAAATGGCGTTGAAATATGTCAGTGGCACTCAAAAAGTTAATTACCTTTTCCAAGGAGGTTTTGTTTTCACCGGGGCTTGTTTATTTGTGTTGTTGTTTGTTGGTTTGTTGGTTTGTAAGGTAACGGTTTCTGACGAAATTTTCAGGATTGGCCGGAAGTGGCCTAACTTAAAACTGATTAAATTTTGGTGGTGATGTTGAATCGGATCCGATCACCACCAAAATTTAATCAGTTTTAAGTTAGGCCACTCCTGACTAACCCAGAAAATTTCGTCTCCATAAAGTCATTCAGTCTGGAATTTATTCCCTCCATGGCAGTTAAAGCTGATACATGAAAGGTCTGCAAATCAAACCGTGCTAACGACAGACTCTAAAAGACACACTGGTAACAAGGCTACAAACAGCACATAGAGTAATGCCAATCTCTGCAGGAGGACAGGCTTTCTATTCAAAAAGAATATCTGGTGTTTTTAATGCAAGATGGCCCAAAGTCTTTCTATTCAGCACACTGTTCTAATGATGCTATCTTGGCCATTTAGCACCTTACTTCTTTTCACTGTCACACTTGATTACGTTTGCCCATTTTTAGTTGTAATATTTTGCTGATACTTACCAGATATGTTAATTTAACATATTTTTCCATAATGATAAAAAAAGCAATTTGTGCTTTATCCACATTTGCTGTTGCAAATAAGAACATAATTTCGAGGAGAAAGGAATGTTATGCTGTTTGGGGCCTATGCATGTGTGTGTAGATTCAGGGAAGAATATCAAAGTAAACATTGTGTTGACTCGTTTAAAAAATGTATCCTGTGTGCCAGAACGCATGCATGTGCAGCGAGACACTGAGGGTGAGCGGCTCTTGGAGGGGTTAATGGTTAATGGTGTGTTCACTTATTGGTGACTGATAATGCCATATCAGGAAATAATTGCCTGTACTGCTGCCTCATTAGGCACAGCATGACGTCCTGCCACAGGGCACTGGCTGCACACCTCACTACAATCACAGCTATTTCAATATGTCCCCATTTTACTCCTTCATCTCTTGCTCTGCAGTTCATTCTCCTGTCATGTACTGTTTTTACGCTTCTTTTATTGTTTGATAGTCTGGGCCATTTTTCGTGAAATTATGAAAGGACTTTGCAATAAGAAGTTCTTTTTTCATGGATTTCATTTCTTGCTGTGGAAATGGTTCTGACACTGGCATACAATCCACCTTTTTATTCATCCATTCTGTCAGTTTCTCCCCGTTTCTGTGGCATGTTTAATTTTTAATACATGCTCTTGTCTATCTATCAATGTCAGCTTCAGGCTGTTTTTTGAAACTTTAGCATTTTCCTTTTCCTCATTTGGGTATTTCCCTCAATTTCTTTCATTTTATCTCTGTTTTTTCCTGCAGTCACCTTCACACTACTGATCTGGAGGAGTTGGCTCATCTCCATCCATTCACCTCTCCATTTCGCTCATGCCTACTGCCTTGCCTCTGGGCCACACTTCCCTTCACCTCTCTCTCCGCTCCACCTCAACCCCTTTTTATTTATGGGAATATGCTGATGGAGCAAACCCAGGTATAAAATATATAACATTTCTAGTTACACAGGGTGAGAAATAAATTGAAATAGAAAAAAAAGATGTGAGAAGGCGAAAGAGTGAAAGAGCACACACAATTAATCACAGGGCAGTAATTTGTCCGAAAAAGCAAAGCCATTCATCAAAGGAACAGAGGCAAAATACAGAGAGGGTGAACAAGGGAAAGAAAGGGGAGAGAGAGGAATGTGTATTACAGGATCCATGCAGGATCTAATTGGGTCAGTGGCAAATAATGTGGCTGTGTTAGTGCTGAGCTTTCCTTCAGAGCCGGAACAGCAGCAGGCTGGTTGGAGATCAGTGTCAGGCAGGTGATTCAATCTCACGGGAGCTGAAACAAAAAATAAGTCAACCCTGGACATCATGAGAGTGTTAGTTGTCATATGAAAACATGGAATTGAGACAAATGTTATTTTCTCCAAGAACAGCCAAAAAGAGCAGGAGCAGAAATATAAAATGGACAAAAAGTGAACACATTTAACCTGAGGGAATATCATTCAGCCGCTCCGTGATTTGTTTTGACAGGGGTCACTCTTTCTTTTGCATTGCTGGATGCCTGTCACAAAACATTAGAAAAATGAAAACTTTCATGACATTGTGTGTATGAATTTGTTCTTTTTGTGTACAACCCCTACTTGTCAGAGTTGAGGAAGCCCAGGTAGGGTTTAAGGGATCTGTTTGTGTCAGAACATCCATTAGATGGACAAAGTAAGAGAGAGAAAATGAGGGAAAGGCGAAGGTAGTGTTGGTGTTAGATGATGGAAGAGAAAGACCAAAAGACAGAGGAAGCTGGTTCTTGTGCACAACGAGGGGCTGAATTTGGGGATGTGGCATCGGGTGAAAAGAATAACGCACCTTGACAGAACAGCACTCACTGCCAACACGACCAATGATTTCCCCCGAAGCAGAGTGATGGAGCGCAAGCAGCACCTGTGACACCAACTGCCACCCCGAGGGAACTCTAACAGCCAGCCACCTGTTTAAAAATGCAGTCACCAGCCATCATTCTGCTTATTAAATTCATTCAATTTCTCATGATTTGCGTGCGCCTTGTTGTGAGATGAGTCTCTTTATGATTCCTCTTCTGAATTCAAAAGCCACCCAATTTGTCAGACATTCAGGGGAAAATTAGCATCATTCACATTTTGCTCGTACTTAGAAAGATCTTACTGCCGCTGCTCATTGAGATGCATGTAGCTTTTTAGAGATGAAATAGCACAATCTTCCTTGAATGAAATGCAGGATTCATAATCAATAAAATGCAGGCATGTTTCACAAACCTCACCTGAATTTCCAGAAAGTCTGCAAAAGAAAATGCATGTTTCCATCCACTTCTGTAATATGAATGCCACTCCCACCACTACCTTCTGATGATGAAAATTTACACCCAGAGAACTACGGTTGACTCTGCAGCTGGTGAAGTTGGAAGTTCTGATAAAACTGAGAGCACTGAAAAGTTAAAGTGGTGCCACAACAGGACACTATATTCAACTTATTTCATTGATTCTGACAAATAGGGCTACAATTCTACCAAATATGTATGCAAATCAAAACCAACATGTAGGATCTAAATAGAAATAAAGTATGTTGCTGATTTCAGTCCAACTTCAGCATACAAGCTCTTACAGCACACACTCAGCATTGCACTTTGAAAACGAGGCAGAGAAGTAATTTACCATGTCTGCACATACTTTCAAGGGCAAGTGTAGGATAGGGTGAGCAATTCCTTTGATCTTTATCAGAATATTTATGCAATTCCTCCCATCCTGTGAGGTTCCAAATGTTGAAAAATTCAGTATGCGGTGGTGCTACGGTATGTAAATAGAGGTTTATTTAATCTCAGAGCTAATGGCTGGCTGAGAGGCTGGGAGGCTGTGGTCGTACGCTTAATGGAAAACCTGCACTGCTTTGTGCTGAAGTAATGGGAGGAGATTATCTTGCCATGCAGAAGGAGTGGATGAATGCTCCTCCACAAATTGGCTGTACCCTTTCCCTCCTTCCTACCAATGCCCCTCTCTCTCTCTCTCATTCTAGATTATTATTTATATTATACTCATGAGTGATGGGAATGCTTTAATAATACTGACACTGAGGCTAAGGGACTGGGTGGACTTTTGTTGTCATCAGGCTTTTTCCTTTTCTTTTAGACATTTTCTTAGTTAGTTTTGGTGATTTTTGTTTTGCTCACATTGCAGAATTTCTGCCTTCTTCTGTACTTCTTCATCAGCAGACGTCACTCTGGTTTGAATCGCACATAATTTTTTTTCTTAAACTGCTGGTGATTATTATTTACTTTTGTCAGCTCATGGGCAATGCCTCTGTGTTAAATATCCACCTGACAGGCTGCCTGATGTTTACCCCTGAGAAAGATCAATACTGCAGCACCATTGTCCAGACTTCATCCTTCAAGCACAATTGATTGTGTTTCTTCCTCAGAACCAGCCTGGACACGCTAAACCAGACAAATCCATGTGGTTTGGTGTCGCTGTGAATAAAAAAAGTCACTTATTGTCTTGTGCCTGTTGAATATATTTATTACTTCAGTCACTGCATTATCAATATGTGGTTATGATGTCATCTTTCCATTCAGATAATGCTGAATGTGTGAGTCATTTGAGGGACACCATTTCATATTCACTTTTTATCTTGATATATATATATATATATATATATATATATATATATATATATACAGTATATCTTTCCTTTTTTTGGCAGCAGTCGGAACATAAAGAGATGGTATATGCCACAGAGATCAGTGCCGAATGCGATTAGAGAGCAAAACAAATGGAATCTGAACAAAAAGTGGTGATTTTGGTGAAACTGGCCTCTACTCTCCTCCAGACAAAACAAGAATGGAACAGGGTAAAAACAAAAGTTTTTTCATGATGAAATAAAGTCTCTTCTTTCATTTGAGCTATTCTGTGTTTTCAGAGTGATAGTACAAAATATTCTGTGCATCATGAAATATGACTCAAAATGGCCACTTTCGTTTTTTAAAAAGAGCTAGCACTCAATTAGTTAAAGGGATCTGTCCTCTTCCTCCTGCTGATGCCCTACTTGTGAACACAAATTTCATCTTTTTTGGCATAAATGTCCACCTGGACTCCAGGACAGGATCTAAGGTCAGGGTCGCTGCCACCTTACGAAACACATTCTTGGCTCAACTCAATAATTCATTCACTAATTATGACAATTTCACATAAATTACTAATAGCATCACATTGAGGTAGTGATGACATTTTGGCCCAACATGGTTGTTGACTGGTTGGTCAACCATGAGGTGACCAACTGTGCAAAAGCACAGCAGAAAACTGTTATTCTTTGTGAATCACCAAACTCCTTAACGTGTTGAGGCTGTGGTAAGAGCCTCTTTAGTGTCCAGCCACATGGAGAGCATCTGAGAGTTTTGATGGTCATCAGGTCATCTGTGAGTGCCCTGCAGCTACCTGATAACTGCTGCCGCTGTAGGTGAAGTAAGCCCTCACCTACATGCATAGTTGCACATTTTTTTTCCAAAAAAGGGATGAGCAGCTTCGTAGAAACTAAAATCATGTTGAGGATCCTGTTGTCCTCTGACAAGAGCACTTCTGCGTTAATTTCAAGCCATTTTATGTGTGTCTAAATTGCCTATTTAGAGATAGATGATTTGGCATTGTTCAACTGAGCTTTCATTTATCTCATTTCAACTCCCTTAACCTGTTCTTTTTGCAAATTAATACAGTGCAGTGGTCTGTTAACACACTATTGATGAGGTGATGTTAGTTTGGATGAGATGACCGAAGTACATCAAATTGTTTCCAAGTAGACAAGCACATGCATCCACATGTTTTCACCCCACTGCTTCCTCAAGCTGGCCATGAATTTAATTGACCATGCAGGCTTGATGTTGTTCATCTGTTACTTATCAACCATGGAAAATTACAGTTATCAATAAGTGCTCTAATGGTTTTCAGGCTAGTAATATGTCATCAAAATGTTGTGTTGTCATGTTTTTATATTCGCCGGCATCTGCTAATCAAAGTCGCTCTCCTGCTGTATGAGGCAAAGCTCTTTGTTCTCCATTAGTAATAATGACAAAAGCAACTATTTTTCTCCCTTTAGATTAAAGAGGCAACAATTAACCAATTAGTTGTCACCTATTAAATTAATTACCAACCTTTTTATCACAATTATGTTTCTAAGAAAAAAAGTGAGAATTCTCTGATACCAGCTTTTAAAATTTCTTACTCCTCTGACCATCAGGGGCGTGTCTACAGGGTGGCCTGAAATCTGAATGGCCACACCAGGTGCCACCCCACATGAAACAAACTTTGGATTTGTAAAGTTAACCTAACCCTAACCCTAACCCATCCTTAATTAATCTAGTTTGATTTGATCCACACTTTGTACTATGTTTTACTTTATTTTTGCATTGTCTTTATTTTGGCACCTTTCATAAAAAACAAAAGATTAAGGCTTTGTATTTCACGGTTAATGTCCCTTTTGGTTATATTGTGATTACAAGTTTTATTTATATTTCAGTTTATACTAACATTTAAGACTGTAATTTTAGTAGTCAAATAAATAATAAATGACTGATCCTGCTGGCTTCCCCTGCATGACTTAGTGCCCCACTTGGGCCACCCCTGTGAAAAAAGTCTGGACTCACCACTGCTGACTGTAGACTGGATATCTTTTGTGTTGAAGGGAATATTAAAAATTTGATCTGCCAAATCAAACAAGTAATCATCAGATTAATCAACAATGAATAATATCAATATTATCATGAATATTTGTTTGCAAATATTCATGATAATATTCATTACTTTGTCAAAAACTTATTCACAATCTAAGAAAGATACAATATGTCTATCCTGTATAGCATTTTTTATTTATTTTTGGGATCAGTTACACTCAAGACTTGTCATGTTATTAATCATTATTGCACAGTTTTGTTGATTACAAGTTTTTCTGTTATTTCCTTACACATTGTGTATAACAGGACACCGCTGTGGATGTGGTTCTGATCTCAGAATCCAGAGTATCATTTTTGATTTTATGGGCTTGATTGATTAATTTAGTAAGTAGCTGTGTAATATATAGGATAATACACAGCTGGCAGGTCATAAATAAACAGTACGATGCTGGACCTTGATGTGACCCTGTGCGGGTTTATTTTACAACAATGACCGGCTCCCTGGAATTTATTGCTTACTTATAAAATGTACATGACCTAATTACAAATTTATTTGGGAGGTATGTGATGTGTAGAAAGTACAGGCTTATGTTATTTTAATGTAATATTGGTGAGGTGATGCTATGAAGTAATGAAAATGTCCAAAGAAAGGGGAAAAAAAGTGTCACAAAGTATCAAGGTCATAATCATAAGAGCAAAAAAGGTTTGTTGAAGATGTTTCACATCTCATTCAAGAGGTTTTGCCTCTTCAATAAGTCCAGTCAACTCTAGTTTACTCTTTTGATTTGCCTTGACCTGGATGACTGAGAACCTACACAGACATATCAAGGTCATACTCTTTATATTTGCTTTTTAAATTCTGACTCCCTCATTCATCCATCCACATTATTGTCCCCTGCACAAGTTCACTGTTATTGAAGTACTCATGTGCTTGGTTCATTTTATTACTGTCATCCATGAGGGCTGCTACATTTACAGTACTCATACAGACAGAACACACACACACACACACACACAAACCCACTCATGTCTCCTTTTCCCGGGTTTCCTTAAATCCTCCCATTGCTGAGAAAGTGAGTGACAGCACTATATGCACAGTCTGCAAAGGACTGACTAGGATTTTAACCAGATACGTCACAACTAGAGGGGAAGGGAAAGAGGGAGGGACAGAGGAGAGAAGGAGACCAAACGAACAGAGATGGGGAGAGAATGAGAGGGAGAGAGTGTATGTGTGTGTGTGAGAGAGAGAAAGAGAGAGAGAGAGAGAAAGAGAGAGTACAGAGGGATATATTGACTCAAAGCTGGTCTGCATGCTCCTCAGTGTGTCAGAGACAGAGGACGTGAGAGCAGACAAGATGGAGTGCTGGCAGAGATGAAGACTGTCCCTGGGTACGTATATGTGGATATATTTGTGCATGTGTGAACGCAAGTGTGTGTGCACATGTGCTTGCATGTGAGAGGGTGAGAGCGATTGAGTTTGTAAGGAACATGCTTCAAGTGATCATCTCGATATGGGTACCCAAGCAGTGAATTTTGGTTTTTGTTGTATAAGAGCAGTGTGAGGGACTGAATGAGTATAGGTATTGATGATGGGAACAGTTTGGTGGTGTGTATGTGTGTGTGTGTGCCTTTAAGACGTGTCAGAGTCTGCTTAAGTGCTGCAACTTAGTATAGTGAGTTAGGAGGGATGTGCTCTTGGAATGTAAGTTTACAGTGGAGTTCAGTCTTGTTCTGTTTGGATATGCATGTTGTGTTGCTTCGATAATCACACTTCAGTGAGTTCTGTATATGTAGGCATGTATGTCAGTGTCTCTCAGAAGGACACGGCTTCTACACACAGCTAAGACAATTTCAATCTAATCTATTGGCAGCATGCAAACTGTATATGAAACAGAAGGACACGAGAATTGAAACATGTAAAGAAAAATGGAAATCTACTGGTTTATGAGGTGTCGACAGAAAGTGAACGAGCTGTTGTTAGTTTGCGAATATTTCAAGTAAAATGTTTCCATTCTCTGTTTCCAGCTTCTCAAAGATATTGATTTGCTGCATTTCTGTACATCTATTATCTTTAGTGATTTTTTTGGTCTGTATTTTTCACTATTTTCTGACATTTTGTAAGCTAGGGTCATGGTTAGGGTTAGGGTGGCTCCATTAGGTAATTGAGTCAATACTTTGACACATGAGATTTCAAGGCGGTACAAATACAAATAATAATGAGCCAAACAGGTAATTCAATTTTGTTCACATAGCAGATGCATCAGTCAAGATCTAAATAAGCAACATTATTTCATTAAGGGGAAAGACCAGACAAAATGAACAGACATGATGGTACAGAGGCGACTTGATGGACATTTACACTGTAGATGGGGTGACAAGTGACCCAACTGTGACAGTATGTCGTATAGTGATTTTTTTTTAGGTAACGCTTAGTTGTTGTTTTTTTTTAACCCGTCTAATACAGGACAGTACTGGTAAACAAAGAAACACAGCTTGAAGTTTGTCTCTGTGATGATTTAAATCCATACAGAATTAATGAATACATGGAGGCACTGGGAGTCTCTCTTAGGAAATAGGAAATGATAGCACTTGGTTTAACGGGGATGGAGTTTTGGCAACAGTGATTATGCTTCATTTGATTACAAATATGTTAAGGAGTGAGAGAGACTTCAAATAGCTTCATGTAAATATTGCTCAGGGGACTTGCAGATGAGAGAGAGAGGAGTGAAAGCGAGAGATAAGGGAAGGATTAGAGTGAAGTGCAGATACACAAGTGACATCACTTGTTCATACTTTACAGCACTACATTTGAATAATAATTCAGAGCACAGACTTGGGGTGCTGACACAATGTGTGAGTCACACTTGAAGTGCCAAAGGTTCTGGCAGATTCTATTTTGGCTGCTGAGAAGTCAGGTTTGCATCAATCGATGGAAATAGAAATATCACTTTGTCTGGATGTTTTAGATGCGCTGTGATTTTCAACACATTGTCAACGTCGACTTGCCTTGAATATAGTTGACCTCTAGTGTTGCCATATGGAATATGTCTGTTATTTAGTTTTTCTCTTCTAGTTTTTAGTCTCTTGTTCTTCCCCTCTGGTATGATCCCATCTTTCTCACCTCATTCCTTTTCTTTCTCTCTTCACTTTCATCCTACAGTCCCGTTCGACAGTCTCCATGAGTGTCTCCAAACCCCCACCACCCCTCTCCACCTCCCACCTGGCCATCCCCCCTTCCTCCACCTCCACCCCTTCCTCATCCGCCACCTCCCCCTCTGCAACGCCTCACTCAACCGGTCCGCCCCCTCCCTCACCGGTCAAGATCTCCATGCAGGAGCACTTTGCCATCAACGTGTGCCCGGGTCCCATCCTCCCCATCCCACAGATCTCAGACTTCTTCCCACGTTTCCACGACTACCCCTGCACACCACCACCTCCGAGGGAGAAGAAGATCCTAAAAGAGGAGACTTTCAATGGGGAGACGGGTGGAGGATACAAGGATGGGGAGCGGAGGGGTGACAACGATGGGGACAGGGAGGAGGTGGTTGACTCCGATGATGATGATAGTGAGTTCTGTGGAGGGCGAACAAAGTATAGTGATGGAAAAGTTGTGTTCAATATTGCTTGTGGTTGTTTAGTCATGCAAAAATTACAAGGCAATTCCAATTCTAAAGCTTTGGAGAGGATATCTTCTAATTACTCAAAATGAGTTTGTGTATTTTCCTCAGAAGCACAACATATGCTTTAAAGATAATTGCGGAGTCAAGCATTTTTCCAAGAGTGTTTGTCACACCCACTTTATGTGACACAACACCTCCGATGATTTATTACAGTGTAGCAATAGTGGGACTCAGACTGTAAAGATTCGGCTCATTCCCAAACAGTAATCAAACAAGACAGATCAATTCATATTAGGCAGCATCATGTTTTTAAGAAGCCATCTGCTACAAATATGACTCAGAGCTTGTGAGAGTGTGTGTGAGTGTGACTGAGTGTTTCTCTCACTTTACTCACAGTAATTGCTGTGGTTTGTGTTGTTTTCAGCCTACCTGGGAACGTTGGAGTTCACTCTGCTCTTTGATCAGGAGAACAACTGTCTTCATTGTACTATTCACAAGGCAAAGGTACACACAATTTCAATATCGTCTTCATATAAACACACTTCTGTCTGTCTGTCTGTGTGGTTGCATAATCCTCCTTGAAGTCCCAATGAAAACAATTCTCCTGTAATGCTTTTTGCGTTTGCACAAGACGTCAGACCGCTTACTCTCAAAAGCGTTTGGCCACACATCCTCAGCCTTTCGTCACTTCAAGGCAAAATCATCTCATGGACACTGTGGAATGTTGAATGATGTCGTTGTGTTGCTGGGGCAGACACATTTGGTTTGGGCATCGCACAAGGACACAAGCCTTGTATTACATATTGTGTACTGTCACATGGTGTTAATTATGTAAATCTCACTGAACTGTTCCCTTGAGGACAACAAAGGAGTCAAGGATGGTAGAAAATAGTGGCATGGAAAGAAACACCCAGAAGCGCTATTGAGATGTAACTACAGTAGAAGAGGTCTGTCATATCCGCTGTCTTTTTTTCCGACCCTGTCAGTTGTGTGAAGTGTTTGAGGGCATGATGACGTTACCTTTGACACTACAGTATGTGTGTGTCTCTGTGTGTCTGCTTGTGTACACAGGGACTGAAAGCCATGGACTCCAATGGACTTGCAGATCCATACGTCAAGCTTCATCTTCTCCCTGGGGCTAGCAAGGTCACTGCACCAACCTTACCTCTGTGGCAATTAACGTAACATGCAACCACACTGGGCTGTCCCAGACACTGACACTGACACTGCCTGTGGAAAGTCCCATATCACACAAAAACTGCTGACAAAAGATAATCTATTGAAAAGACTGAAAATAGGAAACATTTAATGCATTATTCAGTTGAAGATAACAGAAACCATTATTTATTTTTTGACAATAATAGTCTCCGTAAAAGTAACATGGTAGTGGGCTAATTTAATGTGCCATTTCAAGCCGTTGAGCGGGGAGCATTTCGGTTGGTTACTGCTTCATGTGGCTCATCCAATGCTCTGCTTTATCGAGCACAAACACGTTCTGGTCTGCTGCGCTGCTCTTGTCTTGTTTTCAGCTCAAGCAGCAGGGAAGATAAGACTTGCTACAACAGCAACCCCCAGCTAAGGTGGAATGCAACCTGTTGTCGGCCATTTTGGCTCAAGGTTGATTCAAAATGAGGTTATGCAGGGAGGATGCCGAGCCAAGATGAGGTGAATGAGACAACTGTTTGAGGTCTAAGGTGCTAACAATAACAATGTCTGGGGGATTTTTGTCCTCCAGCCTTGCTCTGTCTGTTTTTTCTCCCATTGTTATCGCTGTCCTTTCCCCACTTTCCACCTCTATCTCTGTCTCTATCTCACTATCTAGCTCTGACCCTCTTTGACCTTGAAATACCAACAGTGTACAGAGAGAAGGGGGACAACAGAGTGAGAGAGAGAGAGAGAGAGGGAATAAAGGAGTGTAGAAAGAGAGGGAGGAAGAGACAGATGAGGGGAGGACAGCAGCAGGTGGTTGTCATGGAAACAGGGAGGATTGTTATACGACTCACGTCAACAGGCAAGTGTTGACGGGGGAGATGGGGTGGTAGAGGTGGTGGTGTGGCGGGGGACGTCAGTGCGTAGGTAAGTACCAATGAACAGCCGTTTGTTAAATACCCACCAGGCCACTTAGAAAGTGGGAGTGTACATATGTAGACACAAGTATGACGGATGCACACTCACACACCTACTCCTCGTCCATATTCAGACCAGGCAATGTAAACATTGCAGTCAGGTATCCAGGTCGCAAAAGAGTGCAGTTTCTACAGAATAAGTGACTTGTCAAAATATAGAGAGTGGAGGCACACGTCTCCTCGGCCCTGCTAATTTTCCTTCTTTCTCAGGCTCTTCAACTAACTCTTATACAGTCCAGCATGCTTTCTGTGTCAGGTCGAACACACACTGCAACACATGTGGTGCGTGATCTTGCTTACATGCAGGCACTTTTTAAGGTCACAGTCACACAGAGACTCTGTGTTCATCTGTCCCTCCTTCTGTGTGGCTCCATACAAACATGTATGGACACAGTAGTGTGCTAGAGCCTCTGTGTTGGTTACGGTATTTTCTCCTTCCAATTTCTTGCGGCTAGATTCTTCATCCATGGCTATTGGCAGTAGGAATTTAGAGCAAGAGAGAGGAAGTGTGAAATAAGAAAAAGATCCATGCAGACAGATGGAGAGAAAGACGGGAGAGTGTGATGGACAGATGGAGGGGTAGAGATAAAACATTTAGAAACAGATGCAAAAGCACCAGTGTAAAGGGAAAATGGAGGCAGTGAGTGGCAGAGGGCAGGGAGAGGGAACTGGTGTTTTAAATGTTTGTAGATAAAGCATGTGGAAAGATTTGTGTTCAGAACACCAACCCAATTCAGTCAATCAGGAGTGATGATTATTTTGTGAAATAGGCTAGTTGTTTTGTTGAATTGTGCTGGCACACATACAGCTGTGCAACACCACTGTGAGTCGTGACTCTGCCTGTGAACGTCTCCTCCTGCACATTAGTGAATCAAACAAATGACATGAATCGAAAAACCCTTGTTCCCTTCATGGAGTGAAGTCTGTGGTTCTGACTCTAGATAAGTCTGAAGTTTCCACCAGAAAATGGAGAGTAAAAAAGAGCCAATGAAGGGAGGAAAGGGAGTAAAAGGGGAACAATGGGATGTAGGGACAAAATACAGTGAGTGAAGATGGAAGAGGGAGCTCAGCATCTGGCCTTGCTGGTGAGCAAGAGGCTGACTGTGGCAGACAGGAAAAGGGACAGAGAGATGAGTTGTTTATCTGCGAAGCTTCAGACATGTGACATGAGTATGTGGAGAGACTAGTCAAAGTGTACACATGTAGTTAAAGGGACACTGTGTAATTTTTTAAGTATTTTATCACCTCAAATCAATGTCTTCATCCATAAATCGATCCTCATTGGTGTAAAATAAGTTATGCCAACAATCTGACTGATCCTCCTGGGTGAAGAATCAGTTATCTGTCTTTACATAGAGCGGGTCGCTCATACGGAGGCTTTCATGTCTTTCTGGTTGATCAAAAACTACGAACTACCGAGAGGGACATAAAGCACTACCCGCTAGTACCCTTAAGGCAAAATGCATTTCCACGTTTTGCGATTCACATTTCACACAGAGAAGCAAGGTCGAGACACTGGTTTTACGTACCCAGCACTAAACTAAAACCTGCACTGCACTTTTGGTCATAATACAAGACCATACTTATGCCGCACCAAATCCTCATCGCCAAAAAAGCGTAAAAGGGCCATAAAATGACCGGAGCACCAGGCCAGGGATCCACGGTGATGGTGGCCGCCCGGGAGTTGACCCATTCCACTTACCGTAGTTCCAAACATGTTGCAATGCATGCAAAGTCATAATTAACCACTAGATGGGAGAAAAAATTGCATAGTGTCCGTTTAAGCATGAGCATGAGTGAAGGAAGAACCTCTACTTGAATAAACATATACATAATAAAAATGACGTATTACAAATAAATGTCCCGCCTTTCTAATTTTACTTTATAAGGGTATTGATATATAATTGTACACTTGTACCTGGTGAATTACAATGAATGCATTTCCATGTAACTGGTTGAAGTACTGTATGTCTAAATATTTGTTTGAAAGATAAGGTTGTTAGTGCTCGATATTTTTCTTATTGTCATCAAATCCTATGAAAAGACCAAAATAAACAATTTGTGAGTCCCTCTCTCAATACATTGAAACTTCTCCATGCTGAGCCAACTGTTACCACTGAAGATGAAAATCTTTAAAAATGGGTCACAAAAACACTTGTTCAAATAAATAACTCCTAGAAGCTGGGACTTTTTTGTACATTGAAAAAAAGAAAAAAAAATACCAGAACTATGGTTCTGCATACTGTATTTTAGATCCTCATTGGTAATTCAAATCTCAAGCTGGAATGCCTCTACAACTACAGGTGTGAAATGAATGAAGTGGAGCTGAAGTCACATAAAATTGAAGCACTCAACTAATCAGAAGCATTTCAAAATAGAACTTGCACTACTTAACAGTTTCCATTGGTAGCCACTCTGGCAGCTCAGAACAGCCAATTAGTCCTGCCTTTGGCTTATTATGGTATTATTAATCCATATTTTTTACGACAAAAATTGATTCAGAACTTAGTCTTAGTCTAAGAAATTCGTGAGTTTAAATCAGAGGTTTGGTTGTGGAAGAGCTGTGGAATTGATGTATCGACGGAGTCAATAAAGGCACTTTACTGGGATGCATGCCCAATTTTTATAAGAGTTTATAACATTAAAATACACACACACAAAAAAAAAGCCAAAATAAATGAACACAACCTGAAGGCATTCTGGGAAATGAGGCAGCAAGTGGCTGCAAACTTTATTTATGGATGGTGAAGCTATTTAGGGCTTGTGGGCATTTCCTCTCTTGGAAAGCCTTAATTTTTCATGCTGAATGTGTTTTGCAACTTAATTGGCTTCTGTGTTGTGTTGTGTTTGAGACATACTCTGGCTGTTTTAACATGTTGAGGAGGAGACAGACGGACAGGTGAGGCAAGGGAAACCTCGCGTCCTCTCACTCTCCTCTACAAAGTAGACAGCAGATGTCTGCCATTTCCTGAGGGACAGAGACAAATGATGTTTCTCCAATCTTTCTCTCTCTCTCTGTCCTTCTTTTTGATCTTGTAGTGTCAATTGTTTTGCTTCCTTTTAATGATCTTTCTGATCCAATGAGTTTGCTCATTCACCCTTAAAACATTTCTCATTCCTCTTTTCTTCTTTTTGATACTTCATTTTCCATGAATCTTTTCTCATATTTCTTTGTGTTCTTCGTCTCCTCAGGCAAACAAGCTACGCACAAAAACCCTGAAGAATACGTTGAACCCGGTGTGGAACGAAACGCTGGTGTACCATGGCATCACAGCCGCTGACATGACCACCAAAACGCTCAGGTAGGTGATTCTCTCTGATTTTCACTGGCCGGCAATTAGCACTATTCTCCAGACAGCCAAATGACCAGTTTATCATGCAGAGGATGAAGATCCATGCTTCCAATCCTCCATTGAACTGCCAGCAGCCTTGTGTGTTTCCCAGAAGGCTTTTCCAGGTAATTCGTTATGTCAGCCAGGCGACTCCAGCAAACTGTTCCACTTGCTGTTGCTGCAGTAACTGCTCAGGTGTAGACTGCGCTGCATGTCTCCGCCCCCTCTGTCCCACAGTGCTCTCCATATGGAGTGATTGAGGTCAAATGTAGCCATCTTGGCCCAAAAAGTGTGACGCACTTGTGTCATCCTGCATGTGTAAGTTGATTCAGAGAGAGTCTCATGTGTGTTCTGTGTGTGAATGTGTGTGCTGTACAATCAGTGTCAGTTTGCTTGGCAGATTCATAATAGGGTTGGATGGTATTGTTTATCCTGAGGAAACACGAGCATGGACACACACACACACACACACTAATCCCGTCCCGCACCGCATACACAAAATGCAAGTAGTCAGGTGTGTGCTTATCCTCGTCTGTGTATGTCAAGGGCAATCACTGGCAGGAAAGAACATGCATGGCCCCTCCTCTGTATGTAGGGAAAACACACAACAACACACGTCCTTGAGCTTTTAAAAACACACACATTCGGAAATAACATTTACTCTCTCTGCCCAGACACACACATACATAAACACAAACAACAGCATGAGGAGACACCCCTCAAACAAGAGGAAACCCACCTGACCTTTGTTCAAGGACATAGCACACAGACACAAACCAGCATGAGGGCTACTTGGAAACCAAAACGAGGAAGACAAGTGTGACCAGTATTAAGCAATGAAGACAGAGATCAACAAAGAGAGCAGGGGGGAAAGCTTGAATGATGTCAAGTGACAGATAAGACTGTGCGGAAGAGGAAACTAGGGAGCCCAAGATTGAGGAAGATGACAGAATAGAGGGGAGGAGAGAATTTACGGGTTAATTGAAAGAGAGGGAGATAGTGTAGAGATGGATAGAGTGATGAATGAGGAAATGAGAAAAACAACTGGTGAGTGATGGGGAGGAGCTTCCTCAAAGGGGAGTCAAAAAAAAAAAAAAAAGAAAGAATGAGGACAGCGAGGCCACAAATGAGCAGGAGTGAATGAAACACTGTCTGACAGAGAGAAACTGGAGTGGGGGGGGAGAAAGCAAGCAAGCGACAGACAGAGAGATGGAGAGAGATGGGAAGAAAATCTGCTCAAACTCTCTGTGGATGTGTTCAGGTGCCAGCACGATACCTCAGCCAATAGACAGACTTTGTTCTCATTATTCCACAGAAAGCAGCAAACAGGCAGAGAGTGGAGAAACAGAGAGGCATCCCCGGAGAGATGTTTACTCACAGGGTTGCACCCGTTCTGCCGGTCCCAGCAGGGTACAGAGTAGAGGGTGATGTGCTCTTTGATCCCAGCGCTCTATGAACTGCTCAGCGGGAGGACTCTGTCCAGACTTAGCCTCTCTGTCGACTTGCCTGGAGGCCTGAATAGTGCAAAGTTTACAGTTAAACTGGGCCATACTGTGGTCAGGACAATTCAATTCTAGATGAACAAGGATTGTTTCTAAGCAGCATTTTCATTCTGGTTTTGTAAATTGTACACGTTTAGATTTCACTCCTGGTTGATTTAGTGACACATCCGGTCAAGTGGTTTTTAATAGTACAGCAAACACTTTTTCAGCATCTACGTCGTCAGCAGGAGAGCAATTGGTATGTCTATTTACAAGTCAAAATAATTAGCATTGCAATTGAATGTGATTTTGTGCTGCACACGGTACACGAGGCAGGACACTGTAAAGTTGGTTACATTGAAACATTGCTATCAATGCCCTCAAGTCACCACTTTAATGTGAAGCTGCTGCAATAAGAAATATTTCGTTTGCATTAGCAGAAAGTAAGAGTGAACAATAAACAGGGAGGGTGTTATCAATTAGATAACACTGTGCTGAATTATACGCATGTGTCGTTTCATGAGAATCCCCCCAATCTAAATTAAATATCTAAATATTGCAGAAAACTGCTGATCAAAAACAATGACAAATAACAGAATCAGAGGGGTTTGATGTTGTAAAACTCTTTAATGATTATGTCTTTAAGCAGTTTCTTACTGTTTGGTACCTTGGCCCACGTCAGAGACTACATCGTGATAAAAGCTGGAAGGCAGCCTTAAAAAGTTTCCTTGGTTTCAAGTCCATTGTGCTGCACAGCTCTTTGGAGGATACACAATGTGAAAAGTTTTATGCAGCGTGTAGAGGAAGATTGGTTTTATGCATTTGTTTATTTATATCTCCATTCATTCACTCATTTGCAGTAACAGTGATTATATAAAGCCATTATGCTGAAGTAAAATGCACTAAAGTAGAAAGGGATGCTGGTTTTGAAATGGCTCGGAGAAAAAAAGTCTCTCAAAGTTGTAACAGCATTCTTTTTTTAATATTCCCTATTGAACTATTCCTCAGTGTGCAGACTTATCTCTAAGGGCCACTGGAGGTCCAGTCTGTTATTAAGAATGAAACAGCTGAGTAAACTAATAACTAATGTCCTCAATCCAGACTTCACGCTTGGCCTCATACCGGCTAATCCTTCAGTTGGTGCGGCACAGCTGCCTGAGGTGATCAAGTCTTGAGTGAAAAATCAACTGAACTGGAAGTTATTTAGTCTGTTATTGCGTCGTAAAACTGCAATTGTCTTATTTGGAAGAAAGCTTTTACTAAACTCCAATAAAATCTTCTTGTTTCAAGGTTGATTTCTAGAAAATACCAGAAACAGTAGTAACTACACCAGGCACCAGTAGATTTATCGGTCTCCTTTGAAATCTGAATATGAGAGAGAGATTGTGCTGCTCTGAAGATTGTTTTACTGCAGTGAAGCCGACATGATTTTGAGATTAGGTCTGCACTTCTCTATCAGTTGCTGCAGTCGGCCTCTTCCTTTGGGCAAATTGAAAATCATTTAGGATGCAGTGACAGTGATAATGTGGTGTCTAAAGCCCTCCCCTTATTCTAAATTGTGCATTGTTTTTTGGTGCTGTTTTCAAAGAAGCAGGTGCAGTGCACATTAAGACTCTGTGTGGCTTTTATCACAGAGGAAAGGTGGAGAAGGTGTTGTGACAAAAGGTGGGTATCAGGAGGAGTGTGTGTTAAAGGACTACCAACGTGATGTCACTGCCAGGTCTAGCCTCTCTCTCAATTTCTTACCTCTGTCTCCATCTCACTGTTGGGCTTCGTAATAGACTTGCACTGTCTTCGTCTGTGGAGAGATTGGGACAAATATAGGACTTGATTTGGTATTGGATGGAGGATGAGATTGGCTACAGGATGCCTCAGGTGAGACGTGTAGTCAGGTACTGATGTGGTTTTGGAGGGGGGAAAATCTTTGATTAGATGTCAGATGTCAGGACGACTCGTGGCAATGTAGACGTCTGATGATGATTGATTGATTGATGGTTCCCAGACCCACTAACTTTGGTAATCCTCTTACTTCCTCTTTAGTGCCAGCAGTGTTTAAATATTTAAATAACTAGAATGAAATAAATTGCTATGAAATATTGTACAGACATTCTTGTCAGCAATATCATCAATCATCTAATGCTAATCTGTCCAACACTTTGTTTTATGACAAACTACCTGCACAACTAATGACATTTCATCTGCACCACTCTGTGTTGTGCTAGTTTCTGTATACTGGATTTATTTATTTATTCATGAGTATTAACATTTATCTGTACAACACCATTAATTGTGTGATTATTGATGTCGTGTTGAATCATGTTAGCATACTTCTTTGGTGGGTGTTCTTCTCTGGACAGGTGGGTTTTAATTTAGCGGTGCCAAAAGCAAGGACATTTCTTGCTCCAGCATCTCTATTTCTGTTGTTGGGCCACCAGTAAGATTGCAGGGATGATTCACAATTGTTCCATGTCATTGATGTGATTTTTCTTGCCCATAGGCCAGCATGAGAACATTTTTGTACAGTTAAGAAAGGTAGATGGTGGCTGCATTACTAATCTGTTGAAACATAGAGTAGAGAATGTCAGTTTCTGTTGACACTCTTCCTATGTGTTGGAGACCATTAAAGACATATTTTCACAAGTACAGACACCGTGCAGGAGTGCTACAACACCCTAAAAATCTAATGTAACTCATGAAGTGGATTTTGTCAGTGACTCCACGCTAAATTTGGCACCATAAGTTGAACAGATTCCTCAAGCATTTGTTTGTTTTTTTTAGGAATTCTAAAGCTGGAAAACGTGGGAGAGGGTGCAAGGCAGCGGGTGGAGGATTCGCACATAAGAGGCCAAACGTTTGGGCGGAACTGGTGTCACATTTGCATCACAACCTTCATCTCATCACAGACACCATGCATGTATGACAGAGCAAAGACACATAAATCATCTGACAGCAGTGGTCATGAGTCAGAGTTATTTTGAAGCTTCTGCTAGAGATACTCATCTGTTATGTCTAAAAGGCTGGAACCAGCATGTCAAATGTCCAAATGTCAGAGGGACAGGAAGAGAACAGGAAGAAGGGGGAAGGTGTGTGTGCGTGGAGAGAGAGAGGTTTAGAATAGAGAGTTAGGAAGGGGCAAGAAATCAAGAGCAGTGACAGTGCATATGGGAATATTTGAGCACAGAGGGAATATTGTAGCAGGTGATGGGCTGTGAAGACCATACTATAGCTGATGGAATATATTCACCCTCCATCAAACATTACCATCAGTTTAAACAAGTGCACTCTGTGGAGGAGATGTAGCAGTACAGAAAAAGATAGTGATATTGAGTGCAACCAAAGAGACACATGTTTGTATCTTGTTTTATAAGTATCACATTATATTTTCAAACTCAGTAACACCCTGAAAGCACAAAAGCCACCTTTAATATCATACACACTCACCAGTCACTTCATTATATCGATGTGAATATCTAAAAAGGCCAATCACATGGCAGCACATCAATGCATGGAAGAAAGGTGATCTAAGTGACTTTGAACATGGCATGGTTGGTGCCAGATGGGCTGGTCTGAGTATTTCAGAGACTGATGATCTACTGGGATTTTCACATGAAACCATCTCTAGGATTTACAGAGAATGATCTGAAAAAGAGGGCAGCATGGTGGTGTAGTGGTTAGCACCATCGCCTCACAGCAAGAAGGTACCGGGTTCGATTCCTGGCCCAGAGTTCCCGGAGTTTGCATGTTCTCCCGTGTCTGCATGGGTTCACTCCGGATACTCCAGCTTCCTCCCACCATCCAAAAACATGCATGGGGATTAGGTTAATTGGCTAATTTAAATTGACCGTAGGTGTGAATGTGAGTGTGAATAGTTGTCTGTCTCTATGTGCCCTGCGATGAGGTGGCGACGTGTCCAAGGTGTACCCTGCCTTCTGCCCTAAGACAGCTGGGATAGGCTCCAGCCCCCCCGTGACCCTATGAGGATAAGTGGTAGATAATGGATGGATGTATCCAAAAAAGAGAAAATACCCAGTGTGCAGCAGTTCGGAGAGGAGATTACATTAACTCAAACAACCACTCATTTCAAACCAAAGTATGTAGAAGGCCATCACTGAAAGCGCAACATGTTGAACCTTGAAGACCCCACTGGGTGCTACTCCTGTCAGCTAGGAGTCAACAATTCACAATTTTTAAAATATAGGCAACAGAAAAGTGTTGCCTGATCTGAGTTCTGCTGCAGCATCCGATGGTAGGGTCAGAATTTTGTGTAAACAACTTGATCTAGCTTGTGGTGTAATGGTGTGTATGTGTCGATGTGTGGGTCATTTGTAAAGGACAGAGGGTTTCATATCCTGTACGGATTGTAAAGCCCTTTGAGGCAAGTTTGCAACTTGTGATATTGGGCTATGGGCTACAAATAAAAATGGCTACTTCCAGTAGGATAATTCTCTGTGTCACAAAGATCAGATCATCACAAACTGGTTTCTTGAACATAACAGTGAGTTCACTGGACTCCAGTGGCCTCTACAATCATCACATCTCAATATCTCAAATCCAATAGCGATGTGATGGAAAGGGAGATTTGCATCATGGACGTACAACCCACAAAGCGGCTGTGTGTTGCCTTGTCCTTTTTAAGTCTTTGAGTGCCATTGACATATTTCAACGTGATTTAAAATCTGAGGCTCAACGTAATAATATGTCGAAGTGGTTTTTCGGCATTTCGGCGCTGATCGTGGTCTCCTGCAGCCTGTGAGTAATTTTGGGGCTTCTGGGAGATGTAGTTGGAGCAAAAAGAGACGGTATACACAATGGAGATCAAAGCAGGAAGTGGAGACGATCGTTATTAGAGAGCAAAATGGACGGAAAGTCTTTCTGGACAAAAAGTGGCATTTTTGGTGGGAGTGTCCTCTCCTCTACCTCTGATAAAATGAGAATGGAATAATTAAAAAAAAAAAACATTTCTTTCATGATGAAATAGTCTCTTCTTTCATTTGAGCTATTCTGTGTTTTCAGAGTCATAGTAAGAAATATTCTGTTTTGAAGTATGACTCAAAATGGGCAAAAATGCTGGCACAAAGCACTTTCCGTTTTATAAAGCGGCTGGCACTCAAGAGTTAATTGATTACCTGCTTTGAGCAATCTCTTTCCTCTCTCATGTTTATCATGTTTCAGTGTCTGATGGACTAACAGCACAGAAGCAAATGATTGAAATCCTTTGGAAAACCTCTTTTCTCTTCAGCAGTCAAACAACTTCTCATTTTCAAGGCTGCTGACGTGCAACCACCGGGAACTCGCCCTGTTTTGCAGATGGAGGAGCTGATTGATTGTTTAGATGCACTTTGGATATATTTGGCTCTGTCTGCGCTTGCTTCACAACAACGAGCAGAGCAAAGCGGCGGCAGAGTTCATCTGTAATATTTTCACTGGCTCACCTGCTTGTCCTCTCTCTCTCTATCTCTGCATCTGTGTGCATGATTGTGTGTGAAGGCTGTGTGTGTGTGACATGGACAGACTCGGACGAAATGAATTCATTGGAGAGGTGAGAGTGGCTCTGAAGAAACTGAAAGAGGGCGAGAACAAGCGCTACAATATGGGCCTGGAGAGAATTGCACAGGTAGGTATATTGTGTGTGTGCCTGTGTGATCATTCACATACATACCAAATGGTTTCTGTGACCATATATATATCAAAATGTGTCCCATTTCCATTGTTCATGTTTGTACGTCATCAATTTCATAGACTGCATTTTGATGTGTAATAGAGATTCACCTGGAGGCTGTGTAGGCTATAACCATAACGTCTCTCCTTCTCATTTCAGAATAAAGATGCTAACAATCAAACAGTGGAGCAGGGAGCGGTCGTGGCAGAGGAGGAGGTAAAACTATCATCAGCTTTATCATCACCAATCTCACTGTACCCCCTATTACTTTACTATATCTGATCCATTTTATTATCCTCTGTATTCTCCATCCCTAAACGAAAAAAGTTTAATGAGGTGTTTTTTAATCATTATATGTTTCCGAGGCACAAACTTTAATAGACCTGTCTGAATGAAACTACTCACAGGACCATATAGCAACATGATGTAAATTACACCAAGGCTGCCAGTACAGTGTTTTCCTCCTCAGGTGGTTGTTATCTAATTTCTCTCCATGATTTTTGGGACAGAGGCTAATAGCTTTTGGTCTCTGATTAGACTCAGTTTATGGCTCAACCTGGAGATTAAAAAGAGGAGTGTCATTTTAATTACAAGCTTTAATATGAATACTCTTGCTGCTTCTAACATAAAAAAGCACTGTGTCCCCAGCGTGGCCGCATCCTGGTGTCACTGTGCTATAACACAGAGAAGGGCTGCCTGCTGGTTGGGATCATACGCTGTGCCCATCTGGCCGCCATGGACTCCAACGGCTACTCCGACCCCTTTGTCAAAATGTAAGTCCTCTCTGATAACAGACATGATATCTTACAAATTTTGCTCACACTCAGCTGTTCTGTATCAGCTATTCACAGTGGTGTTCTGTTCTTATATTACAGCAAAAAGTCAGGATGTGTAGATTTGGCATATTACCCATACAGTTAATGTGGATTTATGGGATGTAATAACTGGGAATAATATTTGATTTTTACATGAATAATTTCCATCACATGAGAGCAGTATTTTTTTTTTAATTTAAAGGATTCTTTTCTTTCTTTTCTGTCATTGTAAATCAAACGTCTTTTAGACATTTGTCTCATTTTGGGCTCTGGGGAATCATTTCCTGACATTTTTTAGGTTAAAAGATGAACCAATTTATAAAAAAAATCCTTAGATTAATAAATAATTACAGCAGTTATTATTCATGGCTTTGTTATGCAAGTCATACGTACTGTCATTTTGCCAGATTGAACAATGTGTCTTTCAAACATACAGTAGAGACAAGGAAAGATAATGTGTCCGAGAGCCTGCCTGTAAGGCTTGGGTGGTGACAGATAAAACCCACACAGCTCAATCTCTGATCTGCTTGGTGCACTTAAATACAAACAGTACAGGGAGCTGAAGAGCTCCCACACAGGGCAACTAGTCCTGTAGCCAACGCCACCTCCAGTGGTGTGAGGCCTCGAGGCAGAAGAAGCTCCACATTGCTGAAATTGCTTCTAAAGGAAGTTTTGTGATTGGGATATAGTTTTTGAAGGTTCATAAAGCTACTCTTGACTTTGACCGAGGCAGTGTTTGTTCATGGCCTGAGGATGGTGGTCAAGGATTGACTGAGCATCTTTGCGATCCTTTGTGTGCTTACTGTAGGTTTACAGCTAGAACATTCTTCTGCTGTGAGTGTGTGTGTGTGTGTGCGCGCGCGTGTGTGTGTGTTGACCTCTGAATTGAACCCAACCTAAGCATTATAGGCATAGCAGGCAGTAACTTGGGCTCCGTCCACATGACAACACGGTTAATGCTTTTAGCAACTTTGCCGGAAGTATTTTCATCTATGGCAACGCGATACTAGTGACAACGAGTGACAAGGATGTAAGACATATGCCACGCCGATAGGTGGAGCTGCAAAGAAACACAGAGAGACCCAAGAAAAACAGCGAAAGAATGTAATGAGCATGCGCTTGAAGTCCTTGGTTGCGTCCCAAAATTTCATACTATACACTACATACTCAGTATGTGTACTATCATTCAACATACTTTTGAGTGAATAAATGTAGTATCCGTCTTTTCGGAAGCACTGCTTAGTGCAGAAGTGACGCACTTCCTGAGAGCCTCTACTGGCAAACTGCAATATTAATATTGATAATAATGATAATATAATTATACATCCTTGATATGTTATTATTATATAATAACTGCCATTGTTCGTTGTGTTGTTGTATTGCATTGTGGGACATTTATGCCGACATAGTGTTGAATGCTTCCATACTGTAATATTTACTGGAAATAGTATGCACCTCACCTACTATTTGGTTTCATACTAAGGTTTCGGACATACAAAAAAATCTCACATACTGTTTTGCAACAATAGCATGTTAGTGTGCAATTGCGGATGCAGCCCTTGTTTACAACTACTTCTGGTCATGTGATGATGTGATGTCATTGTTAGCAACAATGCAGGTTAACACACTGCAACTCCGAAACAGCATTGTCAGATCAAAGATCTCTAACGCAAGAAGTATGACATGGCCGTCGGGCGTGGAGGAAGAAGTAATGTGATCTTGTTATAGAGCCACAATGCCTGCAGAGCGAGGTCAGTTGGTTAGGTGGGATGATCAAACATCAGACTTGAGACATGAGAGGCCGCTGTGTTGGGTAAGAAGCTGAACCCCAATGCTCCAGATGGTTAAGCCGTGAAAATGTTTCCCTTTTGATAGAAATACTTTTTAAATGCAGCAATTACTTACTTTAACCCAAATCCCTGAAACTAACCTAGTTTTTGTTTTTGTGTGTGGAAGGTGGGATGCAGAGGTCTGAATAAGACAGCCACAATTACTGTATTGATTTTTTTAGTTTTTAGTTGGTTGTATAAGTGGGTATTTTTCAAATATCACAGTATTGGGATTTAGAGGTTGTCTGAAGTTTCTGGAGAGAAAAAAACACAGAAACGAAGAAATTTCTCACTCAGACACAAACATGGATATTTTACTTCACTCTCTGTGAGGTACTGAATCATTCCTCCACTTTAAAAGCAACACCTTGTGCTTTATCGGTTTACTTTGATACATGTTTTTCATCAAAAAGATTACTTAGTTATGCTCTCCTTACCTTGTTACATATTTTATTCCTTTTGTTGTATATCCCTCCTCTCGTTTGGCATTCTTTGACCTGATTTTTTTTTTTAATGCAGACTCTTTTAGATTGATGAATTTATTAAACCACTACTCTGATCTGATTTGTAATTGTGGCACTTAAGTTACTTTCTGGATGTATTTTTTAGTTGTTTGTCTGCCAAAGTTTCCTTTTTTGTTCTCCTTTGTAACAAATACTCTGTATATATCACAAAGAACCTGGTTTCCCCCAGTTTAGTACTTGGTCTGCAGAGTATCATCCTTTGTGATTTCCACTAGAACTGACATAATGTTTTGAATTTTTAAAGTGAAAGGATAACATTCCACTTTAAACATTAAAGTTTCATCTAGGACCATTCCTTGAGTTCTTATTGGCTCTCATGACATAACTTTAACACACAACAAAATAGGGGATGAATGTATTGCTACCTAGGTGAATTATGTCTCTAGAGTGTACTGTGCAATTAATTTGACATAGGAGTAAGGAATTAATTTGCTTAGGTGGCTTTCTGGCTTACTTCGCTGTCAAAGCAGTGATATCCTGCAGCTGTAACACCAGCAGTCCTCCTGAGGAATCTGTAAACCGTTCTTGATGTCTCTCTTTATCCATGCTGTGTGTGTGTCCATACATTTGTCCAGAGGGCTTTTGCAATTCGTATTTTCTCTCAATCCGTCTTTAGAAGCCATTGAAGCAACACAAGGTCAGAATTTTTCACAGAATTAATTTGTCTTCCATTTAAAAGGCCAAATTAGCATTTTTACATCCTTCAGAAGGACCCACAATGGTCCTCTCCCCTGATCTTCTCACATTACCCAAAATGTTTAAAGAATAAATTATTCTGTCAGAAGAAAAGACATGTTGGCAGAAAAAAAGTGCAAAATATGTCAGATATTTCCTGCTGACCAAGCACACTGCCAAGCTTCACAGTTCGCTCCCTCTTCTCCTCTGAATGCTTATGTGGAGTGAAAACTCCTCTCTGCAGCAGGCATTGTATTTAGCTCCTCTTTATAAATGTCATTTCAATATCACTTTTTTGTTATAATGTCATAACTTTGGTTTCCGTTTTTAATATCAACTCCCTTATCTCTCATCTCTATATTTTGTTTCTTTCCCTCAGTCACAGGGAAGCTCAGCTCAGGTGGTTTTAGGTACTAAATACTACCACCCCGACAGTTGTAAAGGGCAAAGACAGAGAGGCGATATAATTATGGGGTACAATTGTAATACCTAATATGATGCTGATTTTTAATATTTCAGCTTGTGTTCAATTCAGCATTATTAAAGGGATGAATAAAGTAAGTCAATCATCCTCTGTAACTGCTTTTCATAGTCACTTAGTCCCTGCCAGTGTTCAGATGTGCCACCCTCCACCTCTCTCCCAATCACCAAGTCAGTAGTGTTTCCTCATCCAGTTTGCCAGCCCTGCTCTAGTTATCACAGCCTCAGCTACGAATGTGTCGGATAAATAATGTCTAACATTACGAAACCTAAAAGACCTCGTTTTGAATCTGAAATACGTCGTGACAAAGTCTGAAATAAAACTTTTGAAAGATGGAGAAAGCCGATGGGAAGCAGCACTCCCAATCGACCATTCTCACCACATACCCCCGGCCACCGCCCCGGAGCTCCACTCACATTGTGCCGGCCCTCCACAGCTCTCCTCCGACACATTTCACTCCTTCTATGTGCCTGTGGTGATGCCCAAAGTGGCTGCTTTTCATTCACTGTAACATTTTCTGTTCCTGTTGCATCCTGCAGCCTAGCTGGCAACCTCTAGTCAGGGGGGAGGGGGAGGGAAGACACCACTCTACAGTAATTTGAAAGTGATTGCAGTACCAGTTTTGGCCACAATCCTACATATGGTTCCTTTAAAACAAAAAAGTCTGCGAGGGGACGCATTTGTACATATGTGCAATGGATGTGCATATGTGGCTTTTTTGCAGGCCTGATTAACATTTATTGAATCTTAACACCCTTTCCTTTCACCTCTGATGAAGTAGTAGAATGGCCAGTTGGTGGCCATAGGTATTGATAGGATATAAACTTTAGACAATATTTTTTGATAGTTTGGATAGGAAGCAAAATAAAATTTTGCTTCGGGCCCCAATTTGGTCAGGGGTGGCCCTGCTTGCTTCCCAGCAGCTGGCAGTTGTTGACTTCACTCTCTGCTCTGCCTGGGTTGCAAATGCAGATAAATATACTGTATAAATATACTGATAAATATAGTGGCTTTTATTGAGTGCTCAAGCTCGTAGTCATGCACACATTGTCGGAAAAAAATCTAAAATGCTGCATGGAACCGATGCAGACAGCTGCATAGATTAGAATGAAAGTGTATTTGTACTGTGGGATGTGGGAATGAAAACATGTCTCATACCTTTGCAGGGAGGTTAGACAACTGTCATTTCTGTTCAGTCAGTCAAACATTCCAGCAGTGGTTGTTGTGCAGACACACCAGAAGATCTTTCCTCTGCTGAGTGCATTTTTCTACTTAGTCACTGTAATCATTCTGCTCATACTGGCAGTAAAGAGGATCCTTCATGTGACTGCAATGATGTGTCCATACATGGCCATGAGGGTTAGTGTGCTAGCTTAGATATAAGTACATCCTTTTCTCACAGTCACACACCATATTTGTTTGACTTTTTGTTTTTGTTCAGCCAAATGCAACAAATGAAGAATGAAGCTGCTCTTCTTAATATTTTCATAATATTCTTCATTTTGTTATAGTTATAGAAATGCCAAACCGTCAGTATCTTCCAAAGATTTTTTTAGTATGAAATTCAGCGAAGAAACCACTGCAATGAGAAATATAGTAACATAATGAGGAAATTTTATACCAAAAAGACAATTAAATAGTAATGTATCTACTTGATTTGTTTAACTGAAACTGATGGCGCCTCATATCAGCTTCATCTAAAGCACTGCTGAAAGGGATAGATGACTACTAACTCTTCTGTGCAAGCATATGAGTATTGTATGACTGAGATATTGACTCAATCTCAAGTTTAAAATAGAAGCTTATAAGAGCTAAAATTAGAAAAAATAAAATGAAAAAAACCCATGAATATAAACCTCCAAAAACGGTCAGAAAAGGTTGTTAACATGAAGATTTCTCAATCATCCATACTGCTCTGTTTGGTATAAATGATAATAGTTTATGGAGCACTACATAAACATCATCAGCATTATAGAGAAGAACACCTGTCAGTCTCTGTCGACCTTATCGGTCAGTGGAGGTTTAGACAAAATAGTGAGTGTGTCCCACAGAAATGTTAGTGTACTGTGTGTTGCTATGAACGACCTACTTTTTAAAAAACAGCCAACAATAACTGAAAGGATAATCCTCGCTATCTCTATGGGCCAGCCTTCCATGTTATGAATTATTCTCCACACTGAATTTTCTACAGTAATTTGGCCATAGTTTGGTGGCTGCTATACAGAACATTTTTTTTATTTATGCAGTCATTATTTTTAATGTTACTGTCAATTGATGTTTTGTTATTCTGGAAATTGGAAATCCCCCGTCTGAACGGCCTTGGAGCCGCATGTAAAATGTGATTTGGCACAGCTCAGACTGAGACGTCCCCCAGGCTCTCACCTCACCCTCTCACATGCTGCTGGTCAAATAGATGCTTTGCTTGGCCGTTTCTCCCCAATGGATTTCTTCCTTTCTTCACTTTTCTTGTGAAAGCAGTCGGACCATGGTGTAAGCTCCAGGTATTTTAATGCTGATTAGCTTATGGAGAAAACGACCTTTTTAACATACAGTAAACACGACAACAGAGCCTGTGACTGGTGACAAGGGAGTATAATATAGGGAGTATAGGGAATATTCCTTAAATATATGTACAGATAGAAAGGCTACACATTTTTATGTAATTCACATAAATTTGGCCACTGACCCCTCCACCTTTTAGCTGATTCAGCTCCTGTTTCTGAATGACCCAAACCCTGGGATCATCATATTTAACCATGTCAGTGGATTTTTGGTGAGTAACAGGTTATTTAGTTTGTTATGTAGACATGAGTAGTGACCAGTTCAACCAGACAATGAGTATTCCATCTCAAATACTTTTTATAAGAAGTAAACCCAATGTTGTGTAGCAATGATATTTATTGTTGGTTATTGCAAATGCACTGAAAACAACATGTGATCCTTCAGATTTGTCGTGTAAACTCTTGGTCAGCAGCAGAGTAGACATGGAACCTGGATCTTTTTAGTGGCAAACAAAAATAAGGATTCAATTCACAGTTGTCACTGATAACTATAACTTTAGCCCAATCATTTCATATCATGAAAAATGAAATATTTTATCACTGACATGGTTAAGCGTCTCAAGTCTTTGTGCCAGCATTTATAAATTCCTCCTCTTCCTGTCCCTCCCCACCTCCATCCTTCACTCGCTCTGATTCTGACTCTGCAGTGACAAGCCCAACCCATCCCATGCATCAGCTGTCAGGCCAGGATTCAGGGGGGTGGGGAAGCTGTAAGAGTGAGATATCTCACCGCCCTGAACATCTTGACTTGGAATTTATGCTGATGATGACTCCCATTGCCCTTTAGCGATCCTTCTGTTGCCTCTTTACTGGAGCGCACAGCCCTCTGACACTGGTCTGATTATAATCTTGCTGTGGTCTACTGTCTCTCCCTGTTCCTCTCTCACTCTCTCACTGTCCCGGTCTTTGTTCAAAACACTTCTGGGTCACATTTTCTCAGTAGGAGATTTTGCAGACTTTCTGTCTCCCTTCCCTTTCTCCCTTTGTTGCTGCCATTCAACAAAGTTCACACTCACAACTGGGCAAACAATTAGCTCCACTCTAACTACCATTGTTTGAAGGGGCATAAAACTAGCCACTAGTTATTATGGAAATGTGCTACTGGGTGACATCACCATGTTATGGAAGAAAACTTCAAGGTACTGTATCTCAGGCAGTTCAGGAGCAGTGTTAATGACTTAATGCTTTGTAACTTTGCAGACATTTTACATAAATAACCTTTATGTGTACAAGGTACTGATGAATTTATAGGATGTCCTCTTTAGCTTTTGCTCTCTGTTTTCTCTCTTTCTTAGCATCTTGCAGCCAGATATGGGGAAAAAGTCCAAGTACAAGACTTCAGTGAAGAAAAAGACCCTCAACCCAGAATTCAATGAGGTACAACTTTGCCTCTTCTTTGATTTTTAATGCTAATATCAAGACGATGTTTTGTGGTCTATCTAATGTTTGAATGAGCACAGCAACTTAAACTTACCTTCAAACATACCTTCCTTCCTTTCATATGTTCTCAATCTGCATGTTTCTACTGACAATGAGAGAAATTACATATTCAGTTCCTTTCAACTCTCATGTTAATGAATCACTGATATAAATATCTTGTGTGCACCACCTGCACAGGAATTTTCATATGAAGTTACCCTGGACCAGCTGGCAAAGAAAACCCTGGAGATCTCTGTGTGGGACTACGACTTGGGAATGAGCAACGACTTCATAGGTAGGCTGAGAAAAGAAGTGGAGGGGAGAAGCTGCAGCAGCAAAGTAGATGAGAGTACAAGATTGTTTGAATGAAAGAAGTGCAATTGCAGAAAATGTAAAAACCAGGCCGAACGTGGGCGGAGAGAGGAGTTTTTAAAAAATGCAGATAAATAAGGGGTAATTATGAGGCTTGAGGAGAATAATTTGAGCAAGCAACGGAGCGTTTGAGTGGAAAAGGAAATGGAGATGCTTTAGAAAAGGATCAAAAAGGATCCCAATCCTTCATGGACTTGGCATATCAGTTTGCTGCTGCTTCATCAGACTGCTTAAGAGCTTTGTCATGGCCTGATGTGTATATCATAGGGATGGAGCTCATGGGAGTTTAGGAAGCTAGAAGTGGAGAAGCACAGTGAGAATGGATTACTACCCTGTGAGCTTGAAGGTCTTCAGATGAAACCAGTTTACTCTGTCCAATGTGTGTGTGCGCACAAGTGTGAGGCCGTGGGTGGGTGAGTTATTAGCCCTGCTGGGAGAAAAGGCCATCAGTCTAACGTACAGCCCCATTCCCTTGATCATTATCATTATAGGTACAGATACACTAAAAATGAGTTGATGAAAAGGCTAAGTGGACATAAGCCTAGTGCAGTTGTATAAAAGAGAGCAATAACAAGCCTAAGCTAATAGGCTTAACTGAAAATACATAGAGGATGACACGGTAAAAGGTGAGATTTTCAGAGATGCGTAGAGGAGAAAACAAAGAGAATAAATGTGAGGGCAAACATACACAAGAAAACACAGGCAATAAATCAAGTGGATGACTTGTGGGAAAGATCAATGCACAAGGAGAGTTATCCTGACCGTGAATCAAATAAAAACCTCTTATTTTGAATGAGCTGTGTTGTACATTTAAAATGTCTGTATCATCTTATACTAAAAGAACCAAAGAGACACTATGAATAATAATTCTCTCTTTCATGCAGTAAGGCACTATATAGAATTGTACTTTGCAATGGTTATCAAAGACCTGCTTGATGTATTGGATTCAGTATCAGAAGAGAAAAAGTTGTATGTCAGTCAAAAATCTTTGATTGACTTGGTAAAAGACAGAAGTAAGTTGCCAATCTTTCAGGTCTGTCAATGCTCATCAACAGTTTACATTAAAAGCTTTTAAGTATGTTTTTAATGTGCATACCTGAGACCTCTCAGTGGATTGGCTTAATAAATCAAATGTCAAGGTATGTAGTCTAGGAGATGTGTGTTTTCATTGTTTTGAGACTTGAACATTTTAGCATCACAGTTCAAATTTTAAGGGATTAACTGGCTTTTACGGAGTGTTGTCCGTGAAAGTCTTACACAGTGTGTACAGAGTGGTGATGCTTGAAGAGAGAGGGGTGAGAGGTGATGATTCACATGAATGTGGGTGACGCCGCACACATTCTCTCCTCAAAGGCATTCATGGTGCAGCGCTCACCAGCTGGTGTTTTACACGCGCAAACGGAAGATAAATTAAAAGCCTACATATCTCACCTCCGCACACCTGGCCAGTCAATAGACAGAGTGGGGATGCTTGTTGGACTGATTTTGGAAAATCACTACAATTGATCGATTATCCGACAAACACTTTGTTTGAAGCATTCACCTTCAGGTCTACAATTTTGCTGCACATTTAGTTCACCACACTTTCTTGTGTATCTGCTATTTGGGTTGAGTGCAGCTGTTATGAGAGGTAAAAATAAGCATACAGAGAACAGTGTTGAACCTGTGCAGCTGTTGCTGTACACCTGCTCGCCAGCCAGAGTGTCAGCCCCTCCCTGGTCTGTGTCACCTCCTCTGGCTCTGCTTCCTCATCCCTCTTATGTCCCCCAACACATGTCAGGATGGCTGACTGTTTTTCTCTGGCAACCCGCAGGCTCACAGAACACCTCATTGATCTCTGTTCGGTGGTGTGAGTGTTGTGCGTGATTATCCTATCGAAGCTCTGCCAACAGGTTTTGAGCTGTTCTCAGAGTTGTGTGTGTGACAGGGAAGGAAAGGAAGGAGGAGAGGAAACACTTGAAGGTTGCATCTCAGGTAGCGCTTGCCGAGCTCAGATGAGTCGCTGATCAACATTGGAGCTTGTTTGCTCACGGCTGTCGTTTTCCAAGATGCTGTTAGAAGGCAGCATCGCCAAAATACCGTGTTTAAAACTTCACGCTCCATTAACTGCGCAGTCACAGCCAAAGGAATGGCTTTGCAATATCCTTGGTGTGACAACTGCCTGCATCTCTCGCTCTACAATCTGCCTCCCCACCAACACCTCTGTCACCTCCGCTCACTTTCACCTGAGTCATTTCCTGCACCTCTGCATATTTATTTCACCTACAGTATGCTCTCTGAATAAATCTTTCGTTATCTTAATCTATCTGCCTTGTAATTCCCAGCTAGTGATATTTCTTTCTCATTCTGCCTTTGTCTTTGCTCCCACACTTGTCAACCCGTCAAATAATAATAATCTTCATTTGCATGAATGTTACTGAATCTCAATTACTGTACAATATTGATTATCATGTGTTAACAGGAAAACAGAATGTCTGTCCCCTTGTTTGTTGTTATTTCCTTATGCCAAAAGTAAGTCGTTACATTTACTCAAGTACTGCACTTTTTGAGGTAGTTGCAACTTTACTTACATTTCATACCACTTTGTACTTCTGCTCGACAACATTTACATAACTAATCTTGTACTTTTATCTGGCAGCAAAGTACAAGGGTATAATTAAGGAAGACAACACTTAAAGCTGTTCAGAAACATTTTTGTTATACTGGGTGAAATGAGAGCAGTCAAGACATTATGTATTCAGAAAAAGGAAGGAAAAGAATCAGACCTCTGTGGCAGCTACAGGACTGTAAAAACTTTTTTCAACATGGTATAATATGGCTTTTTTCAACAAATTTAACTAAGACTTCACTCTGCCTCACTATAATAAGGCCTTTTGATGACTTTTGGGGCATCTTTTACATTTTTTTCAACATATTATGGCATTTTTACATTTTTCATATAGTGATATATAAATTTTTCAACCTTTTCCAGCAAATTATTCTATGACTTCAATCGGCACACTATAATGAGGCCTTTTGATTATTTCTTTCTCAACATAGTCTCAGTCTGTTCTTATATTTCTTTAGATTGCAGCATGATGTGTCTTTTCAGACATGTTCTGTTTAAGATATTTCTTGTTTCAAAAGATCTTGCAGTAATCGGGTCATCACGTCCTTTTTTTCTGCCTCTCTGTTTGTAGGTGGAGTGGAGCTGGGCATCAATGCAAGTGGACAGAGACTCAGACACTGGTTTGACTGTCTCAAAAACAAAGGGAAAAAAGTGGAGTACTGGCATACGCTCACACAGCAAGGAGCCCCGAGCAGTGACAAACCGGACTAGATTACACAAGACATTCATGCACAGGCACACACACGCGCACACACACACATCTCACTGGAAGATGGTTGATAACAGAGACCAGGTAAAGGAGTTGTAATGGCAAAGGATAAAACATGCAATAATAATAATGTTGAAAATAACACCAATAATTACTGCACCAAGTATTAGTATATGATATTCATACTAATATTAGTGATGGTAAAAAGGTGTAATCTGAATACATTTTTTGTGAACCAAAATTGTGACAATGTCCTCATTAAAGTGTTGACGTAACAAAACAATACTCACAAAATTGTGCTTTAGACCTTACTGTATTGTGAAAGTCACTCATATTCTGTCATTCAAATTTACACCTAATGAAGAGATCTGAGAGTAATGTACTCAAAATTCATACGATGAAAGGAGCCAAAAGTATGTGCACGCTAGTGATGTGTGATGCTAGTTTATAGTTATAGGAGAGGGAATGTTATAAAACAGAGATTCTGTACTGAGAACTTTCTATTTTAGTGGTTGTTGATCTGATGCAAAACAACACCCCGTATTATAAAGCACAAAATGATCCATATGTGGATTTGTACCTTTACCGTTTCAGTGTTCTTGTTCTTATGTCTTTCATTGTCTTTAAGTGACAGTGGCTTTCTATACACCTTCATATCAGACAATACCAACCCTACCAATATGTGTGTGTGTGTGCATGAGGGCTATGAGAATATGGGTGCCTACATTTTCACTCTCTCTCTCTCTCTCTCTCTCTCTCTCTCTCTCTCTCTCTGTGTGTATATTTACGTCATGTCCCATTCAAAATGTCTATCCAACTTTAGAACCACAGAGGTGTGAAGAAATAATAACAAAGGACAAGAAATACTCTGCCACCACCACCGCAGGCCTCAGCGGTGTGTGTGTTCCTGACAAGCTGTCAGTCATGTGTGCCAGACCCTTTGCTGTCACTCTCTCTTTCACTGCCAGACAGTCATAAAGTAACTTTAAGAATGAAATACATGTTGAAGCGTAAAGTCTGACCGCTCTTTTTGACTTTCTTGATGAAAGGCTGAACGACTATTGCTTTTTGAAGGTGCTGTTTGTACCTTTGTGAACTAGTTTTCAACAGGATCCAAGCAGGTTTTCAGTGACTCAACAACCAGTGCTTGAAGTGAGTCAGTGTTAAGTTTAAGTCTGTTACCCAGTCAAAGAGTGTTTCCCACCTGTTAAAATGGTAGCACCCCCATCAATTGTCAGGATTAGTAAGGGTTGGTTCAGGTTCAGGTAGGGGAAACACATCAACGTGGAAATGTTATTTAACACAACACCTGCTCTTATATTTTACTTTTTTTCTGCATATGCCCTGAACGCATCTACCGTCGATCTCTCCCTCTGTCGCTCAACCACACACTCGCTATGCATGTGTTACACTATTTCATACCAAGGTTGTTAACTTGGCGATTGCACTTAAACCCGGTCTTGACCATTTTCATGCAGTTGTAGGCCTACTGTGATCATCACATCTTGTTTCCTCAATCTACCTACTGCTGGTACCTTACATAAACATGAACATGAGCAATATCTCCTCATAGCCAATGTTTTGTTCACTGTTGAAATTCAGATTGTAATGATGATTTGGCTGATACAAACATCAAAATATGCAAAAGGGGGTGTATTGGTACTTATTTTTTTTCTACTGGAATAGTAACCTTTCAGTAATTTGTTGCCCCAATTTTCACATCATCAAGATTATGCCCTTTTCAGCATATTTCACTCAGCATATTCTAATAAGTGCGGCACGGTGGTGTAGTGGTTAGCACTTTCTGTGTGGAGTTTGCATGTTCTCCCCGTGTCTGCGTGGGTTCTCTCCGGGTACTCCGGCTTCCTCCCACCATCCAAAAACATGCATGGGGATTAGGTTAATTGGCTAATTTAAATTGACCGTAGGTGTGAATGTGAGTGTGAGTGGTTGTCTCTATGTGCCCTGTGATGAACTGGAGACTTGTCCAGGGAGTGGATAGGTTCCAGCCCCCCTGCGACCCTATGTGAGGATAAGCGGTAGAAAATGGATGGATGGATAATCTAATAAGCAGCACATTCACAGCTAAGTTTTTCTTTAAGTGCTGGCTCCAAATTAGTCACTGATGATGCAACATTTTCTCCCTACATGACAATATTGCATTGGTAATGTTTTAATTTGAAAATTTTCAGGCATTCGATTGGTCCTGATATTGGATTTATGAGAATTGGTCTCCACAAAAGCTTGAAAATGTCCCCATTCCACCTTTGTACACCCACACTGTTCTTGAGAGCACATCTAAAATGCTCTGAAAGTAGTTTGCCTGAAATCAACCGTTAGATGGAGCCATTGCTGTGATCAATGTTGAATTCAGCTCATTACTTCTGACCCATTAAACTTCATCTCTACAGAGGCATATATTTCATCCTCTGAATGGCAGACACTGAAACTACTGTCTGAATCTGTGACACGGGGTTACCTGCTGAGATAAACTGTGCAGTTAGTAAAAATGCCCTCCTACAACCTCAGGAGGTAAAATGAAATTTCACCCTGCATTTATTGCAGCAGGGGACAGTGGAGATCACAGGCCAGGATCCAAGATATTGGAAAATTTAAGCCAGAATTTAAATTACACACAACCCACATGACCGTTATGTGTCTTGTTGTAAACGTCTGCAAAGCAGTGGTGTATATGGGCTAGACTATTATTGAATTGTCTAAATGCCTGCTAGGATATCAAGTGTACTCCTCCAGTTCCTCCATCACTGCAGCTCTGGCCATACACTGGTTCACAAAAGCACATCAACGGTCGGTCAGTGGCCTCTGGGAGTTTTTCTAACTGTTGAATCAAGTTCTCCTTCAACAACCTTGTGAATATCTCATAGTTGACTGTAAAAAAATGGATCCTTCAGTGCTGAGTTAGGTTTAGATTCTAAACTTTAGAATAAAAAAGGGCTTGGGGGTTATTGAAGCTTGGAACTGAATGTGGCATAACGGTATGCTTAAACATATTTTCAGTGAGAGAGGGTTAGGCAAGGTTTATTCTGTACTTACACTATGCACATTAGAACTCTCAGCACGTCAGCAGTCAGATAATCAAACAAAAACAACAACATTATGTTATCCAGGCATCAAAGATGCATTTCGGGGAATGCTCAGTACGCTGATTGGGCCTGGGCTGGGTGATCTAATAGAGTTCACATTTCAGGCTGGGTGGTTGCTTTTTCCTGTCTCTGGATCTGCTGGTTTTGTTTACAGTCACAAAATTGTCTGACTCTTGTCTTTTGACCCTGCTTTGCTTACGTAATCATTTTATCTGCAATACCGCTGCATGTTTAGCAATCACTTTCAGCATGTATAATAGAGTGCAACCATCGCTGATCATTCTGAATGCTGATGTGTTTACAGTCTATGCCATCAGTGTATATTTGTTTGTTTGTGAATACGATGATTCAGGGTAATTTCTTTTGCTCAGTTGCTGTGCTTTACCAAGCAAGCTATTGCTTTAACACAAACAAACCTTTACAGATTTTGACACTTTGTCTTCCTTAAAATGATATCAGTGGTAATGACGCAGGAGGGCAGGGGCGAATGAGATTGGGAATTCACCTCTGCGGTCTCTGTGTGTTCACTGTCAATGTCAATCACACAGTATGGCTGCCATCCTGTGGTGGGTGTGTGTAACTACTTCGCAAAATAAATTGAAGTTGTTTCAGTGGTCGTCTGTCTTCCTTTATATGAGGTCCACAATTGTGCTTCTTTCTTAAAAACAAATCCTCAAAATCTCAAATCCTTAAAATATAAGACAGTGTGTGTTAAAATGTGTTTATTCATTGTTTTCTAAACAATCCACATCCAGGCCTGAATATATGTTTTTGTGAGGGTCTGAGCTCACTTTTTTATCTACTTGAAGCAACACTGATACTGAATTTATATTCAGTACCAAATTTAAATTCCTTCGCCCATTCACACTGTCATGGGTCAGTCACTCTGCCAATAAAAAGTGGCACATTGGCATGGTCGCTCCACAGCAGCATGATGAAAGGCCGCAGGGCAGCAAAGGAAGGTAAGGAGCGAGAGAACGACACAGAGGAGGCAGCCCCAGCCTCAACTCCTTGTTCGGTGAGCGCAAGGAAAGCTCTGTGTCTGGCATCATCCAGAACCAACCTCTCTTGGGGGAAGAGACCACACATGTTGGGATCCTCGTAGAGGGATGACAGTCCTGGTTGGGGAACAGGGAGAGACACGCATGGAGAGCAGTCTTTATGATTTTCTACTGGATTTTAGATAACGTTCAAGACCTACAGAAGCTGAAAGCGTGGGAGGTTGTCAGTTTGTGGGATTAATGAGCTGAATAAGTCTGGCAGACAAAACAGAACACAAAAGATGAACAAACCTAATTTCTTGATAAGCATGTTCAAGTCTGGCTGGACATCCAGCTTGATTTGGGGTAGAGTGACCTCAATTTTCTCAGGAGGTGTTTTCATTTGTTCGATCATTTGACGCACAACTACGTCGGTCATCCTCTCCTCCACATACTGCAGGTCAGATACTTGGTTGGAGCGAGGCAGCAGGATGTAAAGACTGCTGTCACCTGTGAGAGGAAATCTCGCCACCTGGAAATATAAACAATTTTAACACTGTGGTACACTGTGGGATCTACTCCAGTGTCCAGATATGAATGCAACATAAAAAAGTTATGTTAAGTGTGTGTGACTGGATGGGTTAATGTGCATGTTGGCTGTTTCTCACCTGTGCTTTTAGCTCAACGACGTACATCATAGCCGCCAAGTAGTTCTGATGATAAAGGACCGGTATCATCACCATATCACCGTTCAGTTTTGTGAAAAGTCCTTTCCTAGGTTTCATATCATACTTGACCTTCCACTGACCTGAAGCACACGTACAAACAGTAAAGTAGTTTCCACCATTTCCATATACACATACTGGTGCACACACAGTATAAGCTACTGACCACTAAAGGAGACGGCATTGAGCAGCATCAGCTGCGTACCGGGTGATACAGAGTCAACCAGATGTTGGATTTTATTGTTTGTCTTATTTGCCACCCAACTGTTGATCATCTGTGTGTTTTCCTCGCTGGTGTTCAGCAGCATGGTGGGCTCCGCTTCATAGAACTGGATGGACTGGTTGGTAAAGGACTCACTCAGATTCATTTCTGAGGAAGAGAACAAAGAAACCATGATGAGCCACAGGGATAGTGATCCTTTTATATGCACTCATAATCTCTGCATCTATATCTGACTGCAGAGGAGCTGTGATGTGAGCATCAAAAAGTGACAGTAATACGTCGGTTATAGTAGATCTGAGAAGCCATCTGCAACGATCCGGCCAACTTCTCTTTCAGCTTCCTCATCTGGAGGTGAACACAGTGGAAGTCATGAGGCACACAGACTGCTCTCATAATGGCTTTACGGGTGTCACCCCTCGCACCTACATATATAACAGGTGGAAGAAAAGACAATACAGAAAGGGATGTACTGAGCTTTTGGGTAATATTAAAAGCTGCATTGTATATCTGACATTTAACATAAGTGGAGAAAAAACACTGTGACATTTCAAAGTGAGAAATATTTTTATGTAACTTCCAAGTTATGTAAAAGTTTATCTTGGCATGAGGTTAAAAATAAGTTAAAAATTAAAATTAAATTAAATTAAATTAAAAATAAGTAGGTAACAGTAGGTAATAAGTAGCCAAACGGCAAAAAGTGAACAACAGTGTCTTCAAAAACATTTTTACAGGGACTGATCAGTGATATATATATAAGTAAAAATGTATGTATGTCAACAAACCAAATGGAAAACTAAGTCAGCACTATACAATATAAATGAACAAAATGGACTAAGTATTGCACATGTGGAGAATACATGAGAAACTGCACATGAGTAAATTATTAAATTAAATGCAACTGAATGTAGACTATAAATATTATATAATGCTATGATATAACATATAACAACACAAATATTTACCTCAATTATTATTTAAGATCATTTCCCCAAAAAGTTGCAGTTTTAGCTAACATTTTTCCAGCAGGAGTAAACTGCTTTTTGAGGACTTTTTCAGAGTTGATATGATGCATTGAGTAATTCTGACAGCAAGGCCTTGTATATGGGATCAACTATAAGTAAACTACAGCAACCAATTTTCCTCATAATGAAGCAACATGTCAACAGTTTGACTCATTTTTTCTTCAAACTTCTGGACAACAATGGAGATATGTAGCAGAGGGGCTTTGCTTTATAGGAATAGGCTGTCTTTAGGCAATACTTCTGCTCATTGTGGATTTTTGTCTTTTCATTGGATTCACTGAGCATCACAGGCATAAGAATAACGAATCATCACCATGTTGTTTTAAAAGGTGAGGAACATGCTTCCTTTTGTCATACCTAACAACAAGTGGGACAGTACTCCGCTGATACTGATTGGAGAGAAGAGCAAGTTGCTGGAGGGTTGTGATTCTCTGAGGTGAGAATACAGCTTCATGGAAAACTCTGTGATGGATTCCTGCAATATGGGCTCCCCTGTGCGACTGTTCTCATCCAGGCAGGGCTCCCACGCCGTGGTGAAACCGCTGCATGAGTGAGGAGCATCAGTAGGAGCATCTGAAATAAAGTTGTGCAGAAGGATTAAAAATTACCTGCTTGTTTTTTTAATTAAAATATCAATTACTTTTCATGGACTGTGCTGTAATATATAAAGGAAAAGGTTGCCAAACCCACTTTCAACGATGACATTTACAGAGCCCAGTGTTTCCCCCTCAGCAGACTGACATAGGTAATGTCCAGCATCCTCCATGACAGTGTCTCTGATTATAATGGTCTGATCATGGTCGAGTGGATAAAGCAGCTGTATTCTCTTTTGATCAGTCGTTCCATTGTCTTCGGAATCCAGCAGTATCCTCTTGTTAAAATCCTCTTCTTTGAACCAAACTGCATTGGCCTTGACTTTGCTGGAGGGTGGGAAAAGGCACGGTAGGTAAGCGTTGAGGCCTTCACTTACCTTAATGGTATAACTAATGAATGCTGCAGAGAGAGAGACACACACAAATACTTAAAATACTTTTTGAGTAACACTGAGTTCTAAGTCAATTCTACCCAAATTGCTGAATATGTATGATGATAGAAAAGTGTGTCTATATTTCTCACCATTAACTGTAACATAGAATGTCGTTATTATCTCCATATTGTTCTCCTTTATCAAACACAAGTACTCGCCCCCGTTTGCAGCAGTAACAGGAGATATGGAGAGATACAGGCCGTCCTGTTTAACTTTAGGTGATCCAGGCGACTGACCAGTAACACTTACATCTTTACCTGTATTCAGAAAAAGATCATAGTGAATAAGTATGGCACTACTTTTGCGATACAGTGAGAATGGTGGTAAGAGAGGGAGCTATCGAAATGTAATAAGACCATTGAATTTCCAGGTGATGGCTGCTTCAGTTAAGTCAGTTTGAAATGAGAGACAGGGCAGCTCCAGAGTGGACCCAGGTGTCACCTGAAGATTTGTGCCTGAAGAAAGCTAAAGAGAAACACAATGTTAAACATGGGAAGGAAAGATGGAAATTCCAAGGGTCAAGAAGGATCAGGTTTAAGCACTTTGGTCAGTTAGTTTAGTCAGAGTTATGGATGGAAGATATTGGTAAACATTGTGCTATGAAGAGCTCTGAATAAATTTACCTCAAAGATGAGCTGCAGCAAGAGGCAAAGTATGGCCTGTAGTTTCATCTAAAGCAAACAGATAGAGCAAATGGAGTAGGAATTATACTAAGATGAAAAAAACAATCAATAATGTGATGCAATCTGTGAAACAGTTGACCACTATGATAACTTTTGAAACTATGATCATTCAGCTACAGCCTCCATTTGCAATACATATACCTTTGTTAGAAATTAATCCTGTAGAATCTTGGGATAAAGTATAGCTGTATATAACAGTAATGAATAACATATTTTAAATAATATTACTTTGGTTCAGTTATTAATTAACATTAAATTAAAACTCATACCTCTTGATTTTCCAAATGAATCCAAATTCAGACACCAGTTTTTTTTCCCCCAACAGTGATGTTTTTGTCACACCTGTCAGTGTTCACTAGCACCTCTGACTGTCCGCTCCTCGAAACTGGATCCAACAATGACTAATCTGTGATTGTTGGTTTAAAGATGTTTGTTTGCATAATGCAGGTCTTCTGACTTGCTGGAAATCACATGACATATTGGCAACAGATACAAAGTGGGATGATTTATGTTCCTGTTTTTATTTTGCCTTCATTGCATTTAATTTTGCATTGCAAATGTAGAATATTTTTTACTTATTATACCAGTACTTAAGTCCATTTTAACATCAATTATGACTGCTGAATCTTGACAAGTGGAACACTGTTATGAATAGTTGGTATGGATAAGGAGATTCAATTTCACTCATTTTCAGTTTGCAAATTAAAATATTTTCGCCTAAAGCGTTTACATAATTTGGTTTGCCAAAGGTCGCATTGAGTACCTTACACAGGCAAGAACATGGAAAAAAAACTTGACTCATTTAGGGACAACAACCATAACATATCAGTGAAGTACCAAACTGAATGAGGCATTATATCATCCATCCATTTTCTACCACTTATCTTCACATAGGGTCACGGGGGGCTGGAGCCTATCCCAGCTGTCTTAGGATGAAAGACAGGGTACACCCTGGACAAGTCTCCAGTTCATCGCAGGGCAAATAGACACAGACAACTAATGAGTAAAAAAAAAAATATATATATATATTTGTTGGTGATGTTGGTAGCCTACTATCATGTCCAGATGGAGGGACTTTACTAAGTGTGTTGTAGCCTACCACTTGCTATAAGTCACTTAATTTCAGTATTTCATCTTTAATTGTATGCAGTTGTACACAGTTGAGAGGGAAACGTTTGCTACATCTTTTTTTGACATAAATCCAAACATTTTTAGTGTTCAAACTTTAAAAAGAAATCCTGTATTTGTAATAATTTCTTTATACGTTAATCGGTAATGTATTTATGTTATTTGTTGTTATTCTGCATGGATTGAAAAGTCCTGCAAATTTTCAAAACTTAACACTTACTTTAAATTTCTCTAAAACTTTAAATAGCGTACATTTCCCTGATTATAATTGTAAAACGTGGAGTAATTTTTACCGTGTATTTTACTATAGGCTACTCCGCCACTGAGTGTCGATGGAGAAATCGACACTCGATTAAGTTGACTGGCTACTGAAGAAAGCTTTGGGCGTAATCAGACATGTGCAATCGAGTGCCGGGTGTTAAAGAAGGAAGGCGCTCAAAACTTTTACAAAATCTCTTTTTCTCGGTCAAAAAGACTAAAAGGGTAGCAGGAAGACTTGGTAAATAACTTTCAAAGTGTACAAGGATGTGACCCGTGTGTTTAGGGCGTGGAGTCGAGTTCAGCCTCTCCGGTGAAAGGGTTTAACGTTGGTAAAGACAGTAAGTAAACTTTTCCTCCTGGTCATCTGATCGACTAGCGGAAAGAGCACAAACAATGGCAGAGACCAACAACACAGCAGTTAGCGAGCCACTGGTTTATGTTAGTTAAAGTTGGTCCAGTTGCTCAAATATAGGCCAAGTTGAAGCAAGACTAAATTGTCTAAGTTTATGGTTATCATCGTAATTTTATCTGTGTACAGTGGTAACGTTTATTGCATAGCTAAATGACAAGGTGCGCCATGCTATTTTATAATATTTGTTAACAGTTATCCTAGGCAAGCATAAGCGTAACATTACTTTAAACGTCCAAAACACTCAGCTTTACAAGAGCAAAACTAACACAGTACATCTCGAAAAAAACCGGTTCAGCTCTATAACTTGTACACTGCTGGTTTTACATTGTAGACAATGGACGGCTCCACTGAAAGTTACCATGAAATGTTTCTCATAGCTGTGAGTACAGATGCCACGAACACGTGTTTCATGTCACATGTTAACGCTTAATCAACAGTGAGCATAAAGCCACAGGACCTCAGGGTATAAAGAGGAAATCACCATGGCGACGCAGTTCAGCATCGATGATGCCTTCGTGTTGGAAGGAGATGAGGAGGGAGCTGCATCCGATGAAGAGACAGAGGGATGGAAGGGCAGAGACAACAGAGAAGTAGGAGAGATGACATTTGGTCCTCTAAGTTTCTCCAAACCTCAGAGTCATCCTTCTCCTGCTGCTGCCGGCTCCCCTGAACACAGCAACCTAAAGTATCAGGTACACATACACACCTGCTGTGTGTATACATGTGTTGTTAACTTGAAACTGCAATTCCTTTATCATTTGCTTCTTTAGAATCTGGAAAATGAAGAGTGCTTGGGCAGCAATGGCAATTCCTCTTTCAATAACTTATTCAAAATCAGGTAAGACCGACAGGTAGAACTGTTGAAGTGATTTTGCCCACCTACCCCCGCCCCCTCTCCCAACCTGCTTGTTCTTTGAAAGTGAGATTAAATCTGTTTTCCTGCCCTCCCCACAGCGACCCTGCGACTCTGTCTTACTGCAGCTCCCAGTGGTCCTTCAGCACATTGAGTTCTGTCACACAGCTTTCTGCACACTGCTGTGGGTGAGTTCAGACAAGTCAAACACACACACACACACACATTCACAACAACAAACACTTTACTTTGCAAACACATATAGTTTAAAAAATGTTTGGCTCAGGTGGGTATCCCATCCACTGGTGAAGAAAAACAGAAGAGTTGTGCTCGCTTCATTTCTCCTCCTCATCACGGGAGTTGGTAAGTCTACCTTCTTTCCTGTCTTCTACTCCTGTATTTTCCTTGTTTCTATTTATTTTAATAAATAGAAACAATAAATTTATTTATTGATTTGTCACAGGAATAATGCACATGGTCATACGTGGCCATAGCTCTTGGCATCACAATGTATTTTGTTATACAACACTCACATGTAAACAAACCCAGCCATAAATATAATGTTCAGTTAGCAATACATCTTACTGCTGATGTTCTATTAAGCACTGTGCTGTATCATTTTTTTATTTTGTACATAGTCAAACACCCGGTGCAATACATTTGTACATTGCCTGTTTATATAAGTATTTATCCTTGTTATAATTTCATATTTGTATATAAGGCAATTTTTATATTTATTTAAATACTTCTCTTTGTAATCACATTCTAAGATTTTATACTAACTTTTATTCTTGTAAAGGTGTGCAATGAAAAGGGAGAAGCTCTACAATTTATTTGTACATTTGACAATAAAGGTCATTCTTTTCTATTCTATCATCATTTTCTCCTTGATGAAGTAGATAAATAACAGTTAAGTGATTAAAATACAAAATGAATATTCAAACTATCATATACACAGTACTTAATCAATGTATTAGACCACCACCCAGTGTAAGGTGTTTTACCACCTCTGCCTTAAATTAACAGTATTGCTGATTACCAAAATATTTATCTTATATTTCTGTAATGGGTTATCCACCAGTATGCAAATACATGATTCTACATGCAAACTCTTCATTAAATCATCAGATATCATCAAAAAGATATCGTTAATGTTAAAATATCATGATTACTTTACTGTTTTACAAAATGCAGACAGAAAAAGCACATCATTATTTTTTGATTGAGATGCCAAATTACAGTTATTTACTTGCATTCCTGAACAGAAAAATGTTTCAGTGATTGTACGTTATTTTTGATTAATTTGTGACTTCTCGGAAATTTGCAGTGTGTTGGTTCAAATTTGGTAAAGGTGAATTCAGTTTGAAATTGCTCACTCATGATGCTGGATGGTCTTTGAGACAATTGGGGCAGGTGGTCTAATAAATACAATGTGATACAATACAATAAATACTACTTAAAATAGTTTTGCCCATTTCTACCATGTAGATCTGTTCAGAGTTGTGTCAGTCAGGGACACACTGGACTTTGTACTCTCATTGTTCCTCTTTGTATAAAAGATTTTGCCTGATTTTTAATATATACAGTATACACACACACACACACACACACACACTATATCTATATATATCTTGGGTTGTCACCACACCTCAATAATTTTTTTTTATTGTTTCTCTTTAGCGCTTATTTTCACAGGTGTTGTCATACAGCTGAATCCAAATGCAGGTAAGGAAATTGATTTGACTATTTGACTATAATGTTGGTGTCCAGAATGAGTAAGTTTTTTAGAATCTGGAATATCAGCAATAAAAATAATGTATGAGACGAATATTTAAAAATAAAAAGTATACATAAAAGATCAGAAAATTGTAGAATGCTCAAAACCAGGTTACCAAATTATCAACAAAACAAATCAACATCCATCCATCACCAGCTTATCCTCTCATAGGGTCGTGGGGGGGCTGGAGCCTATCCCAGCTGTCTTAGGGCAGAAGGCAGGGTACACCCTGGACAAGTCTCCAGTTCATCACAGGGCACATAGACAGACAACCACTCACACTCACATTCACACCTGTGGACAATTTAAATTAGCCGATTAACCTAATCCCCATACATGTTTTTGGATGGTGGGAGGAAGCCGGAGTACCCGGAGAGAACCCACACAGACACGGGGAGAACATGCAAACTCCACACAGAAAGGCCCCGGGCCGGAAATTGAACCTGGTACCTTCTTGCTGTGAGGCGACAGTGCTAACCAGTACACCACCATGCTGCCCAAACAAACATTTTGCAACAAAATCTGAACTCACAAACAATAAACAAATTAATTACATTGGAAAAGACACTATCACAAAATATCCTAGGTTGACGAATGTACAAATAACTAAATATATGTCTTTGCCTCTGTGTATTTAATTGGTAAAATTCAGTTCATGAATGTTTATTCTGGGTAGCCCAAAAACACAGCTTGGCAGCTCTCTGTGTAATCTTGTCTGTATACTGTTCCTGTAACACGATCACACACACTCTGCTGGCTTGATAGTGACGAAGCACCTATCTTTCAAGGCCAAAGTCCTTTTGATGATGATGAGCAGTGTTTCTCAATCTGGCACATACACTACTCACAAAAATTTAGGGATATTGAACTTTTGGGTGAAATTTTTGGAAAATATAAAAAGTTCATGCTACAGCGTATTATATCATGAAAGTAGGGAATTGAAGTAGAATCATACAACGGTAGGTTCTTCATCTCAAATTATTTATTGAAACAAAAAACTAACCACTAACAGTGGTGGGTATACCACAACAAAAAATGTCTCAATAACTTGTTGTGCGTCCTTGAGCATCAATTACAGCTTGACAATGACGTCTCATGCTGCTCACAAGTCAACTTATTGTCTGCTGAGTCATGATATTCCACTCTTCTTGAAGGGCTGACCTCAGGTCATTGAGGTTCTGGGGTGTGGGGTTATGACCCTCTACACGATGACTCAGCTGATCCCATAGGTTTTCTATGGGCTTCAGGTCTGGAGAAAGTGCAGGCCACTCCATTTGAGGTACCCCAGCCTCCAGTAGCCGTTCCCTGATGATGTGACCTCAATGAGCTGGACACTGTCATCCATGAAGATGAAATCAGGCCTGTGTTGCTCATGGAGAGGCACAGTGACTGGATTAATGATGTTATTAAGGTAGTGTCGGCTTGTCACAGCACCGTTCACAAGGTGTAGAGCAGTTCTTTATTAACTTGACACACCTGGCCAGACTATAACACCACCTCCTCCAAAGGTTGATGCATAACATTCTCCTTGACGTCTCCAGCAGCGTTGCCGGCAATTATTTCTGCTCAGTGTAAATCGACTTTCATCAGAGAACAGCACTGAGGCCCACTGGTACCTTGTCCAGCTCAAATGCTCCCTGGCCATGCCAGACGATGACGCCTGTGTCTAGCGGTGTGGTCAGGTATGAACATGATGAAGAGGACTATTTAAATACAAATTTTCATAGAACCAGAACATTTGGTGGTCGATTCATGGATCAGACAGTTGTTGTGATTTTTGGGGTTAATCGCCTTGTTAGAGAACAGCATGTTATGCAATAAATACTGAAACATTGAACAGCTGCACATGTACATTCCAACGTTTTGATGAAGGTCAAATTTATTTCACCTGTAAAGGTTTCAGTGCACTTTAGGTGCATTCTGAAATTTATCTAAAAGCCCAATATCCCTAACTTTTTGTGAGTAGTGTATGTGTTCTGCTCATCTTCTAACTCTTTTACTGGCATGAAGGAAATGGAGCTGGAAAAACAAAGACCTGTGGGACAGTTCGGCCTTCTGTGTACAGGACAGTACAAGTGTCAATGAAATCCTTGGACTGCAAAGTTGTAGACTGTAACAAAGTCATTCAACTAATGATCTTCTTTTCTGTCACTAAGGATTTACCATTTAAAAGGTTTTACCATGACTGAACAGGGTTGTCTGTAAGAATTTTAAGTGGCAGGAAGTTGTCATTTTTCTGTGTTGGGGAACTCTATAAAAGGTAGGTGCCATTGAGTCATCACTTTGATTTAAATGGATGGATGAAACGGAGGATAAACGAAACTTTTTGCCTTTTCGGTACATTGTTTAAATCTCTCTTAAAGCAGTGGTTTGACATTTTTGGAATTTACACCTCAGGTTTTGCAGGGACTAAACTAGTGATGGGTTGATGATGCCTCGTAAGGTGTGTGGCACCTGTGTTGACACTGTTAATGTATCACTCAAGGTCAACATCTGCTGGACTTAACAATTCATTGCAGGCAACATGGATAAAGACTGTGCCGCTGAACCAATTTCATTCCTTCTGACATATGGACACCAAGTGGTTAAAAAAATGATAGTCTTGACTGAATCAAAGAAAAGTGTGTGCATTCCAATTATTCTGAATATAACCGATGTAATATCACTGCCTAATGCAGTGTGTCAAAAGCAGAATTGACAAAAAAAAATAGCAAGTGAATAAGGGAAAATGTAAAATTAGTGAAAGTTTTGTGAAACAAAATTTGAGTGCTTGTGAACACGTCATTGAAGGGACAAGGGCGGGTTTATGCATTTTTATTTCGAAACAGGAGCTTTTGCAAAATGCACAGCGACGTGACGTCACGATCTCTATAGGCCTACCTGTGTTTATTGGAAGTGTATTTGTGGCCTCTTCTTTTTCATGCCTTGCTGTTAAGTGCCTCAGCATTGAGGAGATGCTTTTGTTTATGTATGATAGTTCCTTTGGACAAATGCGGCATTTAACCTGCAGAAAATTAAATGAGTAATTAAACTAAGAATCACTTCGAAATGGATTTGAATTCTGATAGACCAAGCGGTAACTGAGAGGAACGCGATGAAATAAACCTTGTTTGGCGAAATAAGATCAAAATAATCCCACACAGCGGACACCTTTTTCTTTCTTTCTGACAGCTCCATGCCACGGCTTGAATGGAGAGTTGTACGACAAAAATGCAATGTTTTTTTTTTTTTTGCAGAGATGCATCCCGTTGACAGATGCGCTACTTTATAAACGCAGTTTGGTTTATAACGCATCGGTGTTGCCGGATCCATCACTGGACTAAACTAATCGAATTTGCCGTGAACCACTGCTTTATAAGTTAACAATCCCTTGGTGGCTCTGACTTCATATTAATTGTATAGACATCAAAGTGGTGTTGATCTTCTCATCCAGCTCCTGGCGTGAAAGCAAATAAGCATATTCCCCAAAATATTGAACTATTCTTTTTAGCAGTGCAACGATTAGTCGACATAGTTCTTAAAATCGATCATGAAATTCGCTGCTGACAAATTCATTTGTCAATAATAATCAGTGACGTCACCACTCGTATTTTTCCAGCTGGAAACGAACATGTGCGAGTCAGTGTGATCGGTGATCGGCAGGCAGGAGAGAAATTTCTGTGGCCACTGCAACAACACCACCACAGCTAAAAGATCTAAAGCCTGGGAACATATGAAAGCCACGGCTAACATGCTCTACATGCAGCACAACTGTGATGCAGCAGCATTTAAATGGATATTCCACCCCTATGTGAATTTTAGTCATTCCTCACAGTCCCCAGAGTTAAATAAGTGAGCAGAAGCGCTTTTTAGCCGGCTCAGCCATTGCCCTAAACTGGCAACGCTGCCGTTAGCTTAGCTTTGCATAAGCGCTGTAATGTAGAGTTGCCAGCTAGCACGTTGTTGCAAAAGTGATTCCAAATAACTCAAATTTGTTCCTAATCCCTTCTCATGACCTACATTCACAAGGAGTACAAATGACAATGCAAATTAACACAAATGTATTGACTACCAGGCTTTTGCTTTTGTAGCAGCCTGATGAGCAGCACAGTTCATAAATATTTCTGAATGATAGTAGTCATCATAGTAGTCACCTTTATCATCTGTACTGTTAGTTAAAACAAACTCTAGCTGAATTTAAAGCCAATGGCTAAGTAAGAGCCACTGAACAGGTGTACACTCCATACGTCTATTAGTCAAGTAATCAATAGAAAATAGTCGTTAGATTAGTCAGTTAATCATTAAGATAGCCAATAGATTAGTTGTCAGTCAAAATAATTGTTAGTCGCAGCCCTAATTCTTTTAATGTGTGATTACAGTGATTATTGTCAGTGACTGCATATTTTCTGTGGATAAACATCATAAACCTCACCACATGTAGAATCTGTTGGCAATGGCACAAGATTTTATTACCCAAAGCGCTGGTTTCTGTTTGGAGGTAGGCAGACTGGAAGCTGATTTGTTTTGAGATGCATGTGTAACTCAAAAAACTGTCCTTACAGGTGTTTCCAGTGCTATTTTCTTTGTACCTGGATTTCTTCTTTTCATCCCTGGAGGTAAATTGATTGTTTTGTTTCATATAACTTTAGTTTTACATGACCTTGGTTTGTACCTGCAAATGCATGCCTTGTTCTGCTGATATTAACATGTCATCCCCTATGTTCCCTGCAGTGTACCATGTGATATACATCAGCTGTGCTGTCCGGGGAAGAAGAGGTTTCAAATTGTTCTACCTGCCTTATTTTGAAAAATGACATTTCATGAGACAGTACATTTCCACTACATTCCCTTGCTATCTTAAAATGAATTGTTTTGTCACTTGGCCACATGGTTGTATTTTCTTGTCATTGTAATGACCACTACTAATTTAACCACTCAGTGCCTCGACTATGTTTCCACTACATGAACTGTTATTATTGGATGTGTACATGAAAAAGAAGGAGAATGGTCTTGCCTGTGTTTTCTATGTTGTGTGAATAATGACTGTGAACTTACAATAAAACTTTAGTATATTTTAGTTTTGTTTCAGTTGGGATTGTATTTCAAACAAGGTCAAAGTGAGTGGTGTTCCAAGTTTGCCTTGCTGTAGGCTACTGAGTGGCTACAGAGGGGTTGAATCTGCAGCTCTAACATGGCTTGTGTTTAACAACTGAAAAGAAGTTGCCTCTTTTGATTGTGGGAAAACTGCTGGTCTTGCTTGTCAGAGCAGAACAGGATTGCCTTCACCTGTTTCTAATTGTATGAGTCTAAATTTGGGTTTAAAAGCAAGCGGTACTGTTCTCCTACAGCGAGGATCAAAATAGATCAAAATAAATAGGAATTTATCTAAAACTGTTATTAACAGAGGTTGTCGACAGGATGCCCCAGTCCCACACTCTTTGCACTTTTTATCGAGCCACTACAGGCAGTCAGAGAAGATGAAGATATAACAGGTATAATGATTGGAGACACACAGTATAAGATATGCGCATGTGCAGACAACATTTTGTCAACCATTACCAACCTTAATAGAGGTTTACATAAATTACTGTCTACAAGGAAACTCTTAAGTTCATACAGGTTATAAATTAAACCTGCATAAACCGCAAACCCGGATAGATATTATTAAAATGAACATACCCAGGCTTCTTTTTCTCTTCTTCCCTCTGTGGAAATCACCCTCAAGCAATTTAATGAATGGAATAGATTCATTTCAGATTTTATTTGGGATAAAAGACCACGTGTTCGGCTCCTAACGTTGCAATTACACAAAGCTAAAGGTAGTTTGGCTCCGCCATGCCTGGAGTCACATTATAGAGCAGCACACCTACGTTATCTAGTTTGCTGGTGTGATCCTAAATGTGATGCTAGATGGAAAGACATAGAACAAAATCAATTGGATATTCCTCTTCAGTCTATATTAGGGGATAACACTCTCCTTAAGAAATATTTGGACAGGCTTTCAACCTGGACTGCCCTCCCTTTACACATCCGGGAGAAGAAATTTAAAGATCAGAAATTCAAAAGAAATGTAAGGTTACGTTGGATTGTCTATGACATGGACTTAATGCCAGCTAGGCTGGATGGCAGATTTAAACACTGGATGACCAAGGGCCTCACTTCATTTTGTTTAATATCCTCAAGTCAAGGCATAAACTTTTCAACAACTCATAGAAACTTATAATCTGGAGAAACAAGAATTTTTCAGATATCTTCAATTAAGAACTTATTTTGACAAAAATCTAAAAACTGATGAGGAGGGACAGTTATGCCTGATTAGCATATTTGTTGATGCGCTTAGAAGTAAATTCAATAAAAGACTGATTTCTACGATCTATTCTTCCCAGCTTGAGAAGGGTGTTTCCACGATGTATATCAAATTGAGATGGGAAAAAGATGCTAATATAAAGTTGACTGAGGATGACTGGCTAAACATCTGTAAGACAGTCCTCCACCTCCAGCTCAAATTTATGGAGGGATTTCACCTGGAGATTTTTTTATAACCCCTAAAATCAAAGAAACACAGAGCCCCCGGATCTGAACCAGGTCATTGTTGGAGATTGTGTGGTAACGTCTGCTGGTCATTTCCACATTTTCTGAGAATATCTCCTTCTACTGGTTTGATGTTGTCACCGCTATCAGATTAATCATTAATATAAAGCTTGATTTCAATTTAAAGTGTCATATATCTTGGTAGCATGCCAACTGAATTGAGAAACCAGGACAGATATTTACTACAAATACTGTTACCTAGTAGTAGAAAAGCGATAAGCAGGAAGTGGTTGAATAAGGATCCTCCAACAATCTCAGAATGGAAGGAAATAGTTCAGGAAATCTACAGTATGGAACAACTGACTTTTTCCTTGAGATATGCCAACAAAAAAGGAAAAATACCGGAAGAATTGGAAATTATGTTGAACCTGACATGAACTAAGAAGCAAAGGTAACATAATGTGGGTCTCACGTGATGGAGGACATGGCATTCTCCCCGTCATGAATATATGTATACCATTTCTGTCTTTTGTTCGTTACTGTGATTGCTCATATTTGTTTGTTTGTTATAAAACTAGAAAATTAAGTGTAAGAAAAGCAGGCGGTAAAGTGCAACCTTGGTACATACAGATTGCATAGTTTTTTATGAATAGTCTCTAAACTTCAATATAATCATTTTAATACGCATCCTTCAGCCAAACGTTTCAAATCAAAAACGTTTGCAGTATGCATCCAGGCTACTGCATGAAGCTATTGCCATCTGCTGGTTTTCTAATTAGTTATAACCTCGGCTTTAATAAATTTATAGAACATTATATTTTATGAGACATGGAACACCCTCCATTTATTTACTTACCTTGGCATTGCCAGAAGCCAGAGGAATAGGTATACAAATGCTTGAAAATATGCAGACTATTACTATAACATCTTCTCACCCCTGCTTTAGCAACTGAACACTGAACAACAAAAAAAAGTCATTGTGCAGCATGTTGAAAATTTCATGAAAAGTCATATTATTTCATTTTATGAATAATCACAGTATTGTCAAAAAATGTCAGCCCTACTTTTTGACATTCATTTGCGTCAAGGGGGCGGGCTAATCTGAGACGTAATCTGACGTCACACGAAAGAACTGGAGGCTTCGGCAAACATCGTTATTTGTCGGTAATTGGAGATTCGGTCAAGGATGGAGGAAGAAGCACGCAAGCTACTTGAGGAAGGAATAATAAAGAAATTGATCGGTCCTGGTAAAGGAGAGCTATCGACCTTTCCCAATGGAACCAAGGTAAAACTACACTGTGTCGACGGTTGGACTTGTTGTGTCCAGTCCTTTGAACTAGTTTAAGAAATGCGACGGAGCGCATTAGCTAATGCTATCAGCAGCTAGCTAACATATCTAACTTAATAGCAACGTTACGCCAAGCGCGTTGCTCTTGTGCTCAGACACTGTTGATAAGCTTGTGATTGATTATAAGAGTTTACATTTGTGTAGGACGGGCTGTCTTTCAGCCATGTTTGCATTTTCCCCTTATTTTTTTTTTTCATCTGATGAGACGACAGGGGGCGGGACAGGATGTCATGTGTTTGTGAATGATGATTGGTCAGCATACCACGTCAATAAAGCTTCCACTGTTGTGATTGGTCAAACTATAATGGGCTGTGGACGCTCACTCGGCCTTTCACATCAGTACAGATTTCTCTTTTGTTTTAAGTAAACAAGCAGTATCGATCTCGTTCCCTTAAAAGAGTAATGTTACAGTCGTTATTTTAACCAGATGGTTCGGTTGAGCATTGTTTAATGCTGTCCGCGGTCGTCCTATCTCTGTTTACCAGCTGGTCTTCCACTACCGCACCAGCCTCTGCGATGGCACAGTACTGGATGACTCCAGAACCATGGGGGGACGCAGCAAACCCATGGAGCTCATCCTGGGCAAGAAGTTCAAACTAGCTGTGTGGGAGAGAATAGTCATCACCATGAAACAAGGAGAAATTGCAGAATTTACATGTGACAATAAGGTTAGTGAGCTGGTCGTTTGGGATGGAGTGGCTATTCTGTTCTTTCTGTGCATTGACCATTTCTGATCACCCCTCAGCACACTGCACTATACCCGCTCGTGTCCCAGTCCCTGAGAAACATCAGTGCTGGTAAGGACCCCCTGGAAGGCCAGAGGCATTGCTGTGGCATTGCTCAGATCCACTCCCACCACTCGCTGGGGCACAAGGACCTGGATCAGCTTCAGGCCAATCCACAGCCTCTTGTTTTCACCATCGAGCTGCTGGAGGTAAACAGACAGGGCTGAGCCCAGAGTTGAATACTTATGGTGGTATTTTATTATTATTATTGTTATTATTCAACATCTATATAAAATTATACAGTGATTAACTAAATACTCACCACCATTCTAAGGTGTTCCACCACTGCCCTAAATTGTCTGTGTTGCTGATTTACATTTCTTTTATGTTTCTCTAATGGATAATCCACCAGTATGTGCAAGATCTTTAACCAAAATAATGTCTTTAATGCTTAAATATAATTATTGTTTTTATTTGTGAATTTTCAAATTTACTGTTTTACAAAAAGGCAAAAAAAAAAAATAGGAAAGCACATTATTATTTTTTGATTGCGATGCCAAATTATAGTTATTTACTTGCATTCCTGAACAAAACAAATGTTTCAGTGGTTGTTTGTTATTCTTGATTCATTTCAGACTTCTGAGATTTCCAGCGTGCTGGCTGAAACTTTTATGAAAACGTGAATTCAGTTTGAAATTCCTCACTCCTGTTCAAAATGGTGAAGCGTAGAACTCTGAGAAAGAAAACTGAGAAAGAAACATATTAAAGCACAAATAGGCAGGTGTTAATTGAGCAGGTGTACTATAAACACACAGCATACAGTATATCTACAAAGTGTGAAATGTGGCAATGGTGTCATATACATGCATATATAAGGGGGGCTAAATACACCTCTCAGTATAATGCAGTGCAATAGGACACTACTAATAAATTGTTGATAGTTGGATGCAAACCTCTATAACACAGTTTAAGCAAAAGATGACATGGCTCATGAAGAAAGGGTTCATTGTAAAGAACTGTATGATTGTAGAGGACCATCTAATACATTTGTAACAAAATATATAAGTAATGAAAGAATCGCCTTGTGCTATGAAGCACAACTGCAGTTTGAGCACCGACTGCTACTGATCTTCAGTCTCTGTCTCTGTTCAGGTTCTGCCTCCAGGATCGTTCCAGCTTGACGTATGGGCAATGACAGATGAAGAGAAACTCAAGCTTGTGCCTCAGATCCATGAGGAGGGCAATGTGCTTTTCAAAAAGGGCCAAATTAAGGAAGCCATGGAGAAATACTACAATGGCATTGCCTGCCTCAAAAATCTACAGATGAAGGTTAGGGCACGGTTGAATACAAGAGAATATCAGAATCAGTTTTCTTGTATTCAGTAAAATACATTCTCTAACTCCTGTCTGTGATTTTTGTCTCACCTTTAAGGAGCACCCTGGAGATGAAGTATGGGTTAAGTTGGACCATATGATCACACCACTGCTCCTCAACTACTGCCAGTGCAAATTACTCCAAGGCCAGTATTACGAAGTCATCGAACACTGCTCATCCATAATCTTCAAATATGAGGGTAAGCCTTTGCTGTTGGTGCTGTCTAGGAACCAGCAGACAAGAAAGATTTCTGTTGCTTCTACAGTTTGTGATTTCAAAGAGAGAGCAGTCTATTTGGGATTGGTGTAGATTTGAAGAGTGTGAACTACGTAAAAGTGAACACCACTGCTTCACTTGAAAGTGCCCTTCAGCACTGTCATCAAAACGCCAAACGATCAAATATCTTTTAAGGAATCATGTTCATCCCTTCAGTGGCTGGTGGCCCGTGGTACATATCTTAGCACTATAGTTTCAGTAAGACACTGTCTCCTTCATAGGTGGAATTGAGTTTTGTAGTGCATGATGTGTGACATTTTGGGGCTGATTGTGGTGTTCACAGTAGCGCCCATAATTGTTTCATCAAGTACCTGATTGTCTTTTGAGACAATGATTTATAGAAGTCTGTCTTTATTTATACAGCACAGTAGCCATTGTTGTATCTTATTAAGCAAGCCTCAACATGTAGCACTCTCACGTAGAATTTCACTAGAAAAATAACTGCACATCTTGTGTCATGATGCCCAACATGTCTTTAAAGTAACACAGTCGTCACATTGCATTAAATATCTTCTTCATCCCCTTCCTAACAGACAATGTGAAGGCCTTCTACAAGCGAGCCAAGGCCCACGCTGCAGTGTGGAATGAGGTAGAGGCACGGGTGGACTTTGAGAAGGTGTTGGAGCTGGACCCCTCTCTGGGGCCATCTGTTGCCAAGGAGTTGAAGGCTATGGAGGACAGGATCCGTACCAAAGAGAAGGAGGAAAAGGGACGCTACAAAGGCCTGTTCAACTACAACACACCACCAGCCACTGCCACTACAGTCAGTCTACTTTGACTTTTATTTCTTTTAATTGCATCTGTTTTCTACTTGACTCCCAGATAGGCTCTGGTCCTGTTCCAAGCTGGCATTAACATGCATCTTCTGTGATTCATTTTCAAGACAGTCTTATGTCGCTTTTCCACAGGTACGGTACGGCACGGCTCGGCACAGCTCGGCTCTACACGGTTGTGCCGCTTTTCCACTAGTACCTGGTACTAGTGCCTTTGTTCGTACCTCCTCAGCCCTGCTTCCAAGCAAGCCGAAGTGATACTAAACGTGAAGTCGTCCAACTACCTTCCACTGATTGGCCAACGAGACTCTAACTGCTTTTATTATTACACAAGAAAATGACAATGCTTTTGATTGCTTACATGATCGCTCCTCCACTGTTTGTGATAGTAGTGTTGTTCTTCTTCCCGGTTTTCTGTGTCACATGTAAATGATTTTTTGTGCTGCCGTATGACGACCCCGCCCACACCGAGGAGGTACTAGGTACTCAGTTGTGATGGAAAAGCAACAAAACTGAGACAAGCTGTGCCTTGCTGTGCCGTTCCGTTACTGTGTAGTGGAAAAGCGTCATTAGTTGGTCTGCTGTCGGTCATTAGAATGCATCTTTAGTGACCACTTGTGATCAAGCTCATTTGGAAATAAACACACAGTAAACACATGCCTGATACAGCAGACTTGGCAATGTAATGCTACAGGAATGTCAGTAGTAATATCTGTATTAATATCCTACATATTTGTCCCTTCAGTGCCTTCACATCTGTACTTAAAGCATTCCAATCATTATCTGATCACTCAAAACATGTTAATTCCAGATTTGAACAAGGCCTTATATGTGTTAACATAATGCTGTATAAAAACATATCACATCTGCTCTTCCTCCTAACAGGGTTGAATCTCACAATGGGTTGGAACAAGAGGATGCCTGTGAATTTCAAAATGGAGGAATAATGACACTGACTGGTGTTTAAGTTTTTATCCATGCAACCAAGCCAACTCTGCCCTCCATGGTTCACGCAGAAATAGTCTCACATGGGTCATAACAAAGTCACGCATAGTACATGCTAAGTTGTGATTTTATATTCATGCCTTACTATTCTCCCTTAAGTCTTTGATTAGGACACACTGTTATTAAGTTTGACTTAATTAGAAGTCCAAAATCCCCTAGAAACCACTGGTATGTACCAGCACAATTATTTCAGAGCAAGGTAACTGTTTTTCTTTATACTTTTTATGGCATTTATGGTAAATGTTAACTTTCTTGGTAAATAACTGCCTCTGAATTATGGTCCACTACCTACACAATGTCATTCTTAGCAAGATTTTTCAGAGAGTGTTTTATTTAATGATGACTTTATCAGCCGTTTGTGGAAAGTCACTGTATTGGAATTTATCTAGCAAACAAATTTGTTGCAGTATTAGAAACAAGTAGTGTGAGAATTTTCACCTTTATGTCTTGTTTTCTCTGAAATACGTGCTGGCAGATGATCTATTCGATGAAATTACTCGTAATCATAGCAGCAAGGACTTCAGTGGATTAGAACTACCTTTTTTTTTTTTTTTTTTTTTTGCACAAGTGACAACTCGTACTCATGTGCTCACCTCTGCCTTGCACCGCCAGACCCTCCTACCATCTTGGTCACAGCGGAAGCGCTGGAATAAGCAGGAGACCAGCATTTGCTGGTAAATGCAACTGGGAAACCGAGCTGTGACAATCACACACATGGACTTGTGTTATCTTTGCTCTCTCCTATGTACTTATTTCATTTAAGACCTATACCAATATATTGTTTTTGTCAAGATGTACTCCGTAAAGCCTTCACTATCTCCTTAAATTGCTTACAAAGAGCTACTCATCACTCGTCATGTGAAGCAGAAGGTCGTTAGTCTGACCTGTCTTTAGTGAGATATTATTAAGGTCGTGGTTATGTAATTGAAAATAAATGTTTATCCCCGGCTTTGCATTTTCTTCAAATATATTTTGGGGAAAAAAGTATTTTTATTTTAAATATTTCATTGTTGCTTCATTTAGACAATTCCAGCACAGTTTTGAGTAAAAGGTGTTTGAAAATATTTTTGAGGGATTACCGTGGCAAAGTCCGAGGGTAGGCTATCGGGTCCAAACAGGGTATGTTTTTCATAATTTAATTTATTTCTAAGAAATTTTGAGGCAAAAAAATCAACTGTGTGGTAGTATTATGTGACATTACCGAAGTGAAGAATACTGGTACACGAACTGGTGTGCGCTTGAGCCTAAAGTGAGTTTACAGTGTTTACCTGTGGATGGGTGATACGCAGTCCAGCTATGTAAACAAAGCAAAGAGTAGTTTGGATAACCACACACTAAATTAAGAGGGACTTCATTCTCCGCTCAGATTTGCATTACTGTACAATTTCTTTACAGACCAAAGCATCATTGTATGAAGCACCTTCATAATATTTTTAAAGCCTTCAACACTCTGTTCACTTTAGAATTTGAAGAGACCTTGTGCAAAGTGTCTCTTTGACAAAAGCCAATAATTTAATAATTTTAATTTGAAAAAAGTTTTCTCATTACTGTGTAACAGGTAAATCTACCCACCAATGCTGTCGAAAAGTAATTCCTAAAACTTAATTCTGTAGAAAATTAATTATACTTCACAAATGAAACACAGTGTTTTTTTCCTCTTATTTAATTAAGATATACATACAGAACTGCAAAAGTCTGGTTTACAAAATTTCCATACTAACAAACTGACTTGAGATGTACAATGTTCTTAGGATTGAGAAATCTGTGTTCAGACTACAAAATGTGATAAACAAAGAAAGGATGGATGGAAATGGGGTATATTCAAGATGCTTATATTAACAAAAAGTGGTTCAGTGGTTGCAGTGTTATGTTCAGAGGAGAAACTTGAACACATCATTTAAAATAAAAAAAAAAATCTTGGTCAATTGCCATCATTAAACAATACTTTAAACATCCCCATCCATTTTATTTACCCATAGCTCAACTTTAAAATGTGTTGCAATTCCCCAAACTTACTTAAAAATAGATACAAAACTGCATTTTGCATACACCCCACAGTTGACAAAAAGTTTGTGATGAGCAAAATAGGTATGGTGGGGTGCAGGGAACAGTGGAAACGAGGAGGACATAATGCACCTATAAAAAAGCTGTTGAGGAAAGCTCAGGAGGTGAGAGGATTAAAAAAAAAAATCTTAATGAGAACAGGCTTCTGCAGGGAAAGAGTGGGGAGTGAAGGGAGCTTTTGAAAAGGTTATGTGCGTGCGCTTCTCTCCGTTTCTGCAAGACACTCCCTGACCAGTGCACGGGCATGGATTATACCTGTATGAGACAGACACAGACAGAATGAGATAAGTGGACTTGACCCAGCAAACTGCAGGCCAAGATCAAGGCAAAATTGGGTTTAACCAGCTGTCTGCCTGTTAAATCATCACCACAGCAGATACAAAGGTGTCTAATCCTATCCATCATAATTACAGTGGTCAAAAGATATATATGTGTGTGTGTGTGTGTGTGTGTGAATTCACATGCTAAAAGCTATGAACTACCTATTGTTCTTATTTGTAACTGTTAGTTTTGTTGTCTCCTAGAAGGTATTTAGAGAAAATTAATTTCTCCTACCAAAGGCAACATTTATTCCATGAGTGTATACAGAATGTTTGTATGTTCATCTATTTTTTGATTATTTGTTTAAGTGGTAATTTATTGGTATGTGCCAAATAATCAAATATTGAACGTTTTCTAAGGTATGGGTACTATGCATGACTAAATATTGGTTTTGTCTGCCATAAACTCATTCACAGGCAAAGAACTGCCTAGCAATGTTTGTTTGGGATCAATTTCTTGTTCAAACCATTTAATTCTAAACAAATACAGATGTCAGACCTGCTTTGATCAAAGAGTGAAAGAGAAGGCTTTATTCTATTGCTATTAGTCGATGACTAAGATCACGACTCATCCTTGGGGTCCTTCATTTCTATAGCAAAAGCATTTCCTCCTGGTTGTCTTATTGACTACACATTGGTCATGGCTGTGTTTTTGACAAGAAAAATTTACCTCTCTTTAGCCTCTCCATAGCGCTCTTGCTCCCAGCGTATGTGGGCCTGATCTCACGACTCATCTCCTCAATGACGGACAGAAGTTCACTGTAGGTGGACCCTTGAGACACTTTGACAGGCTGAGTCATGTTTGGGGGAGAAAAAAAAACTATCAAGATTTGTCAAGTCTGGAAATTCAACATGTTAGTCAGCGGTGAACTAGCTAAAGCAGACAGCTGGGGGCATGTACAGCTCACCCTGGACAGGAGCATTTGACTGAACATTTGTACCCCGTACCTTACAAATAAAACAAAAGGTAGGCAGTGTTGCTGACATTGGTCATTCTGGCACAATTATGACCCTTCATCCTGTACAGGATGAAAAACATCATAAGGATTGGTTGTAGTTTGCATCTAAAATCTCCGATATAATCACGCTGATGCCATCAGTCCATTCCAGACTCCGCTCCACTCTTCTGTCCAGCAGCAGAGCCCAGTGATCACAACAACAGCCGTTCTAAGGTGCAAAGGTGCAGCGTTTTTCGTTAAAGTCTGAAAAAACGTTGCAGCTAAGTGAAAAACTTGTTATGCACAAGTTTCCCTTGGTGGAACAGAACCAGGAAAGTTTAATACAACCAACCTCATTGCACATGTGAAGCAGACTCATAAAAAAGTGTTGAAAAAAGTTCGCTAGTGTTCCCTGAAGAGGTACAGCAGCACAGCAGGTTCTGCACAATACCTGACGTTGTGCAGCATCTTCTTTTTTATAGCCAAAATAATTCCACACAACTGACTCGGTGCCCCTCTTTGGTAACAAACTTTCGGCTGTGTCAGATTCTGTCGAGTCTGAGGCCATTGTGCAACAGGTTAGTGCAGCATTAACTTCTTTCTCCCTTTCTCCCTCCCTCCTGTTTTGCTCCGCTCGACCAAGCGCTCGGCCAAGCGCTCGGCCAAGCGCTCGGCTTACTCACAAGTCACATCACCAGTCAAAATGCAGCCTTTGCGGTTAGAAAATCATGTTTTATCATACCGTGATATTATCGCAAATGCAATTAATCGTTCAGTCCTAAAAATAAGTAAGTATGATTAGTGCTGATTCTTTGTTGTGTTGATAGATACTAGCATTACAGAAATGTATTGTTTACATCTTTAGATCAGACTGTATTTGACTTATTGATCCAGGAACTTTACCGAAGATTTTAACACCTCCTCCTCTACAACAACACGTTAGAATATTTTGTCTTTATTCTCATAAAATTACGACTTTAATCTCGGAAATAATGACTTCATTTTCATAAATAATGACTTGAGTCTCGTAAATAATGCCTTTATTTTCGTAAATTTACGACTTTATCCTCGTAAATAATTACTTTTTTTCTTGTGAACAATGACTTTATTCTCGCAAATAACTTTATCCAGGCTTATTTAAAAAAAAATTTAAAAAAAAAAAAAAAAAATACAAGGTTGTGGCATAGCCTGGGAATACCAAGATATAACTAAATTAGTCATAAGCCATATAGCCTAGCCCTATATATATTATATGGTAAAACTAAAGAAAACAGAAAGCAGAATGAATAACCGGACTGCAGACATACCTGAACAAAGCCCATGGAGGGTGGACCAAAGTCACTAAAAGCTGGCCTAAAGTTGGATGACGAGGGCAGGGATGGAGAGGGCACAGAGGAGCCTGGACAAAGAAGGAGAAGAGATGCCTCACTGACAAAACAATGAGAAGAAACACTGAATTTAATCTCTGTAAGGTATAACACGATCATCTGTAAGGTTCCCTAATACACGTTAGTAGCGCTGAACGACTTTAGGAAAAGACTGAATTGAGATTTTTCTGGCAGATATTGTGATTTCAATTTGATTTACAGTTTTCTTCAAAGCATCAGTGCAATATGGATGTGTGCAATAACATATACAAACACACAAACAGAAACTTACACTGTGCCATTAAAACATTACAAGCTATTATTCTACTGCAAGGATGAAAACTAAAGGTGAGAATTACTTCCAAATGTATCCTTGACAGTGTTGCCACTTACCTTGAAAAGTAATCTGATTACTCCTAAAAAGGTAATCTAGTGACTTTGAGTTACTTTATTAGTTACATTCAGCAGCTGGCAATAACTGTCCGTAGCCACCTCAATGCAAATATGACAACCGGTTACGGCAAAACTCACTTTATTGGAAATGCATTTTAACAGTAACGTCAACATCTGCAGTATCTCCTGACATTTTAACTGGAAATTAATGTCATCAATATTTAGTATTATTATAATCTTATGATTTCAAGTCAATATGTTATTTTTGTGTAATTTGGGCTTTATCATGGCAGACATACTAAATAATGGTTAACAGACACAGGCTCCTACCATATGTTCTTTAGGACCCTGGGGAGTGAGAGTTTGCTGATGTGGTCACTGGAAGTCAGAACTTGGAGCTCAGATCATCATAACATCAAAGTTTAGTGCTCCCAGCTCACTATGAATTTGAGGGACCCTCATAGGGTCGCGGGGGGGCTGGAGCCTATCCCAGCTGTCTTAGGGTGGAAGGCAGGGTACACCCTGGACAAGTCACCACCTCATCGCAGGGCACACAGAGACAGACAACCATTCACACTCACATTCACACCTACGGTCAATTTAAATTAACCAATTAACCTAATCCTCATACATGTTTTTGGATGGTGGGAGGAAGCCGGAGTACCCGGAGAGAACCCACGCAGACACGGGGAGAACATGCAAACTCCACACAGAAAGGCCCGGTACCTTCTTGCTGTGAGGCGACAGTGCTAACCACTACACCACCGTGCCGCCCTCCCTACTAACATCTGAGCACATAAATCATTTCCACTAGACTTTTCACCAGACTTTTCAGACAGACTTTTTTTGTCATGCGCTCCTCCTGAAAAAGCCTGTGGTGATTTTTCAAGTGCCGGTAAAAGTTGGTTGTGTTTCCGCTGGATGTTACAACTTTAGCACAGTTCCTGTTCTTTTGCACGTCTGCAGCCTCAAGCCCTAATGGCCGCCGTGCTTATTGACTTGTAGGTTAAATCCCCTAACTCTGCTTCTGGTTCTTTGATGATCACAGGATTGCGTTGTCTGAAATTGTGATTTCCATCAGAAAACAATAAGTCATTCAGCCTTACATGTTAGTTCATCATATTTTACACTGAAGAGTGCTGAAAGTGCTTTATCATTTCCTTTATTAAATTGTGGTGAATGTCTTTGGTTTAAACATCAATTAGTTTAACAATGATCACAGCACGATGATGGTTATGTACTGTTTCTGTGGATTCTTCAAATATAACATTGCCTTGACCGTGCTACTGGTTTATCATGGAAATTAAGTGTTGAGCAGAAATACGTCTGATGGCTTAAAATGTATTTCAATAACACAGCGACTGGCCACCAATTGTATGCCCAACATTAAGGTTCTGTGGTGTTCGCACCTGGAGGTGTGTGGTTCGAGCCAGACGGCGCAGGAGCGATGGGTTTGTAACTCATGGCGATTTCAGTCGGCAGCTCTCCGTACGACGCGCCACTTCCTTCGGCCCCGTCAACCCGGTGCTTATACAGCTTTACTGGTGGTGATGAGCTCCTAAGAGCTGATGCAGAGAACAAAAACCACACACACACACACACACACAAAGAATTCAGCTTAGGTGTGCTGTTATCAAAACAGTAAAACTTAATTTCAGAACAGATTTTACTACTTTGTAGGATAAAGACCAACTCTTGACACATTTTTCAGTTTCTGATTTTTTATAATCATAAATTGCACCAAATAAATTAACAAAAAAATCCTTTTCGCAATGAAAATCAATCATAAAATATTAAATTATTAATATGTTAAAAATAATAAACAAAATACATGCCCAACTGTCTCTTAGCACAGACACCCCATTTACCATTATCTGGTAATGGTCTGCTAACCGTGTCCAGTGTGATAATTATGGTACTTAATTATATACCTTGCACTGTTTTCTTCTAACCATTATAATCTCCTTTAAAATCTTCTACATGTGTGTTTAATGTCACACTGCTGCAGTTCATCTCACAACCTCTTTTCAATGAAGACCGTGTTCAAGTCAAATCTGCTAGATATCATTCATTTGATAACTAGTTTAATATGAATTTTACTGGAGCAGTTTCGTGTGTCCGGGTTTCCAAAAACCTCTCAGAGTGAGGGTTATCTGAATATGATTGGACAGTACCAACCGAGCGAGATGGTGCCGAGTGAAACAAAAGCTGACGCTAGCTTTAGAGGAAGGTGTCACGCTAACTACTACATGGTAATGTTAGCTACATTAGCTAACTTAGCTGTCGCCGGCTAGCATAACAACATAAGCAGGACGCGGGATAACAATAGCGATGCAGCGTTGATAGTATGCAAACAGACAATGATCGATACAAAAGTCATCTACATGTGTGAGCATTCATATGCCTCCAAACGATTCAAAAAGAGGCATTTTTATTACCTTTATAGGGAGACTTGGATATCCTCTGTGGGGAGGGAGACCTGGCTGTTCTCGTGTGAGTCTGCGCAGTAGAGGAGCGTAGTGTACTACTGATTTTTTTTTTCTTTTTAGAGCGATGCGATTGGATGATGAGTAACCTATGACGTTTGTTCAAAATGTTTTCATCACGAGGAGTTATAACAGTGGCAAACATTAAAAATTAAAACAGAGCACTAAATAAATAAACAGCATATGTAAAGGCTGTGTATCTTATTTGTATTACATTACATCGTTACAAAAACAATACTTAATCCCAATTATCTGTCAAACAAATGAATCATATTTGAATTGGGAGGTTGAAAATGTTGAAAGGGGGCTTTACAAAAATATTGAATATTCCAGTGAGCAAAACACCCAAAATTGAAGCAGCTAAGGGCAAGATTTATTTATTCTGCTCTGTTGTCTACCATCAAAATTCAAAACAGACTGAGTAGTAAACTCCATGAAGAGTAAACAGATGTTGATGCTTAAAATTGGTCTCTTTATGGTAAATCTACAGTGATCATAATGAAAATGATTATCAGAACACCTTAAAGCTGCAGGGGACTTTGAGCAAATATGATAAATAGTTGTGTTTTTTTAACAGTCACTATATACTGACAGTAATCCATGAAACATAATCTGTGAAATAATCATGCATCGCTGAGCTGGAGAAGGCGGTGTCAAACTGGACAGCACTGATTAAATCTACTGTAATGCTTATTTTTTGCCTCAAATATTTTCAGAAATATGTTAGGAAATATTAGTGTTCTGTTTAGAGGTAGAGGGTTCAAGATGCAGCCAACATGTTGAAAACAGTTAAGGCAAGACAGAGTATCATCCACTATCCAGAGCAAACTCTTCTGGTGGAGAAATGTCTTTTGATGTTTAGACACCTTTACACATTTGCTTTTCATGCACAATGTTGAATGTTGAGTCTCATTGTTTGTTAATTTCACACTAGATACTTACTGCCATTTGAGGACAAAAAAGTTGATTTCACACAGTTCTAAGCATACATTTTAGAATTACCTGGGCCCAGAAAACCTGCACTGGATTAATATTTCCAACTGAAATGAGTATTTCAAACACTGTGAATAACATGATATTATAATCAGCTTTCCACTTGGAGTTGTGTAAAATTATGGTGCCATAATTTCTTTTGTCCAGAGGTTGTGATGAGAACAGTCCAGCTTCCCCTCATCCTCTCTTTATGACAGCAGTCTGTAACTGTGGTAGTTTTAAATTCCAGTTTGGTGTTAATAAACCATTGATCTAGTCACTTTTGTCACATGATGCCACTTGATTTAAAACTAACAAATGAACAAAACACTTGAATTCTTAATTGCTGATCAGACAAGGTCCTTGTTTGCGGTAAATCATCCAGTCATAGTAAATCAGAATCGTACACTAGAGATAGAAAGAGCAGACATTATTCACCAATGTTGAGGTTCAGTGTGCAGATGAATCAGACTCTTAAGATGCTACTAGATGGAAAGGAGCAGTGCTTTTGACTTCACTGCCACAAGGTGAAGGTGATTGTTTTTTTTTTTTGTAATGAGATGACATGTCAGTAAGAGCAGAGTGGGAGCAGAATGTTCCTTGTGTGACCTTAAAGCTACGATAAATGACCTTTGTTGCAAAAATGCAACAAATAAGAGGTCATAAGTGTGTCATCCTTATCAGTCATGATGACATACAGTGTGTTAACTTTCATATTTGCCAATTTGTGTGACAGAAAGTTTTCCATTCGTAACGAACACTCCATGTTTTTAGGCATCATGGGATTCATCCTTTTAGAGCTGGTTTTATTAGTGGATGTTTTAACAATATTTTGCCAAAAAGATAAGTAACATTCAGTTTAAGATGCAACAAAAATGCATTCCTTTTTGATACTTCCATCATTGCCTTGTAAAGATTTGGACATGTTTAATCTATGATTTTATATCTCAGTTTTCATTTGTGTCTGTTTCTTAGTTAAGGGCCTAATCAGCGTATAATCCATGACAACAAATAAGGATGATTAGAGAAAATCATTTGTCAGTTGCAACGTCTTTTAAGCTAGAATACATTTCGGGATTTTGCTGAGATACATGTAGAGACATTTGTCTCAATTTTCATGTATTGCTGACAGGTATTTGATCAGACCGTTGAATGTGTCCCCATGAAAAACCTTCAAGACGCAGAGTTAGAATAATTCACATTACAGCAAAAAAATATGTATGCATGTGTCTTCTAGTTTGTTCAGCACTCTACTGGCTCCAGAGTGGTTCCCAGAGAAGAGCTGGCCTTTCAAGTGAGTTTATTCTGTTTGTTTTGGTGGCTGTCTGAAGCTACAGCCCTGGCACAATGAAGCAAAGAAAATCGTGCATGTAACAACAGACATCCTCAGGAAGTACAGTCTGCTCTGTCCTTTCCTGTAAATAGTCTTGGTGATGCATTCCACTCTGCTGTCAACATATTTGTCCACCACCTCGACCTCCATTCACAGAATGTTGATGAGATCAACATCTGTCTTCACTCTCCTGAAGTCTATGGTCACCTCCTTAGTTTTGGTCACGGTCAAGAGTAGATGGTTCCATAAGGGCCTCTCAGCAAAGCTGGCCACCATATTCCTGCATTCCAATTCATGTTCATCTTTAATACATCAAAGTACTGTAGAGCTATTACAGAATTTCTGCAGACAACAGACCTCTGATTTGCACTGAAGAGACCAACTCCAATAGCCATGTTCAAGCTGCCCTCTAAGGCATCAAACTTTCAAACCACAGTTGCCAATGGTTGAAACACTGGAAAAACTTTGATAAGTTTTATTTTGTTTCTTTTGGGTTTGAATAAAGTGTGTTTTACAATGGACAGCAAGGTAAAATGCCAGTGGAGTTAATATAACATATGTAGTTTACTTTAGTGTATTATAATAATTGTATGTAAATACTTAATATATATATGAAAGTGCTCTGACAGCTTTGTTATTGTCAGCTTCATCACGAATGATGATGACTGACCTTGGATTTTGCATTCTGGTGCCAGAGGAATCATCTCCAGCTCAAAGCAGGGAAGACCAAGGAGCTAGTGTTGGATTTCCAGAGGCGCAGATGTTCTCCCCAACACCAGTGAACATTCAGGGAATGGACATTAAGATTTTTAAAACATATAAGTACCTGGATGTTCATTGAATAATAAACTTGACTGGTCAAACAATTCAGATGCACTGTACTACAAGAAGAGAGAACAGATTCAGGTCCTTTGGGGTGGAGAGAAAACTACTGAAGTCCTCCTCTGACTTTGAGGTGGTGTCAGCCATCTTTTTTGAGTGGTCTACTGGGGCAGCAGCATCTCCTTTGCCAACTGCTGACAGGAAGTGACTGAACAGGCCAGCAAAGAAGGTCAGCTCTGTGATGAGTTGCCCTCTTGGTGGTGGTGGAGAGGAGAACGATGGTCAAGCTGTCATATCTATGGATGGCATGTCCCACCCCTTGCAGGAGAGCTTAACACCACAGAGAGGCTTGTGACAAGCTCATTCACCCACACTGTCTCACATAAAGATACCACAGGACTTTTCTTCCTGCACTGGTCAAACTATTCAACCAACACTGTTCTCAGTAATCACTCACACCAAAACGGACACAATGAGTAACAGCACTCCTGCTGAGAGAGTGCTACAAATCTCTCATAATCCAATAATGTGCAACATGTTTTTGTAAATGTTCATTATTATTGTTTCTCTCTACTGAAATATCTGTAATCTTATTACACCAGTTAGTCCATTTTGTTCACTTGGTCCATTTGTGAATTTTGTAGCAAATTAGTCAGTCAAATTAGTATTTAATATGAAAAACAATGTACATTAAAGAAATGCACATGCTTGACTTTATGAATACTTTGGCCATGATTTCACACCGGGAAGTGCTATTCATTAGTCAAAGAGTGTAAATATAGATATTACTCAATACCTTTTGTTGACTTTGTAAGAACATGCAGCTACCGACTGTGAATGTAGAAATTTCATGACCAAAAAACACTTATTTCCATAATTGACTTTCAGAAATAGCACCTTAACAGTGCACGCTAATGGCACACAGGTCTTAATGATGTCTCTCGCTGTGCTGAGAACATGGTCAGCAGGTAATGTTCAAGAAATCCACAAAAAAACTTGTAGCAGGATTTCACAGTGAAGGTAAGGTAAGTCAGAAAGAAACCTTTCTTTTCTCTTGATGTCTCTTGCCATAATGGACTAATGCTTTCCAATTACACTCTGACTCATTTACAATTTTCTTTGGCACTAACAGTTAATGCACAAGTCTGTTAACGTAAAGGTCAGTTTTTATTATCCGTCATCAGGTCTTACATCACTGACAGTATGCTGGAGAAACATATTCATTTTACTTAGCCCATCGGCCCATGTAAAATATAAAGTTAAATATAAACGTTTACATCTTTATGACTAATATTCACAATTTTCACTTTATATATCTTTTATCAACAAATACAGCAACCGCTGTCTTCCTTCCTCTTCCCTCCATTTCTCTCTTACCAGTGTTAGGACAAGTTGATGTAATCAATTACTTATTACTCAATGAAAAATTAATCACATTACTTTACTTATTAGTCAGCAGCAACATCATTATTGTTACATTAGTGCTGTTTTGCTTTTAAAAATCAAAAGCTTGAGCTTTTGATGTTGAGTCTCCACCCTGCCGACAGAGACTTCATGTTGCATTCAGGTGTAAACCTCTTAAACTCCAAGTAAGTCAAGCTGTTGTTGTAAAGTTCCCTCCTGACACCTGGTGAATCTTCTTTTTGTTATTAAACAGCGTGTTAACCAATTGCACAATTAAATAAGTTTTAGTTATTGGATATCAGCATCAATCTACCTAGGCTCAGCAGGTGGGGAATTATGTAATATTAATATGTTTTATTAAATAGTAAAATGTAAAATGTGTTATTCAAGTAGTAAACTCCTTTAGCATGTGCTTAAGATTAGTGAGTGTTGGTGTGCAGTCAAGAAAAATAGAGACATAGAGTGTGTGTGATGGACTGATGAAGCTGCTGCTGTGGGTAATTGAGTTTTTCTCAACAATAACCTGCAATAAATGTTTAGAATCTATTAGAACAATACATCTTCACTTCCCTGAAGGACTGGCTCACAGTATTTACCTTCAAATAAAAGGGTCCATTGTCCATCATTACAGCGAGCTTTCCTTGACCATGTCAGATATTCTTTATATTCTGAAGTGTATACTAAAGAATAGGGTTTTGCCCATGAAATAATCATTACACATCTGTACATACAGCTGCAAGGTTATTTTGACCAACAAAATGCATTGAGAATTTGAGAATGAATTGAATTGAGATGAGAAAATGAATTGCATATATACGCATATAATATGCATACATCCTTGCATAGGTTTGAATTGAATTCAGTTATTTTTGTGACTTGTACAAGCTCGAATACAACATCTGCTGGCAAGATTTGTATGTTATGTCTTTATGTATGAGGACTAGAATAGAAACAATTTTCTTAAGGCTTTAAGTCAGCTTTAAGAGTCAGGAAAGAAAATAGGCATGCATGTACAAATACAGGTAAAAATGTAACTGGTGGTGTGGAGAAGAGAATGCTTGAAGGCAGGTGGGGAAAGACTGAATCTGGAAAATTACAGAAAACATGTCCAACATTGTGAGGGTTGAGTTGGAATTGGTGCTCTTTGAATAAAATCTGTGACCCCAGTTGTATTATATAGTATACATGCTGTCTGATTTACCTGGATATGCCTGCATTTAGACAAGGAATATTTTTGTTCAATCTTGTCACACAGTTCCCCTCAGATTCTTGGTGGTCATGTTGTGGAGGCTTTTTGTTCGAGTGAAGCATTCTATTGAAATTTATTTTACTGTCTTTGAAGAGAAAAGATTGCTGTGTGGCCTCAGGCCAGGGAAGGAGATGAGGGAGATTGAAGAGAAGTGAGCAATTCACAGGGAAAAGGAAGACATGTATCTATTTCATATATCTATTCCCTCAAATTTCGTTGTACCTCCCCAGTATAATGACAATAAAGAATATTCTATTTTATTCTATCATAAAAACATGTATCTGTTTAGCATACAGCTTGATGTCATCCATGGTGGCTGATTGTCGCTCCACTTCGGACTCAGTGTCCGAATCCACTCTTTTTGATGATCTGACTGAGAGGGTTCAGACCTATGCAGAACAGCAGTGGTGACAGTACATTCCCTTTGTATATATATATATATATATATATATATATATATATACATATATATATATATATATATATAAATTATGGCAATTTGAAAAACTTAATTTTGAAAAAAAAAATAATTAACCAATGTTTTCATCATTCAGAAACCATAACACAGCAAACAAAAGCTGAGGATGAATGCTTTCACTCCTGTCACTGAAAAATAGGCATTAATTAAGTTAGTATGTAAGAACATGGGCAATTTGGTGTTTTGGCAAAAGCACTATTTCTAATGTTAAAAACATATTTTATATTACAGTACAAGCTCTGTGAAACTGCAACATTTGAATCACAATGTCATAATAATCTACAATTATCCTCAGCAAAGTTAGGGAAACAGAAGAACACTCACTCAATTATATATACTTAGGAAATGGCATAGACAACATGGGTATATATTATTATCTTACGGTACTTTATTTTGGAAGGGCTGACCTATAGATACATTAATATAATTTTTTATCCATTGATATTCACCATTCAGAGACAGAGAAGGAATGAAAGTTGAAGGTATTTTTAAACATTAAATATTTGTGGCTTTTAAGAAAATATTCCAGACTGAAGCCCCAGATACCCACCCTTATCATTATTAATGGATATAAACTCGCACTTTCTTCTTGTTTTCAGCACAACACAATAACCTGGTGGTTGATTTAATTTTAGATTGATGCTTGACCTCATCCGACTGCATCAAAACACATTTTATTGAATTTAATTTCAGTTTTTGCTGCTGCTTATCTCTTGCTACTCCAGTCCCTTGCTCTCATTTATCATCATCACAACTATCACTGCACCACTGGTACATAGTGGTGTTTAACTTTTACTTTTTAACTTCAACTTTTATGATAAAATCAAAAGTTTTCAAATGGCCTCACAGAGGTTTTCACATCCAACATTGCACTTGCACTTGCATTCACTTGCATTAGTAGCACCACTCCCTTGAATTATCTTCTTAAATAAAACTCAAACTCAAAATTATTTAAAGAAGAAAGTGCTGCTTCTTTCCCAAAGGAAAGCTTCACAAAAACATATTGCTCATTTCAACATCAAAACAACAAATGTCTTCTTACTCTCGCCTGTCCTGCTCTTCTGCTTCATTTTTCAATATTTCTTTATTAAGATGTAAATAAATATGTTCTTAGTTGTTTTGTTTTGTTTTATTATAAGGTATTCATTTGGGTGGTCATGTTGGTGTGGACTGGAAATCCACTTGGGATGAAAAGTTAAGAGCTGGATGTTATCAGAAACCCTGTCAAACCTGTGAAAGAAAGCCAGAAAAAAGGGAACATATGATGAGAAAAAAAATAAAGTACAGTATCCCACTGTGGAATCGTCAGCCATCCAGTCATGTAGGCAATATATGTAGCAGGTGGACCACAGAAACCCTGTATTCTCCTAGTGTTTACTATTTGAAAGCGTAAATGACTGTAGTCAGGACATGTCTTACAAATCAAGACTCCATCACCTAAATAATGCATGCTTAGATTGAAAGTTAAATCAAACTGTGGCTTTGGACAATCATGACACCTTGATCAAAGGTGCCTTTAAACAACTCCCATTGCATAAGTACCACATATATAGCATTTAGGGGACATAGACCAATAGATAGGGACCAGTAGATCCTTTATACTGGCCTCTATATCCAGTCTGCACACACATATGCACAGACAAGATTCACAGAATCTTCACAGAACTGTCGTTATGTTTGTGCTTAAGTTCTTCAAAACAGTGGAAAGGTCCATGAAAAAATTTCACAATCACTTTGACACAAGCTACTTCCAGTTTGACAAAACATTTCTGTTGAGAAAACAGTCAGCTTGAATGCTCACAAAGAACACATTTTTGCCGCTGTGGGTGACAAGTGAGGTGAGGTGTGGACTGGAAACCCGGTTAGGATGAAAAGTTGACTGCTGGGTGTTGCTTAAAAGCTACATATGCTGTCAGAAATCTGGTCAAAACTGTTAAAAAGTGAAAAAGAGAACATTGCTATCATGGAAAAAATATTACAAATATAACCCTTGTGCTGCATCACAGCAAATGGAGCACAGACACAAGAATGGAGATGATAAAAAAGTGAAATTCAAGAGGAGACACATTTTCAACCTTCAAAAACATCCTTATTTAGTAGTAATAATATTTCATGACAGAATAGAATACAATAGAAGATTATCTTTATTTAAGATCTTTATTGTCAATGTGCTAAGAACAATAGAAATACAGTGTGCACATCTGATCTCCTGTTGGTTCATCTTGTTTGTGGTCCATTTGTGTTATAGTATATTGTGATATTTTGTGCTATGACATCAGGAATGGGAACTGAAATGTGATTCCAGGAGGTTGCTCAGATATGTAGTTAGCCGTAAAGCTGTCAGCGGGTAGATAAAGTAAGCGTCAGTAACCAACTAAGTGTTGGTTTTCAAAAAAGACACAAATGGGTAAATAATACAGCTGAGATGTTTTTTTTCCAAACAACAAGAAGAAAAAGATGATTAAAAACAGTATGCCAACAAGCCCAGAGAGGAGAGGCACAATGGGGGCACCTGACAGACAGGTAAGTCATGATTAAATCAAGAGTATAAACAACACAAATACAAGAGCTGCATATCAGTTCAGGGACTCAAATAGGGAACACAATGGCTGTCCCATTCTCTGAATATAGCAGAGAAATGCTGCATTTTTATTTGAATATTGCTGCCTTCAATATTCCAAAAATATCTAAAATATTTCAGTTATGTTGTACACAAAACTGTTACTAGGGAATGAGCGAGGAGAGACTCAATAACTGACCTTTAACTGATGATGAATAAGCAGTAACATGACATAGCAAAGTGAAAAAAGAGAAATAAACAGTGAAAAGAGCAAATTTAATACCATGTTAATGTGGACACACTGTCAGAGGGAATGGCTTCTTCAGTGTACAGGCTATGTTAGAAATAATAAAAGCTAAATGTAAACAGTTTTTTGTGAAGCTGTTCATTATTGCACAGACTCACAATCAATTACCCATTATAGTGGGAGACTGAGAGCTTTGTGTTGTGCTGAGTGTCTTGTTGACCAGACGTGATAATTTTGTTTCACATAACCACTTTTTTCTCTCATCCCAAAGCCACGAACCGAAGAGTAGAAGAGCTGAAAATATTAATGGTTATTATTTTAATTGCCTCAGCAAGTTCTCTTAAATATTTATGAAACCACAAAATGTTCCACATAGTCTAACAACCCTGCAATTTTACTGAACACTTTGAAGTAAATAATCTGTCAATGAAATATTATCACTACTAACAAAGCAGGACTGATGCATATGATGTATCTCCCGTGTCCTCTAAAATAAAAAAAAAGAAATTGAAATAAATGAATTATCCGTGTGAATGTAGACATGCAGATTTACCGTCACTAAAACAAAACCGAGCACAGTCAAGAGACTGCACTAACAGACTGTCAGCATTGGTCAGATTCAGAGCAGATTTTGATAAATTTGGATTGAAATACCAATATTAAATATCTTTGTCATAATCTCATATGTCAGCTCTCTATTCCCAACATTCTGTACTTATTTTATTGTGGAGCTGTGAGGTTTTACAGAATTATCAAACGGTATTTCCATTGTGTTTCGTTCAGGTATTCATTACAGCCTAAGTGTAAGACAGATAGAAATCCATGTTAGAGACTGGCATATTAAAAAGAGTTAATCCAGTTTTATGAGGGGTTGAACATGTTATCTATTTCTTCAAAGAGTTTTTATCTTATTTTATCTTATCTCATGGGCACTAAATAACTACAACGTTGTTTTTTTAATTGATGGAATGATTTATATGTTGTTACTCTGTGCAATACATTAAATTCTAGAAATTTAAATGGCATATATTAAATATGCACTGTATATACTTTTCATAATTTTATATTGCTCTTCTTTTCTATAATTTATGTTGTAAATGGGAATACATTTCTTTATGTTGCAGCAAAGTAATTTCCCAGGTTGGGATCAATAAAAAAAATGATTATTCTATTTTATTCAAGAGAAGGGTAGCCTTGGTATTATAACCTGCTCTCACTCACAGACAGATTGTCTGGTCTTAATACAGGGAGTTCTGTTCAAAAATAACTCTTCATTTCAATGCTGCTGAAAGGTAATTTGCATCAGTAATGTTTGGAAACAAAACATCCAGATGTTAGTGTTAGCATTTCAAAGCCTAAAAAGCACAAAAATATGATCTTCCACTTTAGTTGCTCTCATTATTATGAAATCAAATGAAATGATGAATGATGAATAATGATTCTAGATACTAAAAGGCTGTACCTGAGATTTTAGCTCAGATAAACAAAAACATTTTTCAGCAACATTAATTATTCATGACTAAATGAATCACAAAGTAAAACTAATGTGATCATCGTTTCATTGCCATTGCTGTTCCTGATGACTGTGTGGAAATGGTTTGAACTTCTCCATCAGGAACAGAAAGGTACAATAGTGTGAAGCAGATAGCCAGGCTGCTCTAATGCAGTTTGATGATGTTCACTTTTGTGGAAGTGGAAAAGTCTGAGTGTTGCAGTCGGGGCTTGAGGCAGGGTGCAGGAGCATGCCTTCTCTGCTCTGAAAAAGAAATGGACAAAAAAGATTTGTAAGGTTTAAATCATCCTTGCAGGAATAAAAATTTGGTCCACTGCTCTACTTTTTACTTCTTCTTTAAACTGCACATCATCCATTTGCATGCAACTGGTAACTTTGCTGATTGAAGGTATGCACCCAAAACCTGACGATTTGGCCTTGCTTCTAAATGATGACATCCCAGGACTGTAGTTATGGTTTGTTTCTTATACATTAGTCAATAAACCAATATGACATGCACCTGACAGCCAACTTTGAATGAGAAGGATCCGCTTTGTTGGTCATATACACATATACAGGCACATGAAACTTGACCTCTGAATTTAACATAAGGGGATTAGGGGTTCAGCGTCTCGCTCAGGGTAGCCTCTCTACATCCACATACACAGGCAGCACAAAGGGTTGGTGTGGTTAGGAATTAAATTTATTTCATGATGATTATAGATGATTTCCTCCCATCTACACACGCACAAAAAAAAAAAAAACATTACAGCCTGAAGCTGACAGCAACACTGCATCAACCTAGCTGGCCAGAGTCAAGACTGGTAGCTAAAAGTTGACCATTATGGTTGGTTTATGGTTGGTGCAGAGAACACATGAACAGGGAACCAAAAGCAGAAAGAAGAGTAGGTAGGTAGGTGTTTTAATGAAACAAATAGTACAGATGATAAGTTTGGGTCAAGTTTATTATCTTTAGCGAAATGACGAAAACTAGAATTAAAAAAAAAAATATTTTTGTTAATTGAAATAAATAAAAACTATATTAAAGAGAAAAAAGGTAACTAACCAAAACTGTATTGTGTGTTATAGATAAAAATCCCTTTCTTTTGGTCTTTGTCAATTTTGGATAGATATGAAATCAATTCATTTCACTCTACCAATTTTACAACAATTTCAGCCGACGGCACCTTATGGCACTGCGCGGCACCCCACAGTCTGTCCTCTCATCACTTCTCATTTAGCTCTGTTGTACCAGGCACGCACACTCCCTGTTGGTATTTAACCCCAGCAGCAGTATTACACACGTTGCTCTTAAGGGTGCTCTGCTGTGGACTGTTATGGGTGTTGTGTGCATGTTTGGTTGTTCAACAGTGACTGAATACATTTTTTTTAAATGTTTCTTTTGTTAATTTTATTTTAATTTTATTCTTTTGAATCCTGCACCTGACAAATAACCTAATAAAACTAATACTAAAACTAATAAAAACTAAACTAAAACTAATCATTGAGAAAAAAAAATGAAAACTAACAAAAACTAGCAAACCTGCTCTAGAAACTAATTAAAACTAACTGAATTGGAGAAAAAGATAAAAATAAATAAATAAAGTAAACTATAATGAAATCCAAACCTCTTATAACCTTGGTTTGGGTCAGCAAGGTATATATCAGGCAGGTGACAGGTAACATTTCCACACAGCTACGATGATTGACCATTAAAGGAACAAAGAACCAGTATTAGTGGTCAATGACTGATGAGGGAAGTGAGAATATAGGAGTACATGAATAATGAAGTCCGGTGGGAAAAGTTGGTTACAACAATTTCATGGTAGTCAAGATAGTTCTCTAAAAAATAAATCTCATGTCGGCATTAAAAAAAACCTCATATGATCACGACAGTCTGAGTTTCATCATCTGACTGCCATGAAATTTGTACAAATTGTCTTAGTAAATTGTTGACCTATCAAGTTACCTTCATTGTTGATTTGTGTTTGGACTCCAAAAGCAGTTTAATCTTGTAAATTGTTGATTGTTGTTTAAAAAGTTGATTGTGTTTGCTAAATTGGTTAACTTGCAGGTTTGTTTTAATGAGATTTGGATTTAAGAAAACAAACATATTGCCGGGATGCTGGAGGACTGCATGCTTCACGGCACAGGCCTTCTGGAAAAGATTAGACCAAGAGCCCAAGAATGGTTTGATGCATGGCCAGTACTCTCTGAAAGAACAAAATGTCTGTTTGTTTCCTGTATAGAACTCATATATTATTCAGTTGCTGTTAGCATCATTGTCTGGTTACCATTATTCACAAGGCATTTACTTTGTAAGGCAGATGATGGAAATGCTTTTGTCTCAATACTGAATACTGAATACTCACTACTGAGACGTGACCATTATTTGTCAAATGACTTTATTTGTGTTAACATGCTTTTATTTACACAAGAGAGATGAACCTCTATAAATCCCACAATGGGAAAATTTACATGGAAAACAGACAATAGCTGATTTTATCAATCTGCTTTATGGCTTCTTTCCTATCATCCTCTACCGGCACTGGAAGCATGAGGACAAAAACACAAGCCCAACCTGGTCAGTCAAGGTTCTGCATTTTTTTTCCCTGCATCTCCTTTGCCTTGCCATTGTCATTTGTAAGTTAGTTAGATAGACAGATTAAATAGAGATTAAATTAGATGAAAGATTCTTCACTTTGATAGTTTTGACAATTTATCTCTGCTCTCTGCATTTGGATCTGTTCCTTTTGTGCTGCTACCAGCAGCTTCATTACAGTTGGGTGTATAAAATATCAGAAACTGGGGGAAAATGTCAGGCCGTGTTTCCAAAAGCCTTGAATGTCTTGTTTTGTCTACCACTCAAAGATATTCAGTTCACTGTCACAGAGAAGAAAAAAAAACAATAAATATTCACATTTAAGTATACCAATTAACAGTGATGAAATATAGCTTTGAATTACTTGATAAAGACACATAATACACAATAGAATTAATTCCTAAATGAGGTTATGTAGTTTATAAGATTGATGGATGGAAACAATCTAACAAAATAAATAAATGTTATATACAAAGTTGATTGTAACGTTTTATGTTATATAATGACTATTATGCAATTTTCTTTTATTGTCAAGAAATCAGTCACTTCAGTTATGAAAGTTGACAAGTGCTACTGTGGAGAAATTTTCCATCTGAAACTCTGTTACTGATAAAATTGAATACAATAGAATAGAATTACTTTCTTGATCCCAACCTGGGAAAGTATTTTGCAGTGACAGCCAGAAGCAATATGAAAAACAGAAAAAGCAAGATAAAACAGAAAAAGTATTGCTATTTATAGTATAAAGTATAATTAGAGCAATCTAAAAATCATCAAAAGACAGACTGCACTGGAAATCCAACCCAGAAATATGTATCAAAATGTATAAACAGGTAAATAATTATGACCTGTGGTAAAATATATATAGTGCAAATAAACAGCAAGGTGTAGTGAATTGTAGATGTACAGTATGTTATGATATAGCGTCAGGGTCTTATTGTACAATGTGATGGCATGTGGTAGGAAAGATTTACTGTATCTGTCCCTTCGACAGCAGAGCTGCAGCAGAAGCTGCTCCATTCTCTGTCCAGTGTGAGGTGGAGAGGATGCTCCTCATTGGTATCCATGATGGATAGCAGTGCTCCCTTTCACCACAGTTTCAAATGAGTCCAGCTTGAAACCCACCAGAGAGCCAGCCTTCTTGATGATCTTATCAAGTCTGCTAGTGTCGCTGGCTCTGATGCTGCTGTCCCAACATATAGCAGCAAAGAAGATGGCGCTGGCAACAACAGACTGGTAGAAGATCTCCAACATCTTGCAGCACATGTTGAAGGATCTCAGTTTCCTCAGGAAATAGAGTTATCCCCTTCTTGTACACATCCTCTGTGTTAGATCTGCAAGACAACGGCACAATAACGCTTAAAAAAGCAGCATGTCCACATTTTAAATCAGACCTAATAAAAAATAAAAATCAATATCACTCAAAGGTCCAACATGCTAATAGCTTAGAGCCTAACACACTATGCATTCATGATGTAATACTTAAGAAGTCACAAAACTGTTCTAACTTTAAATTTGACAGACAATTACATTTCAGAGCCTGTAAACTTAATTCTCTCTCACCTACAAATGATCACATTTACTTGCACACATCCCAACACACAAACAAGGAGGAAAGAAGGATTAGGAGGAATGATTATCCTAGTTCAAATAGAATATGAATGAGAGATGACAGGATAAAGGTTAACGCAGCTGTTAATTCTAAACTTGAGCTCAGATCCCACTTCCAATGGCGAAACGCCATTTAAAGTGGCATTTTGTTTCAATTTGTCGCAGACACATCTTTGGCATAACCTTTAGAGAAATGCCAATTAATATAAACACAAGAAATTATTTTGTCAGAACCCACCAGGTGCTGCAAGGTAAAAGCAGTTGTCCACAGGATACCCTGGTAGCTGGTGTTAGTGTGGGCTGGATGCAACTGGTAATGAGCTCAAATGGGAAGACAGTGAGGGATTGCATCCTGGCCGACGACTATGGGAACCAGTGGGGAGGAAAATACAGGTAAAACTTTGTTAAAATTGTGTGCGATTAAAAGGCTTTTTTCCATCGTTATGAAGATATGAAACTTCGTAGTGACATTTTCATAATTGCCACTGCAGGTTGGTGCTTACACAATCAAATCATGGGTGACTCATTCTAAAAGCGCAGATTGTTTCTGTCCCATCATCCCTCCTTTAACATGCAACTCCTGGTAAAGTGATGTTCTGTCACTGTTCTTTTTGTACACAGCTAGTCAGGATGACTTGGCTAACAAACTCTTAGATCACCTAGTATTAGCCACATTTCCATTTCTTTTCAAGGTCCTCCACCAGTGACAGAAAGGTACAATAATTTGAAGCACATTAACAGACTGAGTAAGTTCAAGCAATCTATCCGCTGTTCTAAAGTAAAAGCAGTTCTGGTCTTCAGTTAAGGTGGGGAGCCAGAGCATCTCCCCACTTAAATCTATAGTTTGTCATGTGCTCCGTCCAAAGCCACGCCCCCTCAAACTTGAACATCTCACAGTCGTATTCAGCAGGGAGAGCAGAGCCGTTATGCTACATCACCACAGTTGTAAAACATCCCATTCAAAGCCAATATATCAACATCATTGTATCACAATTATATTGCAGACACTGGAGAGTATGACTCCATTTATGGACGGCTGATTGATAGATTGACAGATGCAGAAGGAGGAGGGGACCAAGGATCCTTGTCTTTGGCTGTGATTGGCCCACAGCCCCACAACTGAGGTGTCATGTCTTGATAAACTTTACAGTGAGGTCTAATGATTTTTTAAAAAGCTCTGTCGCTCTGTATATGACAGATTGTGTTGGCTAAAACGGACAAAATCCCCCAACACAATGACTCACTCTGTTTACAGCCAGACAGACAAATTCATTCCTGCTCCTCTGTCCTCCAGCACCTCCACTGACCCTGTCTCACAAATTATCCAATTCAAGGTCCTTCTCTTCACCCACAAAGCCCTCAATAAGCAGGACCCCTCCTCCCCCTGTGCCACCACACTTCCCACAAACCTCCACTCATTTGATGCCAACCTCCAGACACCAGGACTCGCATTCAAATCTTTATTTTTTCAAATAGTTATGGAGTTTGTGTTCGCAACAGTCCCTCTGGTGCATGAGCTGCTTTCGACCCACTGGATTAGAGCGCTCTCTCTCCAACCATACAAATAACTGTCTGCTACCTGTTAGTTCCATAATTTGCTTGTCTGGGACACTGTATTGAATTTGTCTTCATGACCCTAGAGAGTTTTAAATCTCCCCTGAAAACTCACCTCTTCTCCCTGGTTTCATAAATGAGCACACACTAATCATAGGCACTGTAGTTCTTTTTTAAAAATTACTGTTCTATTTTACTGTTTTAATTTTATTGATATCATTGTAATCTACTGATTTATTTGCCTCATTTTTTATTATTCTGTGCACAGCACAGATCGACTGCTGCCATCTTAAATGTGCGCTGTAAATAAATTTGTCTTGACTTGCCCTGCTGGACTGCGGTGTGGAGCAGCAGGACAATATCTAAAAAATAAACCAAATTAAGAAACTACATACATTTCTATTTCTGTTGCTCATAAAAAAATAGTCAATTTAGTCAAATGTGTAATGTCCTTAATGTTTTTCCTTGCAGATTCCAGCAGAATGGTTTCCATCAATTTGTCATATTTACTTACTTACTTACTGTTTCCATAATAATAGACACTAACAATAACAAAACAAGCACTATTAATGGACATAAATGACAGTGACTGCACTTTTTTTAAACTTTATTTTGTATAACAAAGATAACTCACAATTTTCAAGGGTATTTACCAACACAGCCACTTCAAGAGACAAACCCTTTATTTGTCTGTCTGAAGACAAATTACAAGTGCACAGCATGAACAAAAGGGAAATGATGGTGCCAGCTTACTCCAATAGCACAATAGTGTGGCCCATGAGCAGCTGTTAATACTCATTACTGGACCAATTTAAATTTCTCTTATCAGTTAGTTAGACATAAAACATGGGAAAACGTCAAACTTATCCCTTTTAAGAATCAAAAATCAGTTCCTTTTAATATTTCTGGTCCAAAAGCCAATATTCAGAACCAGGTAAAATTTTATTTAATACATTTCATCTTAAGATAAGATGGTCATGGTGTCAAGGGACAGCAAAATACCAACACATCCACGGAAAAACATATTTCTGTACCATTAACTCTTGAAAACTACATTAAAAAGACATAGGACATAAAGTTGCAAAAGTTATTTTGGCATACTGATCAAAGAAGATGAAGGAACTCACAGACAGTAAAGCAATTTTCTGCAGTTTTAGTACACCCACATGTACATGTAGGTAAAACATATAGGAATATATGAACATAGAATATCAAACATTGAACACTCGCAATAATTTATTTTCAGCATGTTTCACTGCTTCTTGCTGCATGAATAGGAAATTTTCTGGCAGGATTGTGAAACGCAGCAGGAGATAAATACTGAAGTCTCCTATTCATTTCATTTCATTGTACAATTCTGGAGCACGATGATCAACCATTCTAAACTGAAAATATATAACAGTTTTTGAACGACAAAATTCTTTATTCTCAACTGTGATCATCATGAAACAATGACATATTGCAGCAGGAAATCTGTTGTTATGTTTTATTAACATACTTTTCTATTTGACATTGTTCCCCTACAATTAATGTACTGAAAAGACACAGTTACACACATTAAACATTAATGGTTGTTCTGTCAGCACTGTGGCCATCTGGAATGAACACTATCAAACACTACCGTCATTTCCAGAACATTTACAAAATAGACCGACTGGAGAGACTGTGTTGTCAGCTGCTGTTTCCAAGATCAAAAGGTCTGAGGCCTAAATGAGTGAAAAGTAGTGTGGAGAGAGAAAAAGCCTGTTAAAACCACAGGGAAGTCATTTTATGATTACTTTCTGATGTAAAAACAACACAACACTTTGTTCTATTTGATGGCTACGGAAAACCCAGGTCCTCTTTGCTGCTATTAAGATCCTGTGTACGCTCAGCCACACATTTCTGAGATGTTCAGATTTGCTGGTCTCTTTAGAACAAGATGACATTCTAAGATTAAGAATATCAGACAACATAACCCCATCCCTTGGGGGCAGTTGATTCCATTCAGCTCATAGCCACAATGGGCTCCACTGAAAGGATGTCAGTTCTTCCTGTGACAACCTGCCTGGCCATGAAGAGCACATGTGTATCTTTAAGGTTACGAGACTGACTGGAGGAGGTATGCCTCTGTTGTGAGGAGGCAGGGCCTGATTGGGACAAAGCATGCCTTGGCCTGGAGGACTCGTTGTTGTCAGGCCACGCCGTCCTGTGACAAGGAGCAGCTACAGGGCGGAGCTCTGGTTCCAACCCGACCGCCACCCTGCGTTTCCTCCTGCACATGTTGAACAGGAGCCGCAGCTCCTGGCGGAAGGTGGGATTCAGACAGCAGTAGATGAAAGGGTTGTAGCAGGTGGAACTCATAGCCAGCCAGTGAAAGCAGAAGTACAGGGCGTTGGAGGAGTGTATGGCCTGGCTGGACAGCAGCACCACATAGCAGTTAAGTGGGAACCAGCATACAGCAAACACCCCGACCACCAGGAGCAACATTGCCAATGTCCGCCGCCGCTTTCTTCTCTGGGTGGCGTGCTGAGCTGTGGTAGTGTCACCAATGGCGTTGTGTCGCCACAGTCTGCAGGCTACTGTGGTGTAGGAGACGGTGATGATGAGGAGTGGTAGCATGTAAAGTAATATGAACGTCAGGAGGTCAATACACTGCCAGTAGACATCTGATGGCTCTGGGAAGTCTGGGATGCACAGGCTGCGCTCCTTCTCCTTACTGGCGAGGAAGCAAGAAAGACATAAAACAAGGTGGGAATTAGGGCACAGGTGGGTGTAGGCCAGTATCAAACAGTCATTTGAATGTTAATTGCAATAATTTTGTCTATAAAACACAAAAATATTCAATTAACTATCATATATGACCAAAAGAAATAAGAGCAAATCATTACATCAGCAGCTAGCCTGTAAATGTTTTGCATTTTTGCATGAAAATTCAAAGGATTAATATTTTGTTAAGCAGTTGCTGATTCATTTCCTGATGATTTAAAACTTGATTTGAAACTTTGCATATTCATTACACCAACCTAGTAAAATATAATATCACATTCTGTCTTTATTTTGCATGAATGTATGTTATTTCCTTCCACACTGTAAAATATGATTCAGATGTCTCTGTGTGAGAAAAACTTTTAGCAGCCAGAGTTATTATAGGTCACATCTATAGGGACAGTTGGATGGTATTGTTCGACATATGAACAAATATGAGAGCCACAAACACTGCAGAGGCAGGAGGTCAGTGTTGATGGATGGACTTCTTCACTGGAGTCAATCCATCCATCCATTATCTACCGCTTATCCTCATAGGGTCGCGGGGGGACTGGAGCCTATCCCAGCTGTCTTAGGGCGGAAGGCAGGGTACACCTTGGACAAGTCGCCACCTCATCGCAGGGCACATAGAGACAGACAACCACTCACACTCACATTCCCACCTACGGTCAATTTAAATTATTCAGTCCCCATGCATGTTTTTGGAAGGTGGGAGGAAGCCGGAGTACCCTGAGAGAACCCACACAGACACGGGGAGAACATGCAAACTCCACACACAGAAAGGCCCCGGGCCCGGGATTCGAACCCGGTACCTTCTTGCTGTGAGGCGACAGTGCTAACTGCTACACCACCGTGCCGCCCCCACTGGAGTCAACTGACATTGAAACTCTTTCTACACTCAAATTGAATGAATCAAATCAAGTCTTCTGCTGCCAACCTCATAAAATAATATTATACACTGAATCCCTCTTTGATAAAATGTACCTGTATGCAAATGTCAGGAGTTTTTGGTAGATTGCATGAGGAAGTGAGAAGCAGCTGGCCATTATCCAGATAACAGCAATCCAAACTCCACCATGTGACGGAGACATGCGAGGTCTCAAAGGGTGCAGAATCACCTGGAACAAATTCACCACACGCTGATCAAAGTCATTGCAAAAAATACATAATACATCCACATCTGTGTACTCATCTGGGAGTTTAATTCTATACCCCGTTAAAGTTACTCTTCATTAGTGAACCATTTCACATCCTGCTGTGTGGGAGGTGTGGTGGATGTCAAATGTGTTTCATCCATAAATATGTGAACAATGGTCATCAAACCCTCTGAATCACTGTAGAAATCAACGGCTAGAGTACAGTTTTTTTTTAAATTATCTGAAACTCGTTGTGACACGGAATATTAACTTGGCTCCAGCACTTGTTTAGTGCTTATAAGTTATTGTTTATTGGTTCATTTTTGGCCCTTCTTCTTACGTCATTGAACCACCTCTTGCACTGGGCAGCAGTTCTCAATGAACCGGGAGAAGATGCATTCACAGCATCTGTTATTACTTCCCATGGCAACTTTACTGGCTCCTGGACCCAATAAGTATAAAAAAAATAATATCTTTTGATCAAAAAGAGCAAAAAAAAAAGAGTAAATTGGAATTGATTGAGGTTCGTTAAAGATGTTTCACCTCTGATCCAAGAGGCTTAACTGACTGATAGAGTACAGATATTTATGCTCCTGTTGTTTGTTTGTTTTCTGCAGCAAACCATGCCCACACATATGAACAGCAGGTTTTAGGAGATTAAATTAGCAAACAATGAGAAAAGCATGTTTATTTAGCTCCACAGCCGGTACTGTTTATCAAAGGTTAAGAAGAATGAATGTGTTTTAAAAAGCAATTCAAACACACTGAGAAACTGGGATAGAAAATTAAAAAGCATAAATCATACATTCATGCCGACATCCCTGGTGATGACAGAGTGCATGCGGAGCACTAATTCATCCAAAAATAAAAATGGTTCAAAGTTGCATTTCAACCCGCAGCAGAGATTGGATTAATCATCAGAGTTGTCAGCAGTTTGACCCAAAGTTGTTGAGGCACTATAACTGTGCATTCTATGGAGGAACAATTTCAACAATTTAAGTACAGCTTGAGTGAAGATGTTTTGATTTGCCTGTATATCATAGATACCACTACTAGAATGGCTCCAGCACTCCAAAATATTCAATTACATTCTTTGAGATTTTTTGAGCATAGACTGAAGTAGAGAAACTGAACCCAGGGGCCACAAGGGGCATGTAAGAGCTGATAATGTAACAACGACACATAATGTAATTAAAAAAAAAATGTAATAAAACCCATAATAAAAACCCGTAACTGGTTGATAATGTAACAAAATGATGAGCACAAAACGTAACTTATTGTGCATAACATAACTGCGTATTACAAATTGCATCAGTTATTACATTAAGCGAGCACAATATTTTATACTTTTAATAGTGTAATAATTTTATTACATTATAGAGCCCTCTTTAATATAAAATGTGTCCTGATAACATACAAAGAGAAGAGAGTTGTTGGCATTGTTTTTTTTTTTAAAAAACTATTCTTTCAAATCTTTATTTTAAAGGTTAGAGTTGGAGAAAGCTCAACTAGACTGTCTGATGTCCACATGGAAATTATTCCATGAGAAAGAGTCATGACAGGCCTCATCCTGATCCTCATGTTAAGACACGGTTAATATGGGATTTTTGTTTTGAAGCACCAAAGGAGAGATTTTAACAGCAGTCATTCTGATGTGTTTTTGTAGTGTACAATGAGCATGTGTTATTAATAACATTAGTTAAAGACATTGATCAGTGAGTGTGAAAGTGACAGAGCGAGACTGGTGGGAAAAAAAGCCCCATTGCCTTAAATCATCCTCCAAAGTCTATAACAAATGTTGGAGGATGATTTAACACTTTGAGGAATTTTGAGCCAAAAATTCCAAAATTCCTGTGACGTCTTTACTGTATGTATGTATGAAGAGTGGATATAGCAGGAACAGTTGTGATTTTAAAAATATTTTTTTCCAGAAAACTTTAAGACTTTGCTCCAGTCTAGTTGTGATGTTATCAGCCTAGCATGCACAGTACACATGGTACTTTTCCAAGGCTGCAAAAGAAAATGAAAAGGAAAAGTTTACATTTTATTTAAACTACATAAGATTTGCAACTTCTTAAATTTGAGTCTGGAGCTGAAAGCAGCGGGAGCAAATGGAGCATAGAGTTTGTTTTTCACCATGGAGTTCCATTGTAAAGAAAATTTTCAAAATACTTTAAAAATTATAAGAGTGTGAAAAAGAAACCATTCAACTATTTTGATAGTTGAACAGGTTGCATCTATTCAAGGCCATCAAGCTGTAAACATGTCTTGCTTGTGAAATACTCTCAGTAGCTGCGGCCACAGTGGCATTCAAAGAAAACCTCATCTGAGTCACAGACCTGCTCTTTGTTCCTTCCCTTTACCTGACAGCAAATATAAACTATATTATTTTCAGCTTGACATTTACAAATACATCCACATCTCTGATATCATGAGATGCCTGATACTTTTTTGAAATCTTGTCTCTCCCTTACAATTCAGCACCATGGACAGCACCTGCAGGAGCACTGTAGCTGTGTCCTCCATCCATACCACGTGTATCAAGTTTTGAATATAAAGCATGTTCACATTGGAAAATGAAAAGCAATGTAACACTGCGTATGCATACATACTAAAAGGTCTTTGATTTTGATTGATATGAGTGGGCAGTCTCCCACAAAGCTATGTACAGAGGACATTAAGTGTCTGTCAAACCCATATGCACTGAAAGGTAACTGAGGTCAGCTGTTCCCAAAGTCAAATATTATCTCTGACACTCACAAAATATTGTGTTTGTGGCATCTGGCCTTCACAAAAAATCCCATAACGCAGTCATATACAGCAATAAGACAAAATGATGATTTATGAGAGTCTGAAATCCCTATATACTCACTCCAGTGCTCGAACAAATTCATCTTTCATGTGGAGTGTTTTGGTCACATATTTTCAGCCTTGTGAGCTTTCACTGTGCAACCTCTGCTTTGTTTTGATTCATATATGGGATAAATCAATGAGCAAGGGAGCCATTTGCAGCACTGCTGTGAAACAAGATTACAGCCTATTACCTACACAGGGTCCTCCCGTATTTCAACTGCTAACCACGGCTATGGTGAGAGGAATGGCTCAAGATGTCATGATTACCTTAAGGTACACAAGAGAACTCAAGCTGAAGCTGAAAAATACTTAAATTATCTTGTGCCTCTATGAAAATTGGACAATATAGCATTTTAAAAAATGTCTATGATGAAAATTTTCCAAAGCATTTTCAATTGCAGTTTTGGCCTGCTGATTTATCGACACTGTCTGTGCACTTGAGTCAAATCTGAACAAACCCACACATAAGACAAATTTACAGTCAGTATATGCTTCTCAGTAAATTTGAAAACTTTAGAGGGAAAAGGTATCTTCTTCGGTGGAACTGCTAATAACTCACAGAAATCTGATGGTGGTGGGTTTTTTTTGTGTGGAGAAGGAGTACGTTTTTAACTAAGCACACTATCTTTCCACTTTCCAGCACTGCCAAAACTTTATAAAACAAGAGTTAATGGCACTATTTTACTAACAGGATATTGGGAGCTCACCATCCAGCCAAACATTCAAATTCATGTCTGTCACTTTAGTAGCCTATATTGGTCTGTATGTTAATGTATCAAGTTATGAAACGCTCCAAGGTAAGAATAGCATCGCTGCTTCATCTCCTGATGTAGACAAACCTGCCGACGGTCCAGTGCAATGGCAGTGAGTGTGAGAGTGGAGACATGCAGGGAGCAGTACTGTACGAAGCGACTGATGTGACACATTGTCCTCCCAAATACCCAGGTGCTGTTCACGAACCGAACCTGAGGGAACACACACACACACACACACACACACACACACACACACAATATAGCATTGCATTATCATATATTATGCTCAGTTCCTGTGATGGCTGATAGTTAAAACTATGTTTTCATTGGTGTATACTTCTACCTCCTAACATTATTTGAGTGTAGATACTGATTACTTTGCAGTTTGTGATTTGTAATACTAAATATAACTCATTATGATATATTATTATAGATAATACCCAGCAGTGCAAGCAAATAAAATTAGCCACATCTTTCCAGTTGCATCATTGAACACATTCAGAAATCTCAATAGATTTTTTATTACTGAATACTTTATTTCTTTTGTACTTTAAATTGTTGTTGGTTTCCATTTGTAAATAAACAGGCTAGTGAGCAAAGGGAGAGAGCAGATGGATGTCAGGAGATCTATAGTGTGAATATGGATGATGGATGGATGGATGGATGGATGGATGGATGGATGGCATATAGACAGAACCAGCAGCAATACCCTGCAGCATATATTAAAAACAGAGAATATAAAATACAGAAATAAGAGCAGCAATGAAGTGAGGGAGCTGCCAAAGCAAATAATAATAATAATAATAATAATAATAATAAATATATAAATATGTATATTTTTGTTCCTATTTTGGTATATATTTGTTTATTTTCAAATTAACCTGCACATTTATGCTATATTATTATTATTTTCATGTTGGGAAGGTTACCTCCTCCATACAGAAACATCTGGGACACAACAAAAACAAGAAGAAAAGAGAAAATACAGCAGGAGGGCTGCAAGATCTTTATAGATGCAAGTAGCCACACACTCAGTGAGATGACTGATGACGCCTTTTCTTAAACTACTTTTATGTAAAAACTCTCTGAATACTCAGTCCACCAATGAATGGCTGAAACGCAGCGATGTGCAGATATTTCTTTAGGATACAAAAACTCACTTTGTGATGAAAACGTGTTTTAAGAGACAAGCAAGCTCATTTCACTAAAACTTTCACCAGCCGTCCCACATCAACGAAAAAGTAGCCTCCAATGAAATTTCTCCCCCATCAATACATTACCCCAATATTATTCAAGGTGAAAGAGGCTCCTACCAGGGTGAAAGGCGTATTAAGAACAGTGATGAATATATCAGCCACAGCCAGGTTCATAATAAACAAGCTGGTGGCGGACAAGGTGCGCTTGTTTTTCACCACCACATGGCACACCAGGGTGTTCCCGAACAGGGAGATGACAATGATCAGAGAGTAGGCGGCCACCAGCAGCGCCTTCACTCTGCCGTCCTGCGACTCCCCGCCGCTGCGCTTCTTACTGGCCAGAGAGCGCCAGTCCTCCAGCATCCCCTCGTCAAAGTCCAGGAGGAAGAATCCAGAAGTCCGGTTATCCAACTGGCCCGACGCGTTAAGGAAATGCTCTGTGTAAGAAAACATCCTCTCTCCCAGAAGTGAGGAGTCATTAGGTCTGTGTCCCTCTGCTGCTGATGATGATCTGCACACATAGAGCACCACACAAAACAAAAAAGCTCTCATTTTTAGCACTTTTATCCCCCCTCCCTCTTTATCTCTCTCTTTATGATAACTATATCTCTGCTATAATCTGCAAGATGCGCACCTGTTACCACCACACACAGTCACTGTGGAGATGCTGAGGCATGAGCAACAAGTTGTTGTGAGAGAGCTCTATTTAAACCTGTCATGGAGAGGGGGGGCAGAGAGAGAGAGAGACAGAGAGAGAGAGAGAGAGAGATGCAGAGAGAGGGGGACAAACATTTCCATGACAAAAAAAAATAGTAAAAATCAATTAAAATCATCTTCCATTTAAAAAATAATCATCTCACATGAGCACATCTCCATAAAAGAGCGGACCCTCTACACCCAGCACAGAACCTGATCCACAGCCCAGACCTGCCTGAAAGAGTCCAGGTCTCCTGGTCAGGTCTAGCAGAACTGTCTACTGACAGTCTGGACTGAATCAGGGTCTTCAGCACCAAGACCACATCCAGCTCTCCTCCCTCCTCCACCTTCCTCCTCCATCTTAACCTGCCCTAAAACAAAGTTTAAGAGCTGGCTCTTGTGCTTGTGCTGGAGAGTGTATTTAAAACCACAGACAAAAAGCTGCCTTTAAAAAAACTCTTTAAAACTGGTAAAAAAAAAAAAAAAACATTTGTTAAAAACTGAAACAAGGACACTCAGTGAAAGCTTTTCTCTCTCTGTCTACAGGAAGGACACTTGTCCTCAGGGCCGCCCCTGACCAAAGCGAAATTTTATTTGGAGTCCCCCCACACGCCATTCCACCTGAGCAACCTGTATCATCAGGAACAAGTGTAAAGGCAGTTCAGCTGCATCAGTCAAATACATTCAACCTGCAATAAATAAATAAATAACTTCAAAAGCCATCTATACTCTGCACATGTATGAGCCGCACACCTCACGGTAGCACATCCTCAATAAAATTAAAATGCAATTAATGCAAATACTAGAACTAATGACAATAATAATATTAATAATATTGATTATTATTATTATTATTATTATTATGATGATGATGATGATGATGATTATTATTATAAAACTACTACTGTTACTATTATACTGCTATCTATTATTATAGACTACAATATAAATACCACTACTGCTGCTGCTGCTACTACTACAATTAGTACAACAGTAAACAGTAATAACAAATTGATAGGCTATAGGCTAAATATATTGGCTGAAGTTTATATCCTATCAATACCAACTGGTAATTTTACAACTCTTTTTCATCAGAGGTGAATGCAAAGTTTTTTTAACAAGACATGTAATAAATGTTAATAAGGGCTGCTGGGAAAAAATCTCCAGTCCAGACAGACAGGTAAACTGTGCGACAACCTTTAATTTCAAAAACATATCCACCCTCAAGATAAGCACCATCTTCCTCATGTTTTGCCTTTTTTCCTTTTACTCTTGCCCAACTCATCACATCTTTTGGACCATGACTCCTCACTCGCTCTGCAGTGCGTGCTGGCGCTCCCCTCTGATTGGTCAGATGTCAAGGGCTGTCAATCACTGCAGCCATGCACTGTCTGATTACAGGCCTCTTCTCTCCTTCCTCGAGCTGATTTGATGCTGTATGGGCTGCACGTCTCACAATAGCACATATGCTCATCCGTTGTGCAAATGTGTCCCCTCGCACAAAATGTGGCCCTTCATGAAGGGTCATGAGGCCCTACGCACAGCGCGTGTTCTCTATTTAGGGAGGGGCAGCACCGTTTGTCCTCCAGCAGCGTTGATGACAGAAATAAAAGAGTTCACGGCTACAATGCCGTGGAAGATCCTCCACTGTAGGTCTGCATGTCTTTTTGATAGTGGAGGTTTGTAAAATGACATCCATGCAGGTCTGGAACCAGAGACTACTTGGTTCCTGTCTACAGTTTTTACTGGTAGTTTATAAAATGTTTTTCCAGATCCCCCCTCCAGGGAGACCAGGGGGACTGGCTCCGGCAGAGGACCACTACAATCCTGGTACGGTGCCATGTAGATAGTGGAGTCCTCTGGATCAGGAAACAATGATCTTCTGGTTAACTGTTCTAAAAACAGAGACATGTGTCTTGGTGGCTCTGCTGGACCCGAGCCGAGCAGCCAGACCAGCACATTCATCCAGCTGAGTACGAAGACTGTGTGTGGGCAATCTAAAAAGTCGATTTCCCTCTGGTTGTTGACCACCACAGTAAGGTCATCGGCATGCACTGACAGTTTAAAATACACGTAACACGAGGGGAAGCTCACACCATTCAGGTGGTTCCTCAGTTTGTTCAGCAGAGACTTGATGGTCAAAGAGTACAGCATCACAGAGAGAGAGAACAGCCCTGCCTCATCCCCCTGCTGGACTCCACATTGAGCACTCAGCCCCCCCATTAATCTTCAGGACACTCGCAATGTCACTATAGAGGACCTGGATCATGGCTATAAAGCCCAGTTTGGAGCCAAAGGCCATACTAATGTTCAACCTGGTCAAAAACCTTTTCCTAGGGAAATAAGACAAGTTTCATAGCCAGTGAGCTGGAGTGGTCTAAAACATCCCAAACCAGAGTGACATTGTCACTGATGAGTCTGGGAGGCACACAGTAAGTCTGGTCCTGGTGAACGATGGACGCCATCACCTCCCTCAGTCTCAGGGCCAAAGCTTTGGATAGGATTTTTATAATCTTTATTTTTTTAATTCATGGCTTTATTGGTGTTTATGTTTCCAAAACACTTTTGAGTAAGCATTGAAAACATATACATACAGTATGTAAAAATAAAACAGTAATATCAGCAATAACACAACACAGATAAAACAGCGCAAAAACAGAAAAAAAAATCATCTCATGAGTGAGGACCTGTGCATCTTTCACACGTTCAGAGCAAGAGTTGAACGTTATTTGTGTTCGAACTTGGCATTAAGAACCCAAATGCATGACTCCAAAGTATCAAACAAAAGTACTGTAAAAGGAAAAGGAAATAACAAAACATTGAGAATTAAGTCAACTTTAACATGAGGCTGAAGACGTTCCATTAACGCATTTCAGCTGCGCCCCAGCGGCGTTCACTTCAGCGAGTCTTATCCAAGCTTCTATTAGGCTTTTGGGACTCTATGAGGAGTATAAACCAACAATAACCAAGAAGGGAAATACACTGCGTGGCAGGAAATTGCTGACTGCTTAAATGTGCAATTTAAGTTTTATAACAATGCTAAATGTCAAATTTGTTTTTTACAGTAAGGATATGTATTCGACAACATGTATATGACCTGTCAGTAGGATAGAGGAAACACTACAGTCTGATATGTGGGAGTCCCGCGTTCGGTACCCGCTCAGTGCAGATGAGGTGTAAAATCTGATTCATATTTATAGAGCAATCTTGTCAGGAATTTCTTTCTTCTTCTTGTTAATGATGTGAAGAAGACTGCTTTGCAGATTTAGACAAAGCATAAAACATTTTGCAGAGTGGTCAAATGTCAATGTTAGGCCTAGCTGATATTTATAAGTTCTATAACGATATGAATAATATTAAATAGCTTAAATATAGGTTTAATAGCATGGCATTCATTCACATTTGTGTAACGTGACAAATGTCAGTTAGTGAAACTATAACAAATACTTTCCTTAAGCATAACTTTTGTTCCCGTTGGGAATCAAACTGCAGATTCCGGCATGATTTACTGCACACTTAACCACTCATCCAACACCTTGGTAGTAGTCGCATAGAGACATTATCACATTTGAAGCTATAATCATGGCAACAACATTATTTGAAATACTTTTTATTAATACAAATTCTCCAAAACTGACCAAGAATGTGAGGTAAATTATTTTTTGCTCACACTGTCACCTTTGTTTCTTTGACAACACGGACAATCAGGCGGGGAGTGTGAGGAACTGATTGTGTGATACTCTGTTTACTACAGGTACGTATTCTTTGTAACACCACTAACCCTAAGCCTGATTGTTAGCCTGCCACAGAGCAGCTTAGCTCAGAAGCATATGTTACCCAGTAACTCAGCCGAGATTTCTGTTAGCAAGAGTAATGGAACCGAACTCTCGCTAAAACTAGCGGGGCTTACCAAAGTTAGCAAGGATTTGCGGTTAGCGCGGTTGATTGAATACCCCCCTGACCAGACAAAGGATCACCAACAAGGATGGCTGGTACACTAACTTAGTGGTCGAAACACAAGACGTACTGGCACAAGACTGGGGGAGATGTAGACTATTAATACACAAGGAAGTGAGGAACAGCTGGAAACAATCAGGGATGGGCCTGACAATCACTGTGGGAAGCTGAAATGAGAGGGAAACAGTTAATTTCAAAATAAAACAGGAAATGACAAGACTGAAATAAAAAGGAGACTTAACTTGACAGACAACAATTACCTGTTTATTGTTTGCACCTTGCTGTTTTTCATTACAATCTCATTAGTCATTGACGCTTTGTCAATATTGGCCCTGAGTTTGAATTAAATAGAGTTGAGGGACAGAGAGTTAGAGGTCAGTGTTTGCATGTCCTTTTCCTGTTTGTTTGTTTGAAATATAAAGCATGAGTGACAGCCCACACACACCAGTGACCTGCGCTCAGGGGAGTTAGTCATCTACCATCATGATAAAAAAGAACATAAATAAAGAAAATAAATATTAATATTTTCCACTGATTGATGTTAAAGATGTATTTTCAGTATGACTCTACACATTTTTGACAGTTCTGTGCTGCTGAGCTCATATCTGACTTTGCGATCCAATACAAACTGGGTCGCATGAAGTGTGTCCGTTTCTGTTTCTCAGCATCAATATGAACGTTACAGAAATATTTGTTGTACAGTATGACTCTCTACAGTCTGTGTAATGTCTTTAACGTATGTGTGAGAGAGTTGTTCCTGCTGATCGTACAATAAAGCGCAGAGAAAAGTCAGCGGGTGAGGCAGGCAGTACTCTGCTGCACCTGACAGGTGATTTCTAGCTGTGTTGCTGGCTTCAACAGAAGCAACTGAAAGTCAGAGCCAAGATAAAGCCAGCGATCCACTATGGAGCATTATATTGCAACGGTTGCAAAATAACATTTGCAGGGAATTTTCCCGACTCTTTGGCTTCTCACAATGGTGAGTGAGACATCTCTTCTGCTTTCATGACATCTTGTTTGTGTGGTTAGCTTAGAGTGGTGATCTTAGCAGAAGCAATAAAAGAGATGTGTGTTGTTTTCGTGTTTTCGTTAATAGCTAAACAATTGCTTACGGTTTGATTTGTGTTTCATATAGGTGACAATGCTGAGGTTTTTAGCTGTATATGTTTGTGTTAGTGTAAGTGTAATTGAAAGAGGAATGCTGATGGGATATGAAGCATTACCAGTTGCTTGCTGTTGGATTAACAGTAAAATAAGATGCTCTTTTCAGTTCTTACAATTTTAAATCTGACTCCAGAGGAGTCAGTGCCTCACCAGCCATGAAAGAGAAAGAGAGAGAGAGAGAAAGAAATACTTTTTTCCTTTTATAGTTTTAATAAAATCACCTCACCATTGACGACTATTGTCATACATGCATACGTTGCTTGTGATGTGCTGAATAGTCTTCATCTTATCATTTCAGATGGTGTTAAATGCTGACTGACTCATCAGCAAAGATGTGACAAAGTGGCCTGGAATCTATCAGTGCCTATCAGAAGGTGAGCCACACAGCCTCTATTAATAACCACTTTTTACATCATGGCTGTGACAAGAATGGCACTCTGTTTCTGGGGTTGTGATGATGAGGTCTTGTATTGACAGCTGAATTCTCTGCTGTGTTGCTGGCTGCCAGCATTTTCTCCTGACACCATACACAGACCTCCAGGAAGTACAGCAGGCTTATAATCATGTAAAGTGCCATCTTTCTGATGGCCACAGTGGTTGGCTGGTCAGGGACCAATATGTTTTAAATTATTTGAGTTAACATGCACACTTTAAATTTCAGTTAAATGTGGCCTGCAGTGGCAGAGAAACATGCTGTATATTGAAGTTAAATATGGAATTTTATTCAATTTAAGTTTTGATTTTGTTTTAGTCTCATATGTTTTCTGTGTTGCATATTTACCTCCGCCAAGGAGGTTATGTTTTAGGGTTTGTTTATTTTTTTATTTGTGTTTTTATGTTTGTTGGTTTGCAAAATAACTCAAAAAGTTGGACGGATTGTGACAAAATTTTCAGGATTGGTCAGAAGTGGCCTAACTTAAAACTGATTAAGTTTTGGTAGTGATCAGATCCAATTCAACATCAATACCAAAAATGAATCAGTTTTAAGTTAGGCTACTTTCTGGCTAATTCTTTGTATTATGGTACATACAGTATTTCTGGCAGTTTGTTCAATTAGACTTACCACTGCGCATGCCGCCATGGATCGTGTAAAGAAATATATAATATATTTGAATTTAATAATATGATTTGCACAAGTTTGGAGGGCCGGATTAAAAAGTATATTGCCCCCAGGCTATAGTTTGTCCTTGTCTGATCTAAAATCACTTATGTAAAATGTTTTAAATTAATGATGACAAATGTTTAAATAATGACAGTGGGTCTAATTGAATGTGATAACTTTGTGTAGCGGGCAGTGGAATAACTGACTTCTGATTGAGATAAGGGATAAGATGAAATAAATCCTGTAATTTAGTTTTGGGCTTCTGTCTTCACAGGAAGTTGAGGTTTAGTAAAAGACTGTGATTACAAGAAACCATGTGCCGAAATGTCAGCGTCAACTTCGTTTCACATGGAGCACAAAAGTGTTTGTTATCGCCACCTGGTGAAAAGCTGGGGACATACCCACAGTTTGAGAACGTTGAAGAGTGTCTGTTAGCCTTGTCTTCACAGTGTGTCCTACACTGTTCTGCTCTAGTCTAATTCAGCATGTTGAATCAGTGACAGAAACAGTTCTGATTGGTTGTTCAGCTTGAGCACATCAGTACACAAGAGAGACAAACTGAGGAAAGCTCAGACCCCTCTCATTTTTCATCCTCATCTCATTTGACCAACACAAATATTTTAACAATGACTTCTGAAATGAAATTAAGCGGTGAGTTCATCTATGTATCAGAGCAACAGCTTGTATAGCTGCTGTCTGTTAAGTCTAACCAATGACGCTTCTGCTGGTGTGTGGAGTTATTACACCATACATAGGCACAGAACGTAAATGGTAGTCAGTCATTGGCTGTTGTCTTTGAGGTTTGTTTGAGGGCAACTTTTTGGCTGAGACAGACGCCGGGAGGCAACGCAGCAGTTATGGTGATCGCTCAGATCACCTGTAGTCACAGTCACTGTTTTACACGGTCACTGAGAGCGAGTGAAAAATACATCTAGCCTGCAAAGGGAGGCAAGGGGTTTGACAACTGTGGGGTGTATTCAGTGTTTACTTTGACTTGTAACAATGTACTCCTCACAGAAAATCAAGGTGAGGGGAGGTCAGAAGACTGGAATGATTTTCAATGAAGAACCATCATTCCTGTTGTTGTTCTCTCTAAAACTATAATCTTCAGTAGCTCAATATGAACAGAGCCCTGTGATGTTCTTCAGCAGGCATTCAGACTGAACTGCTGGAGTCTGTTTTGTCCAAAGACAACCAATTAGTTCCTTTATTGGCATACAGTATGCAGCCTGTTTGTTTGGAACAAAACTGTGTGTTTGAGTGTGTTTCCTCCACACTCTGTCCTTGTGCCCGTACTTGAGTCATAGTTATCTCAGGCAAGCACATATTAAAATTCAGTGATAAAAAGGACTGAACAATATGTCTGAATTTACTGTCATTTCAATAACATTTCAATAACAAAAGACTGTTTGTAACTGCAATAAATGGAATTCTGTGTGCCAGGCATTGATGCTCTGTATGTCAATATAATTGGTCGATCAAATGGAGCACTACCACCCTAGATGGCTACCTCGTATACATGCAAGTGACTGAGACGGTGAAGCGTAAAGAAATGAAGCAAAGTTAGTGGTCATGATGGCTGATGGTAGAGGAATGAACAAATGCTGACGAAAACTTGTGGCTAAAAACAACAGGACACCTCTCTGTGAGAACTAGGGCAAGACATGAAAGAACTCAAATGCACGACTCGAGGAGGAAAGGTGTTTATTTTTGAGGTGTCCAGTTGGAGACTATATAAGTGGATATTTGTTGATTGTGGAAGCGCCTAAACGGCTCAGGAAGTGAACATCGGAGCAGCCACAGTGAACAATGAGGGGGATTGCTGGAGTTTATTGATTGATGTAAATCAAACATTGGCTGTTTTTAATCCAAAAGTTGCATCATCGCTCACAGACAGAGTGCTGCGGCACGGACCAACCACTGAGAAGTATCAACTGCGTAGAGGTCTGCAGTGACTCAGAGGCCCTGCATCCTCCACTGAGAAGAGACGTTGAAGAGACGTTGAAACTAGTCGCTTCTGCTTCCTGTCATGACCGAATCAATTGACTGTTTGAGCCAGTAACTGACCATTTGAGGCAGTAACTCTACTTGAACCAACTGCCTGAAATGTGTTGGAGACATTCAGAGTCATTCTGAGCTGCAGATGGGTGAATTGCATTGAAATTTTTGATCAGATTAATTATGATGATAGATTAATCTGCATTAACACACTAATTTCTACAGCCCTAATATTTTCCTAATATTTTGCAGCCCTGACCTGGAACATGGAACAATCACACCAGAGAAAGAATAAAATGAGTAAAATGAGAAAAATGTATCCAGAATAAATAGGAGCACACCTTAAAATAAATAAATAAATAACGTGCTGCAGTGCAGCCCAGCTATTACTTTGCAAACTAAGCGCATTTATTGCACTGGGAACAAATGAACATTTTAGCCTGTTGCTTTTATCCCTGGGGAACCTGTATCTCCACCCTGATGGAAGAACAACAAATTCATGAGAGAGCGGGTGGTCAGGGTTAGCCAGGATTGACTGCGCCTTTTGCAAAATCCGCTTATTGTAAATATCTGTCAAAGAGAGCTGCGGAATGACGATTATCTTGCTGGCCATTTCGACAATTTCAGACAGACGATTTTTCCTCTGCACAGTGAGGTTCCCAAACCAAGAGATAAAACCAAAGGTTAGAATGGACTCAATAAAAGATTTATAAAATAAAACCATCAAAGTCTTGTCCACATTAAAAGTGTTCAGTCTGCGCAGGTATCAAAAGCAATGAATATAATAGTGTGAGTTCCATTCACACATCTTATCCTAATGCTTAAATGATGAATGATGAGAAAAGGAAGCGTGGGAAGTGTAAGGACATGACAAGGCTGTTCACTAATCCCATTAATAACTGAGTTTTACATTTATGCAACCAGCGCTTTTTAATTGTAAGCTTAAGTATGCATGTATGCAAACATGCTTACATTTTGGCATAAACTGTATGTGAATATATTGACCAGCGATTGAAGACATCAGCAACTCTCTGGTTGCTCCCACAGTGAAGTCTGAAATGTCACTCTGGGATCAGTCTGCAGGTCTATCTGTCACATTCAAATGAGTTTTTAAATTTATAATTTATCACATGTTGCTTGTTAATTGTAATTCAGGTTTAAAAATACCAATACAGATTCTCTTGACATTTGCAATGATTTGCCCATAAAGGGAGCACCATGCTGTGTAATTCTTTCAATGTCAAATACATTTATCTTGAACATTAAAAAGTCCTCTCTCAGCATTGGTTCTTTGACTGAAGATCAACAAAAATTATACTTCTTTGTGACATTTCTGTACCTTATAAGCATTTTCCCAAATATATTATTTTATAATACCATTTTGGGTAACTTTCTATGACACAAATGTCTATAATGCATTACTGTATAACATATGTGTAATGACTCCGCTAGTTCAGAGACTTAAATGAACCCATAAATACCGATAATGCTTTCTAACAATAAGCATGACACATTAAAGATGATTTATAGTGGCCTAAATGATATTCAGTCACTTTGCCTTATAATTCATAAGATGAAGATGAGATAAGATATGATAAGATAGGGATGACAACAGCTGTCATACACAGTAGGAAAAGTCAGGAGATTTAAAAGTATATAAAGGAGATTTAAAACATATTTAATAAGTACACAGTGCAAAAATACAATATGGTGCCAACAATATGAATGATATACAAAAACACAGTAAGCTGCTAAGTGAGAGGTAAGTGATATGTGGATATATGCTATGTGGTGGCATGAGTTGTAGAGTCTGAAGGCTGCAGGAAGGAAGGACTTCCTGTGGCGTTCTGTTCCTCACCTTTGTGGAATCAGTCTGTGGCTGAAGGAGCTCCTGCAGGAGTCCAGTATATGATCGAGAGGGTGAGATTCATTGTGTATGATGCTTGTCAGCTTGACAGCATCCTCCTCTCTGACACCACCCACCACTACAGAATCCAGCTCCACTGTCAGGACAGAACCAGTCTTCCTGATGATTTTGTTGATTCTGTTGGTGTCAACTGTCCTCAGCCTGCTGCCCCAGCACACCACAGCATAGAAAAAGGCACAGACTGGTAGAACATACTCAGCATGATGTTGCAGACACTGAATGAGCCTCAGCAGGAAGTAGAGTCAGCTCTGGCCCTTTTTGTACACAACCTCAGTGTTTTTGGCCTTCAGTTTATTTTCCAGGTGCACTCCCAGGTATTTATAATCCTGAACAGTGTCGACGGCCACCCCCCTGATGGAGACAGCCGTGGGGGATGTTTTTCTCCTGCTAAAGTCCACCGCCAGCTCTTTCGTCTTGTTGATTATATTGACTGTTTATTGATTATAAAATGGTTTATATTGTTATGATTACTGTTATAAACATTACCGTGACGCATGGTGTATGTCCTTGCAAGAACTGCTGTATGTGATATTTCTGAGTGCACATAAGTATGATTTTAGAGTGCTATGAGCAGATTAAACCTTTACATGTTTTAAGTATGCTTGTAATGAATTGCAGACATGGGTTCCAAAGAAAGTGTGTAATGGTATAATATACGGGCAGCATGGTGGTGTAGTGGTTAGCACTGTCGCCTCACAGCAAGAAGGTACTGGGTTCAATTCCCGGCCCGGGGCCTTTCTGTGTGCAGTTTGCATATTCTCCCCATGACTGCGTGGGTTCTCTCCAGGTGGGCTTCCTCCCACCATCCAAAATCATGCATGGGGATTAGGTTAATTGGCTAATTTAAATTGACCGTAGGTGTGAATGTGAGTGTGAGTGGTTGTCTGTCTCTGTGTGCCCTGCGATGAGGTGGCAACTTGTCCAGGGTGTACCCTGCCTTCCACCTTAAGACAACTGGGATATGAAGATAAGTGGTAGAAAATGGATGGATGGATGGTATAATATACAGTATAGTATAATATGGACAGACTAATGTTTACAGAGAAATTTCAATTAACTGAAGGATGGTGTTTAGACATCAGCAAGTTTTCTATTAATGCTAGCTTTGTGCTCTGACCATAAAAACAATATTAACAAATAATAACACACTGCTTCAACAATGATCAGCAGTGTCAATGCATAAACACAATTTATGTGTTATTCTGGAGCTGGCAGCGACACTGTGCTTACTTAATGATAATGCTGCAATCCAACAGAGAGGGAGATGTGAACTCATGCAGTGACTAATTTGTCCGTCTTTTCTTGTTGGAGATGTGAATTGATTAAATGTATTTCAGGTACTGAATTCCACTCTTTTGTCTGTGTTCTTTCAAAAAGGCTGCTATACAATTTTCAAAAGGTTTCACCAGTTTCTTCTTACTGTTTTGGTGTGTTTCTGTATTGCTTCTGAATCTAATCAGGTTTGATAGTGCTCTGTAGCCAAACCATCCACTCCAGCACTGACAATTTTAGAGGGGCTAGTGAAATATCTAAATCATTTTCGTGGATGCTGCTAAAATAAAAGAAAACAGGTTTTAAAAGTAGATGTTTGTAGGACCTTTGCATCTTATGTAGAATGAAGGATAGAACTACAACTGGCTTTTACAATATATAACTATGCATTGATTTTACACCTTGGACTACAAAGGAGTTATGAGTAGAGAACAATGGTCTGTGTGAGCACAAGACAAACAAGTAAAAATTATTATTGAATTGTAAGTCCTCTGTTTATTTGAAAATGTCTCATAAATGATAAAATATACGGTTCAATAGGTTGAAAATTAATAGCAATGAGAGCTTGCAGTCTTGCACTCAGATGATAACACAGGCATTATTTAGGCCAAAACACATGTAGCGTGCTAAAAACAACATATTGTTATTTTCTTATTGCAAGAAGATTAGCAATTCTCATTACACAATGCCAGGGTGAATGCCAGGGTGACACTGAGTGTCTTTGTCTTCCTTTTCCCTTTTTTGTAAACAATTAAGAGCACTGTGTAAATGACCAATGAGTTTTTTAAAAATGTGTCCAGTAAACAGGGAGACCACTGTACCTACTTGAATCTAATGGCATTATAAGTTATAGCTGGAGCAGTCAACTCTGTGAAGTGGGTTGTTTGAAAGGTCTGGACTTGTTGTTGTGCCGAGCAAGAGAGAATGACGTTGCATGCAGTGACAAATTTGTCTCAGGGACTTTAGAATCTGTAAGGATATAACATCCTCTCAGAGAAATCAGGTGGTAGAAAATGTACAGTGCAGGCTGCAATCCAAGTATCCCATGTCTCCTTTCCCAGGTGGACTGAAGGGGGTTGTTGTTCCTGTCCAACTGCAAAGCCGTTCTAACTCTTTTAAACTAAATGCTAACAAATATATTCCCCCTAGTCTTCTGCAGTTAGTACCAGTAAGATTCAGAATTGTTTTTAATATTTTAATTAAGGCCTAGTCTGCTCTTTATGAGTTGGAACGTGGCATCAGAACCTCAGACGAGGCCATTTTTGTTGTTCTGTGGGCTAGGCTCAAGACTACAGGTTACGGCCGTGGTCCCAGCTTGTCTTCTCTGCACACACCTGTCAGAAATCTAATCTTCAACTCCACAGTATACCAACCCTTGTTTTCCTCCTAATATTTGTCAAATTTCTCCCCTACCTGCCTGGCAGCCCCTCAAGCCTCCTCAGTCTGACCTGCCATTTCTATTCAACCACTGCCCTCACAAGCCATCAAACCTGAAACTTTTCCACTAAATCAGTTGTTTCCCATCAGTTTCCTGCATTTTAGTCCACCCAACAAACAAAAAGGTGACTATCCTTTTTTCTATTAGGGCATCTCTAATGCCTGAGGTATAATGAGGCCAGGAAAGTCAAATGTGACTCAGTCCCCATGGGCTAGTGGCACCGTTGTTTTACGTCCACAAAGTGACTGTTATTGCCGATATCCTGCCATTTAGCTAATAATATTGTAACAGGTACTCAGTGTTTGTGTATAAGGTTTTTTCTCCTCTGAAGTTGGCAGTAGTAGTCATCAAGCTGTGTGAAGTGTTCAGCGATAGTGTTGTTGGCAGGATTCAGAAATGCACAAAGACAAACCATTGTTTTAGATAACATGAGGATATGCTTTCTGAATGTATTTCACTATTTCAGAATGAGACCTCTTGAGCTAGAGTCATCCACAAAAAAAAAACCAAGCAGAAAATCTGAAAAAGTAAGAAGGAGTGAGGATTACAATGTAGATGGAAACATGGAAATAAATAAAGATGATTATAGGAAAGAATTTAAAAGATTTGTTGTGGATTTATTCAGAGATAAACTGAGCTAATATGTATTCAAGAAACCATGGTTTTGTGGTTACAGGGCAGTATTATTAGACAGGATCGAAATGAGAAAGCAGATGTAGGCTGTACAATATCTGTAATACTCCCAGGACCAGAAGGTGAAAATTGACTGTGTTGTGGGTACACTGACTGAAAATGCATCATGTACAATGCATCATAGTACAATGCAACTTGTCCTTCCTGCCATGAAAATGCTGTCATCATCCAAGGACCCAGACTGCTCATTTCATACAATACTTTTATGCTGTGATTGCTGTACTCAATGTGTGCAAAGCATGGTGATTTGTGATAGCTTGCACTGTGATAATGTTTCCATTTTCAGGGCTAAGAAACAAGAGTGCAAGAGAGGATACTGTGGAGATTAAATGTGGAAACATCTGGTGGAGAAATATGGGAAGCAGACCACAGCATGTCAGGAGTTTTCAGGAAAATACCAGCAATAAGCAGCAAGAAGATAATGAAAATACATTTAAGTCTGTTAATAGTGGAATGAACATTGGAGAAGAAGTTATTAGAAAAAGGTTTCAGAGGGATATCAGAGGGTATAGTGCTACAAAAAATACTGGCTGTCAATGCAATATTAAAAAAAGAAACAGGGACAAAAGGGACAAAAGAGCGCTCTCACACAGCCTGTGAGTAATATTGGGACTTCTGGGATTTGTAGACATAAAGAGACTGTATACAGCACAGAGATCAAAGCAGGAAGTGGAGATGATCACGATTAGAGAGCAAAACAAATGAAATCTGGACAAAAAGTGGTGATTTTGCTGAAAGTGGCCTCTACTCTCCTCCGGATAAAACAAGGTAGAATGGAATGGAATGAATGGAACAAGGTAAAAATAAACATTTTTTTTCATGATGAAATAGAGAGTCTCTTCTTTCATTTGAGCTATTCAGTGTTTTCAGAGTCATTGTTTAAAATATTCTGTGCATCATGAAATATCACTCAAAATGGCCAAAAACACTGGCACAGTCTTTCATTTTTAAAAAAGGGCTGGCGCTCAATGAGTTAAAATAAAGAATAAAAAAAACAAGCAGTCAACTCTACAATACAAACAGAACAAAAATAAGAATAACATGAAAGAAAAAAATGAATCAAATGGTGTCGACTGGGGATTAATGACTGACTAAAAACACCCTCTCAGACTCAGAGTTTGGTTCGAGATCCCAAATAAAGAGGGAGTACTGACCATGTTTCTTGACACACATACAGTATAACATGTTATGGGGAATGCGGCTAATTATAAAGCTGTATGCTATAATACAAATGTGCATGTTTAATACTTAAAATAACAGGGCAATACAAGAGAGTGTTGAAAATGTTTATTCTGATAGCACAGGTACAGTAGTGTAACACCACAGGGACATAATTAGTACCATTTAACATTATGATAAATTATATTTTTTTATGTTCTTGCGACTGTTTTTGGTTTTTCTCAGTTTGTGATTCACAAAAAAAAAACAAGTGAGTGAATGCAGGGAGCCCAAAATAATGGAGAAGACTGCGGCAGCAAGTGGAGCTTTAATATTTCAGTGGCAAAAAAAAGTCATATGTAATTAAATTTTTATTTTGTTTTTTTTCACAAGTAATCAAGAGTCTGAGATAAGTTAAATTCTTCAGGTGAGCTAATAATATCAGAGGGAAGATTGCTTTTCAGTGCTTTAATTAGTCAGTCTGGGACTGTATCTCTTCAGTGGAACTTAGAGCCCCTAGCATGCCAGCAGGAAAAAAACAACAAACATATATACGTGTGTATATATGTATATATACATATACACATGCATATACATGTGGCGCAGCACGGACCAACCACTGAGGTGCATCAAGTGGTCTGTTAGAGGTCTGCAATGACTCAGAGGCTCTGTAGCCTCAGCTGAGATGAGACGTAGAAGTAGAAACTAGTCTGGTTGTTTCTGCTTCCTGTCACCACCTGATCAACTGAGAAAAATAAGAGAAAATATTGAGTGAGCAGCAGTTGTGTGGATGAAAATACCTTGTTGATGTGAGAGGTCACAGAAGAACTGGCAGAGTTGGAGATGATAGAAAGGCAACAGTAACTCAAATAACCACTGTTTACAACAAAGGAATGAACCACAACACTGGAACCTTGAAGAAGATTACAGCAGCAGAAGAGCACACCTGGTGCCGCTCCTGTCAGCTAAGAACAGGAAACTTTGACTACAATTCACACAGGATCACCACAACTGGACAATAGAAGACAGATCTCTGCCTCTGATGTGATGGAGTTTCAGCTCTTGCCGACCACAGAGCCTGCTTTCCTCATCAGCCTGTCCAGCCGAGGGGTGTGCCTCTCATTGATGCTGCCTCCCCAGCACATCACAGCATAGACGAGGATGCTGGTAATGCAGACTAAAAGGATCTATACAAAAGCTAAATGTTGTGCTTCAGATCATGTGACATAAACTATCATTATTTTAGTCTAATGGTGGGAGATCCAGAGATTCAAAAGGGAATTCTGAAGACTGTCAAATGAGTAAACATATCAGAGTGTGCTTCAGTTTGTAATTAATTCATGTGGTGTCTACAAATAATAAAGAATAAAAGAGTGAATGGAAAGTAACCATCAAGTTGAACGGATATGGTGGACACCTCAATCCAATTAAAGTTACAAAGGCAATTAAGAAAGTGACAGGGAAAGTTAAGTTTGTGAAGTACTTGAACATCAGAAGACTACTAGGAGTTTAAAAGACTGAAGAACAACAGAAAAAGTTTTTGGACATTCAGATGAAAAAAAGTCAGTTGGCCAAAGGGGTGTAATCTCTGCTGTTTCCACTTTCAGATTATCTACTGAAGACATTGTGTCATAACAAAGCGAGAAAGGGGTTACTGAACCCAGTTGCTGCACATGTTCATTTATTTTCTAGGAGAATATGTTTCACCACTACTTAGATGTTTTATGTGACAGCATATATGAGTCATATGAGATGAGTCATCTTAAACATAGCAAGGCAATGCAACAGAAGAGAATGGTAGTCATGGTGCAGGGAGAACCATGCGTTTGGTAAAAGCATTGTGTGAAGTGCTGCATACATGTAGGAGAACATGGTGGCACAACTGTATAGCCAGTAATGATGTAAATAGATATGGATTTGTCTGGTGAATTTGAAATAGAAAATATCTGCTTGTTTGATGAGGAATGGGTGTTAAGTGAATGCTGGGAGGAAAAGGATGGGAATTCATCAGATTTCATCAATCTGTTATTTTAAATTACGTTCATCCATGGAGTCAGTAACAGATAACATTAATCAGATTGTTAAAGACCATATTCAAAGACAAATTTATGATAATATATACAGATGGTTCAAAGAATATTGATGTGCATGGGGTAATTTGTATAGCCTAGTCCTAAATTAGAGTTTATGTTAATATATACACACAGAATGAACTGTCAGGATTGAAGCAACATTTTCTGTCCTCCAGTTGATAGAACAGTTACAGTGTTTGAAAGCCGTTTTTTCAGCTGCAGCTCTCAGGTTTGAAAGCAAGGACCTCATGAAAGAAATTCACATCATGTTCCTCATGACAAAGGATGAGTAAAGAAGTGCATTTTTTTTGGGTCTCTGCATGTATGGCTATTAAACATAATGAATAAGCAGACAAATCAAAGTATATGACAGCAAAATTACAAAAGTAGCTTAGGAGAGAGGCAAAATCATTAATTGATTAGAGCAGCCATAATTAACACTTGGTGGGGTAACGAGATGCAGACAATAGAGGGAGACATAATGTACAAAAGTCAGCTCAGTTTAAAAAATGAGCAGAATGAGCTACTGAGCAAAGAGCAGGACCTCTGGGAAATATGAGCTGGTTTTTAATCTATGAAAGCCGATGGGGTGTCACTGTCAGCAAAGGGAGGTGAATTCAAAGGGGTTTACAGGGTGGATATGCTGGTGGTGCACATTGCACTACAATAGGAGGAAAAAAACTCAACAAGACAGTGCGTTGAAGTGCTTAGGCTCATCCACAAACAGCTGTCAAGATGTACAATTAGACCTTCAGTCACACCGTTCACCGAAAATATCAACGTGTGAACGCTGTTCATTGAACGTGTTCATGCACAACACTGTCCGGCTCATGATCATCAACTGTGAAGTCTCCTGTCTCTCTCTGTGCTAGCAGTTAGCCACACAGCTCGCTACTATCACTACTAAACTGTTATTCGAAGGGAGAGGAGAGCGATATGCTACATCACCACTGTTGTAAAACTTCCCGTCAATATGTCAACGTCATGTTATCACCTTTATAATGCAGACACTGGTGACTATGGCTGTGCGATATGGTCAAAATGTTATATCTCATAACTTCTTCAGTATAAGCGGCACTGATGACAGGCCACACACACACACAGAAGCTAATGTTAGCATCGGGCTAAAGGCCCAAACATACTCGGCAGAACGGACACGGAGTGCTCAAATCTCAAACATTACAACCACGCTGACTCCACTTTGCACTGTTGTCAAACAAAACACTGCTCGGCATCTATTTTTCACATCAACCTACTTTAAATGTGACATAGATCTTCCGATTCACATAAATTTCACAGGAAACTACTAGCGGCAGAGAGCTTCACTATGGAAGCTTTGAGCGGAATGGATATCTGGACTCTGTGAACACCTTTATAATGCAGACACTGGAGACTATGGCTGTGCAATACGGTAAAAATGTCATATCCTATGAACTCTTCGATACAAGCGGCACCTACGACCACCTTACACCCCCAGATAAGCTAATGTTAGCATCAGGCTAATACGCACTACAAAAGTATTTCATGAAAATAATTAATCCTCGCAAAGCTAAACAAATAATGACCTCAGTGACAGGGTGAACCGTCAGAAGTAATGCTGGAAGTGGTATGTTCGGCTGCATTTTTTTCTGCCATTGTTCCCTACAGAACAGATGCTCCTGCTAAGTCTTTATTCTGCAGAGGAGTGTGCTGGAAATTTCCGGCAACAGCAGGGAGGAGGGAGGGACATGAGCAGGACGAGACATCTGATTGGTTCTTTCCAATAGGACCGAATGGCAGGGATTGGCCAGAGTTTATACAGTCCTGCAGCTGCCACAGATGTCTGATTCTTTTCCTTTCTTTTTCTGAATACATAATGTATTGACTGGATGGAAGGAACATTTCACCCACCCATGTTCTACTGCTTATCCTCTTAGGGTCACGGGGGGCTGGAGCAGGGTACACCCTGGACAAGTTGCCAGTTCATCACAGGGACAGACAGACAACCACTCACACTCACATTCACACCTATGGGCAATTTAAATTTTGGGAGGAAGGAAGCCGGAGTACCCGGACATGGGGAGAACATGCAAACTCCAACCCAGTATAAGAAACAGTGTTTCTGAACAGAATGACTATAGTTTTAATTGTGCAGGGAAATATGTTTCCTTACAATATGACAATAAACACTTTGAATCTTTAATTGTAAAACATGCAGGATTAAATGTGTGTGTTTGGTATAAAAGCACAGACTGGTGTACTGCACAGTCATGAATTCACTTTCCTGAGCATATAGTGGCGCTAAAGTGCCAATAAGCTGGATGCCAACCGCATGAAACAGGAAGAGGAAGAAAGGCGGAAGCAGCAGCGTAGTACACCAAACAAGGTGACGATAAACTGTGTTAGTTGTTATATCTGTCTTAGTTTTTTTTTTTTCTTCATGTCATATGATCTCCTGAATATGCGAGAATTGTTGTTTTTCACACGAGGAACGTGAAAACGACAGCTTCAAACGTATAACGAAAACTGATGTCCTCATCGAAGGGAGAGTTGTGTTGTTCCTTCGAGCTTAACAAGCAGCGAAATTAACAATGTCGAGCTGAAGGGAAACGTAAACGGCGTCCATTAACTGAATGCAACGTCAGTCTGTTTGTAGTGTGTTAATATGCTCGCTCACCTCTTCATTCTGCTGCACTTTATAACTTTATACAGCTGCCATCATGTCATCAGGTACACAGCTAGCTAACGCTAGGCTAGCTAAAGCTAATGCTACAGTAATTTACTCCTCTATAAAGCATCTCTGGTACGTGTTTTGGAGACTTACGTCTCTGTATTGCATTGTACTGACAGGTGTTTCTCACCTTTAATGGCCAAAATATAAGAACAGGTAACTGTTGTCTGGGCATGTATTGTGATTCCTCTAAACCACGTTTGTTAGGACTGCAACTAACTGTTTTCACTTTCTGCATTATCACATACAAATTTCATGTTATTATCATATAGTTATAATTGCTGGCCACCGTCATTGATTTCACATACTGTACATTTGAAACATGCTATTTGTATGGCCTGGTCAGATATAACATTATGACTACCTGCGTAATATTGTTTTTCTGCAAAAACAGACCCCTATACAACAAACTCTGATGCTCTGTATATCCTGACTCCTTTCCATCAAAAGCAGCTTTAACTTTTTTGGCAATTTGAGCTCCTGTAGCTCGTCTGTTGGATCAGACCACCGGGACCAGTCTGCACTCCCCACCTGCATCAGTGATCCTTGTCCTCCCATGACCCTGTCTCTGGTCCACCACTGGTCCTTCCTTGGACCACTTTTGATAGATCCTGACCACTGCAGACCAGGAACATCCTACAAGAGCTGCAGTTCAAATCAAATCAAAAGCCTTTATTGTCATGATATGACAGTGTATAAAACACAATTAGGAGCGCTGCGCCACATGGTGGATAGTCAAAAAATAAATCCACAAAGAAAAAAATAGTCAAGCTTAAAAGTAAAATAGAAAAGACATAAATAACTTTACATAAGAATTAAGATACAGTTTTGAAGATGCTATGACCCAGTCCTCTCGCCATCACAGTTTGGTTCTTGTTGTCAAACTCACCCAAATCCTCACACTTTCCCATTTTCCTTGCTTCTTTGAGGACAAAAAATGTTCATTTTTGTATCCTCATATATCCCAGATGCCATGATGAAGAGATAATTGGTGTTATTCACTTCACCTGTCAGTGATCATAATGTTATCCTTGATCGGTGTATATAACACATTTTAGCACTAGATTTTTATAATTACACTGATCTGACTATTTAGTCAAGATAACAAATATAACCGAATACATTTAGGGGTAGCTCAGCTATTCAGAGACAGTATGAATAATTTAAATCCATTCGATGGTCACCAGATAGAAATACACAATTATAAACTATCAGTTGGGGTTTGTGTCCAACCCAAGGGCACCTCAAGCAATATGTTTATATATTTATTCTCAGTTAGGTCAGTAAAAATGTCTAATTCTTCTGTCTTTCTATGTCTTGGGATACTGACAAAAACAGCAAGTGATGGAGTTTCCAGAAGATTTCAACCAGCTTGAGCTTCTGAATACACATGGACACTTGATCCCCCGAGGAGCAAGCAGCCTGTGGACTGGAAGTAAGGATGAGGAGGAGGATGTGGAAGAGGAGGAGGACCACAGTGAGAAGTGGTATCTAGAAAAAGAAGAAACTCTTAAAGACAATCCAAAGATACTCATGCTGTGGGCGGCGGAAAACAATCGCGTAAGTAGTGTTTTCAGATTTTACCCGTTTTGCCCCTCTAGTGGTAAACAGGGAGCTTGAGATGAGTAATAGATGATCAAATAGTCCCACGTTTTAGGTCTCTTTGACCCAGTTGTCATTATCGCTCCCTCCCATAACATGAACACCAAGCTAATAACTGTAATTTAGAAAGAGACTTAGCATAGAAATTCCCCGACCACTTAGTAGAAATAAGCACAAGGTCAGCAGCCCATCTAGCTTGTATCGAGTGACGTAGACATCCTCATACTGTCCAATTTGGAGTGTATGAATTGATACAATATCAATACAGGGAAAAGGGGCAGGTTCACAAATTACAACTATTGAGCTGACTTTGAATACAATTTGGCCTTTGCAACTTGGTCTGTCTCATTTGATTTGATTTACTCTTGTTGAGGCAAAAAAATCTTTTTATCCTAAATGCCCAGTCACTCACAGTCATGATGACGTCACTTTTGTTTTGTCTTAAATGAGACATACTGGTAAAACAGCTTCATTTTATAAAGTTGACTCACCACTGATTTGCTCTGGAGGCTGTCTGCATTGCCCAGTTTTTCCTCTCGTTTGTTGCCGTCACATTTGGGGAAGGCTGGCTCAGATTTGTGTGCTGGTTTGATTAGTTGACTAATCAATTAGTTGATCAACAGAAAAATAACCTGCAACCTGGCAATCACTTTCAGTTGTTTAGTCGTCAAAAATGTCATTTGATAGTTCCAGTTTATCAATCATGAGGATTTGCTGCTTGTCTCTGTGTTAAAAAAAATAAATTAATTAAAAAAAGGTATAATTACAGCTCTTCTACCATTGTGCTAACCCAAAGTGGTATTATGTTCAGCAGTAGGATTTTAAATCTTAAATCACTGTTACTCTGTTAAACAATCAAGGTAACTACAGGGTAAGCAAGGATACATTTACTGACATTTTGGCTCATCTAATGACTTACATATCTGACAAATCACATTGGAAAAACATTGAATATATACAAAACTAATACTAAAACAAATAGAGAAGCACCTTTGCTTCTCTATTTGTTTTGTTTTCAGATGGTGTACACATTTAGGTTGTGTCACAGTACATCAGTACACTGTACGTCCATTATATCACGACAGAGTTGGCCGTGCTGAACCTCACCTACCTCATTCAACCCAACAAACATTTCTCAAAACTGTTATGTGCAACAACATGCTGTGTGAACTACATGCAATTATTTTGTTTCTGTGCCTGCTTTTTGATTTTTGATTATCAGTTAATTATGTTTAATGAAATAACACTGGAGCCTAATAAATGTGTTTCTGGTAGACTGGCTACCATGCTGCTTAAGAATAAAGTACTGATGTTGAGAGGATATTTCATGTGATATAAAGAAGTGAGTCACAAGGCAGGCAATCTTATTTATATAGTACATTCCAGCAACAGTGCAATTCAGAGTGCTTTACATAAATATCAAGAATTAAAAACGTCAAAATATGAATGGATTAGCTGCAGCTGTCTCATTGATTTTTTTTTTTTAGAGAGACCAGTAAAGACACTGTTTCAGTACTCAAGTCCTCTAATCCTTGATATATTCTTAAGGTGATAGTAAGCTGACATTGTAATTGTTTTAATGTGGCTGTTGAAATTTAGGCCTGAGTCCATGACCGCACCAAGATTTCTGGCTGGGTTTGTGTTTTTTTTATTGCGTCTTCTTCCTGTTTTGATTCCTCTTGTCTCTTGTCCTTGACAGAGGGAACAGATGGGTGATGCAGGGAGCAAAACAGATTAGAGGTGAACAATTTTACTCCTGACTTGTTTAGACAGAGTCCATCTGTCTTAAAAAGATGTCTGTGGTCCCATAAAAAGTTGAAATTGTCAATAAAAGGCACTGAATGGACGGTACATACAGTTGAAAACCCTGTGTTTAGTGCCAACAATCTGCTGAAACTCCTCTTCCAACAGGTGGTAGAGGGCCACTGATAAACACCTCAGTATTCAGAGAGCTGACTGTGTTCAACAGGCTAATAAAGTCCTGTTTCAGCACTACAGATTGTTGCTTGTCAACATCATTTGACCCTATGTGCAGTATGATGGTTTTCACAGTCGGGAATTTAGCTGCGATATCCAGGAGCCTCTCTGACAAGTCAGAGACCATGTCCTTTGGAAAACACAGCATTTTAGTGTCTTTTTTTTTACTGCACATGCTTTGTACATCTCTCACAGCAAAGTCACCCACAGTCAGAGTCTGTCGTTAGCTTTCCACACAGCTTCTACTTTCTGAGTTACTTCTTCTCCTTACCCTATGAGATGTTTTCCAGGTCATCAGAAGGAAATCTAGGGTCCCGCTGCAACAGTGGAGCAAATTTGTTCTTCCGTTGCACACTTGATTGTTGGGGAGGTTTGTTTGCTCTCCCTTTGGCAGCTACCCATGGCTGTGTCCTACTCTTTATAGGTGTTGAAAAGGTGCTCTGCCTTGAAGATAATGCAGGCCAGCCGGTTGCATCACAGATCTCCAATGCTGGGTTCTTCCTGTTACTCGTCCTCCCAATTCCCAGGGAAATGGTTTACTCTCAGGCTTTGCACCTGGAAAGTTCCAGAGAGGACTTTCACTTGTGGATTTATTATCCTGTGCACAGACTTCCTGTTTCTTGGTAATGTTATTGCTAATTGGTCTTGTGTTAGCATGCTCTTGTCCACTGTTTTGAGTAAATGGTAAAGTGGTGTCATTTCCACATAGTCCATTCACTTCCACATTCACATCTAACCGGTGATTTTTTTTGTTTCCAGCACTGCGATCTTCTGTAGAAATTTGTGGTAGTCGCCTGTGGAGAAGGGAGGCATCTTGCTGCTAATTAGCTTTAGCTGTACACTGCAGGATAGGCTTGTGCTGTTGGTAGGACACACTCACTTCGTACCGATGAGGTCATAAAAACAGCAAAGTTGCCTATTATATCTCCAAAAATGATAGTCCCACTGATTTATAAGTATCCAGGAGCCACTGCTCAAAGTTTCTCACAGAAGGAAAACAAGAACATTAGCAGAAAAATGCAAGCAGAGACGAGAGCAAGCAGCAAAGCGTCTGCACTGATGGAAGGTCAGGAAAAGCACCCACAAGTCCATCCTCTGCTGATCCAATTTAAATGAAAGGAAAGGAAATGTTCGACATAGTGCTCAGTGATTAAACTCTTAAAGCAGAGACCAGAGTGAAAAATGATTGTAGGAGAAATATGTGACAGCCAGGTGGTAAAAGAAACACAATGTTCCTTAGGTGGTGTCTGGACTGCAGCTGTGATTTACCTTCATATTTGTGTTTTGCAATACATTTCTGAACACATTGAAATGGTTGATTTAATCTTAGAAGTCCTCTAACAATCAAAATGACATCTTTTCAGAATCTGCTTATAGACATTCAAAGTTGGCAACATAAACATCATAAAGGAGGGCCTTGGCAAAGGCGAAGAAAACCATTAATAGTGCGAAGCACTAGAAACATTTTCACCTGCTAATGGTTTCTTTCCACCAGAAAAAGAAAAATCCTGAATACACTGTGACTTGTTTCTTGCTCTGTCATATCAACGTTAGGACAAAAAAAACAACTTTTTATTTATACTGGTAATTTGACTCACAACAGATTGCTTTTATGCACAGCAGGAGTATTAAATTAATTAGTATTAAATTAGTATTAAATTTGTAGTATTTTTACAAAATGAGTAATACTATGCCAATACAATATAGTCTGCCAATTTCAAGTGACATCAAATATGAGTAGTTTAAACCCTGGCAGAACCAGCCAAAAGTAAAACACATTTTATACAGCGTATACAATGACATGGAGAGCCTTAATTTCATCACTTAATTCTTTATGTATACAATAATATATCCTAATTCAATTTAATTACAACTGGTTTCATACACAGTAACAAATTAATTGCACAGGGATGGGAAAAAAAAAGTTTTCTTGTGATGAGTGCTAGCCTTGTTTTGTGTGTGATTGTTTCAGTCTGTGCTTTGTGATTCTGGTGCAGTGACTTTGCATTTCAATCAATTCAAGACCCATCTGTGTCACACAGTATTTGTTTCCCCTTCTCAAGGAAGTACTGTAATTGTAATTATAATTTTGACTAAGTATGTCTGTCTAATGAGGTATTTTGACAATGTGCGTCTCCTCAGTCATGTCCCACCAGTATGAAATGCAATTAAATGCAGGTGGGGCAGCAGCTCATAATACAGTATTTGACTTAGTACAAAATCCCAGGGAATCAAACAGAATCTGAGATATAGCAAGTGTGATAGGCCAAGGTTGCAAAGGACTCATTCAATTTCTGCGAAAAGGGGTCAATTTGATGAGTTATCTACTCATGACCACTTGGCCTTTGAACACAGTACAATGTGTTAAAATGGCTTTGGAGAAAGCTTTGACAAGTCTGAGAGAATCATTTCAGCTTGGCCTGCTTTGCAGAGTTGGGATGTCAAGTTTGAAAGAAATGGGAATATACCAGTCAGTAGGGGTCGAATGGAAGATTCCATCAAGTTGCATTATGACTGGTTGGGACGTTTTTGAGTTTTCTCACATGAGAAACTCTACAGGGTGAAAACCTTGACCACCCAGTTCAAAGCAGCTCTGTGCTGCTAGTCCTGGGAACACACTATACAACATTACTGCTAACAGCAAAGAACATTTCTGTAATAATTCATGTTCATGCACTGGAGATTAGCAAAAAAAAAAAAAAAAGTCGTCACCCAAAAAGGTCACACAATCTAATATTTCGTTGGACCGCCTTTAGCTTTGATTACGGCACACATTCGCTGTGGCATTGATTCGATAAGTTTCTGTAATGTCACAAGATTTATTTCCATCCAGTGTTGCATTAATTTTTCACCAAGATCTTGCATTGATGATGGAAGAGTCTGACCATTGTGCAAAGCCTTCTCCAGCACCCATTCCCAAAGATTCTCAATGGCGTTAAGGTCTGGACTCTGTGGTGGCCAATCCATGTGTGAAAATGATGTCTCATGCTCCCCAATGAATCCTGGCATTGTCATCTTGGAATATGCCCTTGCCATCAGGGAAGAAAAAATGCATTGATGGAATAACCTGGTCATTCAGTAGATTCAGGTAGTCAGCTGACCTCATTCTTTGAGCACATATTGTTGCTGAACCTGCAGTAATTATCCAATAGGAGGCTCGTACCTATTTGCTTAGTTAAATACAGGTGACGACTTTTTTTTTGGCCGGGCAGTATATCACAGAATCCTTTCTTTTCCAAAGCTGCAACAGACTATCCAGGTGCCTTTTTGACACCTTGTTTTTAATAATTTCAACAAGGGTTCAAGCATATTTGTTGGGATGGTCAGGCTTTTTTTCTGCACTGCATTCATACAGATGGAGATATAGTTAATGTACCTGAAGGATCAGTGTGACCTGAACAGAAGATGACGAGTATGAAAG